>ML682017.1:13093381-13115105 GCA_007922195.1 Podocnemis expansa
GACTCTCATGTTGTGGTGCAGCTAAGGCACTGGACTGCTCTGATGCCAGCTTGGGCCTATCTCAGAAGTATGTACATTTCAGTGGAGTGAGGAGCAGTTTCCCTAAAGCAGCAAGCTAGAGTCTGGCTCTTTGGGACAAAAGGGCCTATTTAAGTATTCATTATTAAAAAAAAAAGAACCTAGAGGATCAAAAGAGTAGTTCCCATGTGAAAAATCAGCAGCTGGAGGCAGAGCATTAATAGACAACATTTTGATAACTACTGTTTAAATAAAAACGTTCCTGCTTTGCTGGGATGATCATTGCCTCTTTCTCTGTGTGCTGCTGTGTATGCGAAAGCTGGGTGAATAATGGGAAAAAAAGTATTGTGTTTTAAAACGTCTCGTGAAATTCATAAAGTGAAAAATTAAAAAACCAAGTAGATAATGCATGAAAAAAATACAGCATGATTCCTTGAATAAATTATCCTTTGGAAATTATTCAGTGAACTCAAGGATTGCTTCTGGACAAGATCCATTCCAGGCAATGCTGATGGACCAAACTGTGGAATATATGCTCCAGAAGGAAAAATTGACTGGAAAATAGTCCATTTTCCTACTGGAAACAAGTTTCCATAATGTTTAAACATAGTAGATTCAGAATGTTGTATTTGACTAACAACAATTTCCTTCTTTGTTACTCATTCTGTACTTAGCTCATAGTATTACTCAGACTGTTCTCAATTCACTGTGCCCCCCAATTGGCTTTAAACGTAAAAAAGCACAGTACCTCCTTGCGTAAGAAGAAAAGTGAGTGATTCATTCAGGAATGTGCCCTTGTGAAGATGGAACTAACTGGGTATGTTTTCTCAGTGCTCTACTGTACTGAAACTTCATTCCACGCCCTAGTCTGGGTTTCTGGACTAAAAGGCTGGGTACAGATGCTGATCCGACCTCACGTCTACTGGTAACTGACCTAAAGGAAAATGTCTTTACTCTAAAGGGAGCAATGAAAAGCCATTTCTTAGTACAATTAGTGAACAGTCACTCATATAGACTTTTACCACCACTACATGAAAGAGACAGAAACAGCTTGTTTGTCTCCTGAACAGTTACTGTAGTGGTTTTAGCCAGGGAAGTTCCAAAGGGGCAGCCGTGTCAGCCTAGTTCAGCAAAAACAAACAAGGAGTCCTGTGTCATTTTTAAAGGCTAACAAATTTATTTATCACATGAGCTTTCATGGGTGAAAATCCCACTTTGTCTGACGCTTGAGGATGAGGAACTTACAGAAGTTCTTCAAGCGTCCATCTTCAAGCATCGGATGAAGTGGGATTTTTCTCCCATGAAAGTTCATGAGATAAATAAATTTGTTAGTCTTTCTTTAAACATGCCACCAGACTCCTTGTTTGTTTAACCAAGGAAGTGCCTACAAAAACTGACATTCCCCTCCCATGACTAGCAGATCCTGATCAAGTTTAACTGACATGGCAATAAACAGTTGCGAACTGCCAGCACCTAGTCCACCCATGTAGCTGACCCCAGAGAAACACAGCTGGGAATACAGATGGGGTCCTAAAATCATTGGTGGTGTTCCACATTTAAGTGTTAGCACTAGATCCTGTAAATAGGATGCTGGGATGACCAGCTGTGGCTCCATTTTCAGCGCCTTTACCTTATTCAGCAGAAGGCCCTTCTCTAAAGTTGAGGAAGTCACAAAGTAGGGCTAAATGAAACTAGAGATCTCAGGCCAGAAACACTATTTTTGCATCTATGGGTTTAAAAATAATAGTTTATGCTGACAGTTTTCATTTATAAATAATAAAGCTGAAAATCTGAAAGACTTTAAGCAAGGAAAAAAAGTTAAATATCAGAGAGGAGAAGGTACCACATTCTCTGATATGTTATGTGAACACATGCATGTGTGTCTTCAGGTAAATGTGCATATGAACAAAGAATTGAAGGTGTAAAAGATTAAAACCTTTTGTTAGGGAGCATACTTAGAAATTTCACCTAGAGCTTTTCATTGCCACATGTAATTATTGGTGATAATTTGTGCTGGTGTCTGACTCCTAAAACTCTACATATGAAATGACTCATAGAAGTTCTCTCTCCCCCAAATAAAAGTAACATTTTTAGTATCTTGTGTTTATTAAAACAATAAATAGGTAAATTCCAAGCAGATAATGTTTGCACATGTGCAGGGCTGGACCAAGGGTTTTGGGACCCTAGGTGAACTATGTCTTCAGTGCCCCCTCCTTCCACATTTCATAAGCAATAACATATTAATATATTTTTAAAATAGAAAAAAAAAACATTTCCATTTAATTTGGTGCCCCTTAAAACCTGGCAGCCTAGACAACCACTTATTTCACCTATATGGTTAGACTAGCCCTATTTGTGTGACATATATTACAGACTAAATTAATATTCTACATACCCCATAGTTACCACCTTAGTTTTGGGAATAAATGGACCATAGAAAATGTTAGTAACAGAAGGACAAACATAGACCTTTATCATAGAAAGCCTTTTGCATGTGTTCGGTTATATACACTGAATTGTCCCACAATGCAGGATTGGAGATGTGTTAAGGATGTGTAACTGAATATATCAAAATTAACCTTGCAAAATGGTCATGAAAATGTTCTGTCCACACAGGAAGTATACTTAAACCATTTCTTATCATGTTGACTGATGCCAGGAGCCCCAGTTCTCCCATCAGATCTGGGAAGGCAGACCACCGTGCATTAAGCTGAGCAGCATATACATACATTTTTGTAGGCCCAAGGTGGCAGGTAGTAACATTTTCACCTAAACCTTGGTTTGTAATATTTATTATTTTCCCCCTTGCAATCTCAGTAGTACAAAAATCCTGGCAGTCTCACCTCTCTTCCTAGCAAACGTATAATAGCTGCCTCCTGCAGTGATAACTCCGAATTACTGTGACTTTTTATTGGTTTTTTTACGGAATGCCCTAAAGATCATTTACTAGTGTTTTGAAGTATCATACATAATTAAAACTAAACTATGCTTGTCAAAACAAATAAAAAGCAGATTTTGTGATGAAGTAGCCCTGATTTTCTCTTTATCATTTTCATTTGCTTACTTACTAATGTGCAAAAAATTGCCAAGCTGCTGCAGGTCTCAGTATGAATTGTTCACTCTCTAAAGTGTGCCCATATATCACACACAGATAAAGGATGAGATCCAGATTCTTACACCTGTGCAAGACCTGCTGAAATCAACTGGGATATGTGTAGATTCAGGCATACCTCGGCACAGGTCAGCTAGCATGACTGAGGTTACCAGCATCAATCAACACAATAAAGTCAAGTAAGTAAAGCTTTTGCTTGAATAGAATGTTTTCATGACTGTTCTGCAAGGTTGATTTTTATTTTCTGTGTGTATAGAAATATTCACACACATTACTGCCAACCCCAAGCAAAAATTCAGAAATCATGAGATATTTTACAAATATCATCAAAGCATTTTGTGTGTTTTTTATGTGCCTTCTGGAGTTTGAACCATTATTGGGGACTTGGGTCAGATTGTTGAACTTTTCTTCACAACCACAAAAAGCAGAAATTTACACTTTTACATTTATTTGGTAGCTGGGACTGTAAGAATACGACCAAATATCATGAGGCTCATGATATAATTGCCAAATCAACACTGCAGATATCCTAGGCCTTGACAAATCTATGTTTCTGGTCATTATGGTGACCAGTTTTAGTAGCCTGTCACCTAACTCCACTGCAGAAATGTAATGAAGGAGCTCCCTCTGGTGACCAAAAGTAAAATTGATGGTGCCTAGCTGTGACCCAATTTTGTCCACTCCTAATATAGCCCCGATCCTGCATTGGGATCTATGCAGGCAGACTGATGCACCCACATGGAGCCCTTATGACATCAGTGACCATCTGCAAAGGTACAGCTAGCTGCATGCACAGATCACATGACAGGGTCAAAGTCTACACATCCAAACACACACAGTAATTACAGGCAGAGCTGGTAGTCCCCCATACAGTTAAGATGTGATTTTCAGTTGCTTACAACACTGTTGAAGTTTAAACATCCAGTCTGAGATTTTAAATGCCAGGTGTCTGCCACAGGCTGATTTTTTGGGAGGGATTGATACAGACCAGTGGCTTTCAACTTCTATTCATTTGCAGACCCACCCCCGCAAGAATATTTCAAATGGAGATGCAGAACCCTTTGGAAATCTTGGACATATTTTGTGGATCCCCAGGGATCCCTGGCCTACAGGTTGTAAACCACTTATATAGACACCTGCATTCTTGGGGTGGAGGTAACTTCCCATTTAATCTTTGTTTTGAATTTCTATATGTATATTGTAAATATATTTGCAAAATTAATTTGAACATATTAAAAATATCTAAGGAATAAGTTCTTAAATGTTAAGGGGATTCAGCAGACCAGTTTTTAACAGATTTATTAACAATTTCCTAAAAAAAATCCCAATCATTCTCCACAACTTCAATTTGCAGTGAACAGATGGATGACAACCGTGTGCACAGATGAATTTAGTGACAAATCCATGTATCTAATTTTTATGCTCAAAACATAATACCATAGTGTCAAACATAATCCCTAGAGAATTCCAGTGCAGCCAAGGGCACTCCTCTCATTTCACTACAAAAATGACCCCTGCTCAGTGACAACTCCATCTAAGCTGCTCTCAATGACAATACTGCTCTCTGACCCCTGTGTGCAGCATATATAACAACTGTGGCTTTTTCACAAACAGATCCAAACACCTGGTTGATCTGTAAGTTCCCAGTTGCTCACCCTTCACCAGAGAGCTCCCTGCTGACTTCAAAAGATTGGCTTTTTGCAATTGAAGAAAGACCTTTTGTAACATTTCGGTCAAGAAAAAGGATATCAGGGCATCCCTTTCTATTGCAGAGGAGGAAGGTTAAAAAAAAAAAAGTGATGCTGGAAGGAAAAAGAAACCACATCTCTCACTGCCTTCTAACACAGTTTCCTCCTCTATCTGGCAGCATAACAGAATAGTTTGGAGTCAGCTATGTTGTCTGTCACCTCTACAGGATCTGTAATGAATTTGCACATTTTACTCCAACTACTGTATATCTAATCAGAAAAAGATGTCCCCATATCCCCCCGATCTAGCGCCAAACAGTAAAAGGTGATTCCTTATGTTAACAATTTCAGCAGAATGGCTTATTAAAACCAGATTTTAGGGTATTATAAAATGCTTAGAAGCCCTTTAAAATGTCAACCAGAATCCCCAGAGACTGTGTAAAATGTCAACCCAGCTCAAGCGCCTGTTTTAAGCAGAATGAATTAGCAGCGTGCTGTCGGAAGTTGTTATCCAAAACAATCAGTTAAGAGGGAAAACATCAAGCTCTCTTTGTACTTTATATATGAAAAAGGCCATTCAGAGTGATCTTTGTAGATTTTTGAAGCTGATTATTTAAAGGCAGGTTTAATCAGGTCTACTCTAAATTTAGAGACAGACCAAAACCATTACTGCTGCTACCCAGTCTAATCACATCACACACCTGTAACCAGTTTAATCCCTTTTAACCAGTATGTTTATTTAACCACGAATTTAGCCTTCTTGTCCTGTTCCTTTACCTAATCTAATCAACTCATGCCAACCAAGGGTTCATGTTTATCAACACCAGTGTGTGCTCTCTCAGGTTAATGTAGTCTCATCTTTAATTTCACCCTGCTGCTGCCTTATCATATCTCTCTAACTAATCCAACCTTATCTTCTAATACCTCTGACCAACCTAAGCCAGCATCGTTACCACCCTTTTAACTAGTCAAACCTTTTTAATGTTGCCATTATATTTGATTACATTTCTCAAGCCATCCCAAAACCAATATTTTCACGCTTACATTTTACCTCCCTTGCCTCGTATAAAATATATAATATAGTGCTGCAGCGCTAAATCAGTAAAAAAATGTGACATCTTAGGGCAGGTCTTCACTGACAGCATCACATTCACTGCTGTCAGATCAGTCTTCCAAATCCACTGACTGGGTCTGTGAAGTGGGTATGGGAAGAGGCAAAGTAGGAACAAGAAGATTAGCAACACAGGTAGGGTGAGGGGGGCAAACGACAAGCAGGAGCTTCCAGTGGAGGTTGTTTTGGAGAAGTTTAGCCTCCCACAGCGTCTTATACCGCTGCCCATGCCTATCCCTCTCCATTCACTGAATAGGGAGACTAAGTTCCTACTAAGGCTTTGTAGATCCTAGTGATTTTCTAAGAACATAAAAATCAGCTTCCCCTGGCCCAAGTTACTTTGTGAATCCAGCCTTATTAGCCAAATTCAGTCCTCAGTATTCCCTTTCTACTCTACAAGGTCTCACAGGGACCTAATGTAGGGGAGAATCTGGCATTAAGCATTAAGTATAGAAGTGTTGGAAGACTGCTGCATGGAATTTACTAGCAGATTGCCCTGGAAAATATGGATTGTGTGGGACATAAAGTGAGAGTGGGATATAGTCATTAGGTTCTGATCTTTCTTCTCTGATGATGTGAATCTTCTCAGCATAGCCCTGATGTATGGGTCATGCATTAGAGAAACATGTAATATGGCAGGAACATCATAAAGATTGTAGAATGCTGCCAGTTTTTTAAGAGGACAAGCTTTAGAGTACAGTATTTTTCATTGGAACACAGCACAGTAGGTTGCTAATCAAATACTGCAGTGGACAACCATATACAAAACGAGGTAGATAAGACTCCTTAAAAAAAACCCAAAGCTGTCACAAAAACAATGTAAGAAAGTCATCTCATGATTATTCAGTGGCTTGTGGAAATAAGCTCATATTCTTTGTCTGGTTTGTGGTAGACCAATGTCTTCATGACAGGAACACCAACACAAAACTGGCAAGCTTAGAGGTTCCAATGAACTCTCTAGGTCATGGCTAATGCACATTGTCAAACAGCATGGTAAAACTTCTATTGCTGCTGCCCTTCCCATAACTATTACATGGATAAGCAGAGGGCCTAAGAACTATCAGTCAGGCACTAAAAGCTCTTTAAGATATTTAGTCAAAACCAAGGATTTGTGCTCCAGAAACTGCTGTGTTGTATGGATTTTCTTACCAAGTATCTTGCTGATGTTGGAGTTGTGCATGTCAGGAAAGGCTTGAAGAATCTTCCTTCGCTCATCTTTAGCCCACACCATGAAGGCATTCATTGGACGCTTGATATGGGGTTCATTACTTCCACGCCCTCTAGATTCCCGATAAATTCTAGATTCTGAGACACCTGCACTTCCTAAATAGAAGGGAGAAAATCATACCTCATTTGTGCTTATGGTAACTTTTGTCACACAGGGCACATTCAATAAAACAGTAGTTTTCAAACTTTTTTCCTCAGGACCCAACTGAAAAAATTAGTTTACGGCCTTGACCCAGTAATCACATCTTTGAGCACTGTACTACAGTTTTTTGGCAGCAGCAGCAAGGGATGTTGTAACCCAGTGCCTGAGGGTCTGTGACGCCGTACTAGGTCCTGATCCTAAGTCTGAAAATTACTGCATTAAAACATATGTTTAGAATACATTCATCATGTTCTCTCTTCCACTTGAATGATTTGGGTGTATCCTAAATTTTTTTATGTCTAGTTTATAATTCCATTGATAAAAAATAGAGAAGAATATGGTATAAATCTGAGCTGATGTACAGTCACACTCATTTCTTCATGCAAAGAGTGTAAAGATCATTTAACTTTCTTTTACTGCTAAATAACCCAAAAAAACTTTTATGAATGGAGGTTTGTTTTTTTCTAACTTACAATATGTTAAATGTATTACATTATCTGTTTCTTGCCTCCTTTGTGATGAAAATGATAATATATGGCACCATCAGGTGGGTTTTCTGTAAGCGAGTCTAACTAGCAAATGAACATTTGCACAGCTGCCTTTGGTTGAGCTTACACCTCCACATTAACAAAAGCAATAGCTGAGAAAGAAAAGAGCATTAAGCTTGCTTCATCAAATCCAAACAAGTTCCCACAGACTCAGTGTGCATCATCTACAGATGATCATTTCTATAGCTCACAATCTCAGTTATCCCACATCTATTTATTTCCTTTTCTTCATTTTTACAGTCATAAATATGGGCTAGCCTGGATGAATGGGGTGCATAACACAGATAGATAAAATTGCCATGTACCTAAAACACCATAATATGAATATTTCCAGAGGGGTAGCTGTGTTAGTCTGTATACTGCAAAAACAACAACAAAAACAACTAGATTCTTGTGGTACATTAAAGACTATCAACTTTCTTCAGGCATAAGCTTTTGTGGGCTCCAACCCATTTCATCAGAGCACATGAAAGCTTATGCCCGAAAAAAATCTTTAAGGTGCCACAAGACTCTCGTCAATTACACTATGAATAATTTCTCTGGCCTTATTCAGTGGCCAATCCTTGCTTATCCTAGCCCTCCACAAAGAATTTTGTGTTGTGCACAGACACTTGATGCACATATATAATTAGAAATAAGGCTAAGTAATTCCTACTGACCGTCAGAATCTCCACTCATGTTGAAATCCATCATGGCATGGCTAAACTTCCCGTCTTCATTCTGTTTTACTGCCAGTTGTTGAGTCAGGCTCTCCAGTGTTGTTTTGTCCTGTATGAGGAAGATGACTGAACTTGGATCACAAAATCCAATTGCAAATTTCATAGGTAATTTAGAAGAAGTGGGAGGGAAGGAGAATAACAAACCTGAAAGTTTACTGGACAAAGTATTTAAAAAAAACCACACATATGTTTTTTTCTGGGAAGGCTATGATTTAAAAGTCTGCTATTCCATTTTAAAATTTGGCTGATTGGGTAGTGATGAGTAAACTTCATAAAGGTTATAAAGTCTGGTTCAGTTATGCACGGATTAGTTTGGATGTACAATGACATATCTGAACCCTCTACATTCCTGGGTCATCAAAATGAGTTTGGAAATTGACAGGGTGCAGACTGTCTTACAGTATATCTGCAGCTCCACTTCTCCTCCCAGACTGAACTCGGTATTTTTGGAAGCATCTTAAGGAAGCAAATACTAAGGCTACACTTTTTCATACCTGAGGGAAGGTTCAGTTTTGATTCAAGATGAGTTTTGGGCAGTGGTGAGTGTTCTTATTTCAGAATGCTCTATCCCATCCCTGCCAGTGTTCTGTCCCAATTATCTGTGATGTGGAAGAAATGGGGTCCTTGGATTGCAACAAGATAGTGTATTCTGCCAATTAAAGAAATCTGTTGAGCTACAGTGTCTAAGGCCGTGTTTCCCAACCAGTGTGCTGTCATGTCTGAGCAGGTCTGCCACAAAAAACTGTAAAACAGTGGTTCTCACCCACTGTGTCAGGACACATTACTGTGTCGCCACACAATGATAAATGTGTCACGGAAAGCAAGTGAGACGGTTGGATTTGACGTGGGGAGGTTGGGCTGGTGTGCCCAGTAGGGTTGCAACACACCGCCAAGTGTGTCGTGACCCTCAAAAGGTTGAGAATCACTGTTGTAGAAGAAAGCAGGAAAGAAAAAAATAAATAAATGCAGTAATGATTTCTAAATTTGATCTGGGTTCAACCAACGATTTAAACTCACTGTGGCTTGTATTTCATAAGACTTTCCTTAAAATTTAGAGATGAGTCTCAAACCACTTTTGCTCTGAGCATCCCAAAGCTTTATGTAATGCTGCATTAATACCCTAGCGCTTCCCAGTGTCTTTCCTCTTGGCTCACCTCTGCTCTTCTGCATTCTGGCTGCAACTGGAGGCACTACTGCCAAAACAATGCAAGACAGACTGTTCTTGTGATATTTCCAATCCAACTAGAGGCAGTGGGGCAAGTGAGAAAGTGTGAGAGACATTTTTCAGTTACGTGAGATTCAGACTTTGGAGAAGCTTCAGATAATCACCCAAGCTTTTGAGGTGTCTAATTGAACCAACTCCTCATCCTATGTATGTTAGCACCATCACTCATTTCCAGCATAATGTGGGAGCATATTCAGAAAGAAAGTCATTCTTAATGGATCTCATAGCTATAATGCAACTCAGTGGTTTTTGAAAGAACAATTAACCTTCAGCTTCCCTAGACCATAATGATATAGTCCAAACATTTTTAGGGCAGAAGCTATTTTGTAGAAAAGTCAGCCGAAAGTATCAAAAACTTCTGTTATCTTCTGATATTTGGGGTATGATGATGTGTTTTATTCTACTGTAAAATGTGATTTTTCCTGAGTCATGTAGAAACCTCTTAGAGAAATAGCTGAGACTGCATTCTACCAACAAGATTTCATTCACTCTTAAGGTCAGTCAATATTCTTTGGTGCCATCTGCAAAACACACAGTGGGATGGGCTGTTATCAGGTTTGACTTAACAAGCCTACAGCTATTTTGAAGCTGCGTAGCTTGCAAAGAGCACTTAGAGGTTCCATCACACTAGATGAAGTGAGAGAGAGTGAGAGGATGGTCAGGGGAGGCAGGGATCAACAGAAGAATGCAGAGCTCCTGAGTGGCAGCATTCAGCCACGTGGCAAAAGGCCCAAAGGCGCAAGTGATCGAAGGGAAGCCCAGACTACATTTCAGCGTCTAGATAACCTGTACTACTAAAACATGTAGTATAACAAAATAATTCAGTTCATAAGTAAACAGTGGAAGTTGAACAAATTCTTACAGGATGTCGTTCTGAAACAGATTATGTCAAAACATGCTGCATCTAGTGAAGTGGGTTGCAGCCCATGAAAGTTTATGCTTGAATAAATCTGTTAGTGTTTAAGGTGAAAACAGTGTGCTGCGCTTTAGTCATGCCCCTTTGTGCCATGACTTACATTAACCATGAGTCAGTCCGAAAACAGAAAAAGGGAGATGATGGCACGTGGGGGCTGAGGAGGGGAGTGAGGGAATGTGCTGTTTATCTTTAATTACAATACATCAGCGCAGCCTGTAAGTCAAAAATTGTACAGCTGTTACATGTCAGTGACAACTAGCAGCTACTGAAGCAAGGAGACAAATGTGGTTATTTCAAATCAAAATCCAGCGTGGGAACAAGTGTTTCCCAAATAAAGAGGAAAACTAATTAATATATTGGATAATAAGAGAGAGAGGCTTAATCCTGTAGCCTTTATGATGCGGCACAACAGAAGTTGAAGGGTAAAAGAATGAAAGTCACCAGGTATGATTAATAATAATAAGTGGTACCTGAATGAGCACATTTCACATGGATGCTCTCAAAAGACTTCTGAAAGTCTAATTAAAACTCAGCGCTCTGTGTGAAGTGCACACTATTTTACACATACAACAGAAGTGTAAACTTGGGCACAGACTCTCCCATCCACAGCCAGGCAGTAACCGAGTTAGGAAACGTGACAGAGTTGAGGACAGAACACAGCTATGCAGAGACTGGGGGAGAATATGGTTATGAAATCCTGGGCTCGAGGGTAATGGTCTGTCTCCCAATTTAACAGCTAAACAAGCTGCAGCAGTTTTCTGCCAAACCTAACCTAAAAAATTGCTTCAAACACACACAGGCTCAAAACAAAACAAGGATCAGCGGAAAGGAGCTTCAGAAATGAAAGGCTCAGATAAGCACAAGGCTCCCTTATTGTGTTACCAAAGGGAGATACCACAGGTGGGTACAGTTTCTCATTAGCTGGAACCCTCACTCCCGCTTCGTTTTTGGAGGCTATTTCACTTTAAGTTGCAAATACTAATGGCTACACACAAGCAACAACAGAACAAGGGCTCTCCTGCCCCCACAAATTAACTGCAACATGCTGATAATGCCAATCCACCCTCATCTCATAAAATCTATTTAGTGACTCCAAATAGGGAGACGCAATGGTTTCAAGTTCACACATAAAAAGGAGCCATTAATCATAGTTATCTTAATTTGGTAGCCAGTTACGAGTACTTAAAACTCCAACTGCTCCCTATTACCACAGTAGTTGTGTAAGTATGTAATAAATGATGGCAAGGCGGCCAGGTGTTACAAATGACAGGCTCAGTGGCACAGGGCTAGCAGTTGCAGTTCTTGCAGCTAAAGTTAAAGGAAGCGATGACACATCAGTGCATTTTACACTGAGCTAGGCCCTGAACTCATTTTAGCAATTATAGCATGGGTTGGGGGAGAAGGAGAGGGTCATCCCATGAAGTCCTGAAATGATCCCTCTAGGGGCTAGGTTTTTGAAGGATATACAACAGATCAATATTCCATTTCCTATCCCTCACAAAATACTGGTCTGCAGACTAAATTTCCACATATGCATATGAATTTTTTAGGGGTCTGAAAATGGAGAGGAAAAAAGGTTGAAAATCACAGATATAAACAGTGAGTGAACATCATCAGTTACAACTCAAAACAGATAATACCAGGTCAGTTGGAATTGTACAACTAGCCTAGCCCCACAGGGTCTTTATCTTCTTGAAATAAATCAGATTTAAAAGCAGATTGCACAAGCTCTATGAAAATATATTGTACAGAAAAATCCTGCCCTGACTCCAGGGTTGGACTATGGATTTGAGCCAGTCCTGCACTGAATCCTACTTTTGACTTGAGTGGATTTTGGATCAGGTTGTAGAGGTGCTAATAAATATTTTTCCATTTGTAACATCTGTGATTCTGTGACACAATTAGACAAAGATTGAGGGAGACTAGGCTAATGGTCAGGTCTATTAGACTGCACCAGAGTCTCACTGTAGGGACAGTAAAGCCCTATTGTGTAGCTCATTTAAAAGTGTAATAGACAAAGCAGTAACATATCTAGTGTAAGGAACAATCTTGCAAACAGCTCCACTCAAGAATACCAGAGGACTATAAAAGTGACAGAAAAAATCAGAGAAACACACAGGAGAAAATACCTCTAAATTGACTTAACTGCTTCTACAGAGTCAGGAAGAGTTAATAGCCATGATTAGATAAGAAGTTGTTTTGTTTTTTTTTAAAAAAAACATTATAACCAAAGAAAGTAATCTCTTGAAGAGTTAGACTAACTCAGTGGCAGGGCTCCAAGCAATTTCTAATTATATAGTTAGAAAGAAAGAAAGAAAGAAAGAAAGAAAGAAAGAACACGCACGCACGCATGCAGACTTGTGTGTACCAGAGAAAATAAAATGACTAAGCACCACAAATCAGACTGTTACATGTCAGCTGCAAAAGTTACTTTTGGCTCTCTGTCATGGATAGCTGTCATAGCTTACCAAAACACTGAGCTAAAAATGACAAGAATTTGGTTGCAGTCTCTCTCTCCCCCCCCCCCCCCCGTACAAGACACAAAGCAAAAGGAGTCAAAACGTTGCTGAACAACTGGATGGCCTTTGCCAGAACTCCTCCTACTATTACACAGATGTGAATCAAAACCTTGCAAGGTTTGGGAAATGAAGCCACTATGATACATTTCCCTAATCCCCCATTGCCCTGCCCCTGCCATGATAAGAATGCTGAACATGTATCTTAGATTATGTGCCTGCTTCCATTCTTGAATTACTCCATAACTCAGTACGGCAATGTGAATGCTGGGGCCATGGTGACAGATCCCCCCACTGAGACGTTCATTTGGCTGAGGTACTTGGCAAACACTTAGAGTACTCTGAACTCTGTTAGGGTTGTAGTTTGCCAAAAGCCTTTCTCACATTGCATAATTCAAGGTTAAATGTTTTACTGAAATTGTCTGCCCTTCAGTAGTCAATTCCCCTTCTGCCTCCACCCATTCACCTTGATATGAATGTTTTTATTCAAGTAGGAGATGCACATATTTTTTGTGCTCATAGAGGTGCAGCCAGAATGTAAGAGTAGCAGAGTTCAGACACAGTTATCAAGTTCAAGTTCTTCTCCTCCTTATTCCAAGTGAGTTGATAGACCAGACAAAGAAAAATCCTTTTGTTCAACAGCCTGGATGAACCACAAGCCTGGTTTGTACTAATGAAACTTTCATATCTTGCCTCTCAGACCTAGCACTTACACATCCTGGGTATGTCTGCACTGGAGGCTTAAGTTGACTTAAGCAACTCCCTGGCCACATTTGGAGTTTCATTAAGTGAACTTAAGCACTTGCTTAAGTTGACTTAATAACTCTAACCCTTAAAATTGACTTCAAGGGTTAAGTCTCTTAAGTCAACTTAACAAAATGTGGCCATTAAAGTTGATTTAATGAAGTTGACTTAAGGCAGGAGAGCCAGTTAAGTCAACTTTATAAAGTCGACTTAAACAAATGGGCCTCTCTAAGTCAAATTAATAAAGTCGACTTCACCCCTAAGAACATTGACTGAGCAACTGGGCCTCTTGGAAGCGTAAGTCATAGAATCAGGTCATCCAATGACATATACTTCTTTGCATTTATTTTCCTCCATTGTAAGCTCCCCTATCTTCAAAGCATCTGACAAAGTGGGATTTTTCTCCCATGAAAGCTCATGCAATAAATGAATTTGTTAGTCTTTAAGTGCCACAGGACTCGCTGGTTTAGCGGCAAATTTGCCACCGTCAGATCGATTTGAAAATTGACATAATGAAACCACCCCCTCAAACTGCATAGGATTGTGTCAACAGGAACACATTTCTCATCAGTGCAGTGAAGACAGACCTTAGGAGGGAAGTTATATTGATGGGAATTATGCAAACTACTCTTCATCATGATCATTGCCTAAGAAATGACAGAAGACAAAATCAGAGCTGGGACCCCATCAGCATTGAGCTGAAGTATTAGGTCATTAGTTCTGTATCTCACCCCTTAAACTTGCAACGTAAATGTGTATTTTGTTTGTATTTAGAGTCAAACCGAGGCAAAAGATTTCCCATTTTAAACATTGTGGCATAAGCATAAGGGGAATGCTGCTTCACTGACTTCTGTACGTTTACTCAAATAGTAGGTTTGGTTCTGTGTTTTTGGGAAGGCTCTTCTATTTATTTGTTGGGTTTTCTAAGTAGCTTATCATAATATTTGTTCAAAAATTAACGAGGTTGTCTTCGCAAAACCCAGTAGAGTAGGGAGGCATTCATAGCTCTGCTTCACATACAGCAACCCATGACAGACAGGTTAAGCAACTTGCTCAGGGTCACACAGGAAGTATGGTGGTAGTGCCAGAATTTGGATTTACATCTGTTGAGTCTCAATCCAGTGTCATGATCACAAAGCCATTCCTTTTCTGTGACTGGATCGCGGATTTGAGATGGTGATGGTGATGTGTGTTATCAGGAAAAGCAAATTAAAATATAATATCAGCTACAGATTAACCGTTACAATGGTTTCTGCTTATAGAGCAATAAAACTCATAAAAAACACATGCATAAAATGATTAACAAGACTGAAACTTTCAAATGTTGACTTAGTAATTGTTAAACCCCTTCTGGCTGCACTATTTTATAGTTTTCTACTGTACTAATGAAAAGCAAAGAATCAACAAAGAAGGGTTTTAACCTTCCAATTATATAAACTATATAGACCACCAAAGAAGATGAAAGATTATTTATAATGTTACAACAATTTATCAGTTGGGAATTTTGTTGTTGCTCCATCAAAGTTAAATATGAAGAAACAATGCACTCACCACTCCCTCAACTCTTTCACTCTTGCTTATCTGAGATCTTTTTCTTCTAGCAAGAATAATAATCCACTCATCAAATCCAAAAGCTGAATAAAAAGAAATAAAACACTCTACACTTGAGAGGCCTTTCTGATTTTATGGTACTGGTTTTTAAAACTCTTCAGTGCCAGTCTCAAGTAGGACTAGATGGTTTGTTTGGGAAGTGGGTACAAACTATTTGACTTTAGGTCATGTATTCAAACCCAGTTGTTTGAACTATTGGTTCAAAAGTGACTAATAGTTGTTTGGTGACCCAAATGAAATGCCTTGGTGGTCTCCATAAACCAGTGTCCTAGCAGCTGTTCTAGCAAAAGTCGTCCCAATTGTAAATGAGAGAAGCTTTAGAGTGAGTGAGCACAGTCTTAACTATACACTCATCCTCAGATTGAACTGTAAGGCATGGGTGGAATGGAGAGAGTTTGCATGTTTACTTCCTGTGCTGTCTTGTTTGTGTACAGAAACCTTCAGTTTCCTAGAGCTGCCAATGCAGTAGCTTTTGCAAGCACTGAATTCACAAAGGACCTGAGTCAGAGCCCTGAAGTGAATGAATGGAGTCCCACTGATTATAATGGCCTCTGGGTCAGGCCCCTAATGTGCTTATTAATGCTCTGTTCTCCAAAATAAAATTTTCTTGACCAATAAGGTGGTGTTTAGAAAACATTTTGCCTAAAAAAGAACGGTTTCAAAGATGGCACAAAGCAGCAAAATCTAAAGGAAAAGGGAATTTATCTTTGCAAAGATCTAGAGGCATTGGTCGTCCAGTATACATTTTGGTGGTGAACTCTGTAAGCTAGTAAAACCTAATACTTCCCAAAACCAAAAGCAAAACAAAACAACCAAAAGCTGTAGCCCCTTGTCACAGAAAAGGGTTGGTGGAGAGTTAGAAAAGGCAATATAGACAGCCTCCTTCCTCCAAAAGAGTTTGCTATGTTGATTCAGGAACTGATTCTCAAGTGACTGCAGCATTAATTTACTGAATCAGGGGTGTGGAGGAGGCAAAGAATCTGGTTTCTATTTCTAACTTCACCATTGATGAGTGTAGGTAAGTCACTTAACTGTTCTGTGCCTCACTCTCCCTATCTGTAAAATGGAACTGAAGGCACTCACGTTTGTAAAGGCATTTGAGATCCATGGGGAAAAATAGAATGTAAACACAAAGTGTTATTGTTCTTCCCACTGAGAGAGAAAATGCCATAATAGTTAGTCAGTCTATGATGACAATGAAGGGTTAATTAGAGAAAAGTCGTGGGATACCAAAAATGAAGTGAGGTGGAAATCACAGCCCATACAGGATATCCGGGGAAGGAGGGTCTGCATCATGTAAACAGAACGTTAAGAACGCAGACTCCACTTTGCTGGTAATTGTTTACTAAACAATGGGTGACTCAATTACTTAAAAGCTTTAACAAATGTATAGCCTATTCTCTTCCATTTTTTTCCTTGACGATATTAAAGCCATGAAGGCTGCCAAGCCTCTGCCTAACATTTCACCAATGCTCTCTGCCCTAATGAACAGTTTCACACATTTTCCATCTAGCCTATCACCTGAGCAGAAATTGCCAGGACTTCCAAACTATAGTAATACCTGATTTCTTTGCTCTCCAGGATCAGCACTGTGCTCATTCCACGGAAGAGTAGAGTCCTACGTACCCAACAGCAGAGATGTCCCTGCTGCTGGGCCTGAGGGTTGCAGCCGCCCCAATGTCTCCAGCCTAGCTCTGGCAGCAGGAAAAGCCAGATCCGGGCTGGGGCCGGTGGCGGCAAAAGCCAGATCTGCCACTGGTCGCCAGCTGCTAGTGAGAGGAGCCCAATCCAGCTATGGAGTGGGCCCTGGGCTGGATCAGGCCCCAGGCTGGGGCCATGCAGGAAGGTGCTGGGCCCAGGCCCTGACCCTTTTTTCACGGCAGTGATGCCCCTGCACAACAGGATGCTAGAGGCTGTTTGTTATTTCACAGAATCGCAGAATATTAGAGCTGGAAGGAACCTCATGAGGCCATCTAGTCCAACCACCAGCAAAAGGCAGGACTACTCCCACTAAATCATCCCAGCCAGTGTTTGATCCAATAGAATCTAAAAAGTTTCCAAAGATGGAGATTCCACCACCTGCCTATGCAAACCATTCCAGTGTTTCACCATCCTCCTAGTGAGAACGTTTTTCCTAATATCCAACCTAGACCTTTCAGCTTCAGCTTGAAGCCATTGCTGCTTGTTCCGTCCTCTGTCATTACTGAAGTTAGCCTAGCTCCCTCCTCTTTGGAGCACCCCTCCAAGTAGTTGAAGGCAGTTATCAAATCCCCCCTCAGTCTTCTTTTCTGCAGAATAAATAAGCCAAGTTCCTTCAGTCTTTTCTCATATGTCATGTGCCCCCGCCCCTAATCATTTTTGCTGTCCTCTGCCAGACTCTTTCTAATTTGTCCACATCCTTTCTGTAGTGGGGAGCCCAAAACTGGACACAATATTCCAGATGTGGCCTCACCAGTGCCAAACAGAGGGGAATAATCACATCCCTTGATTGACTGGCAACGCTCCTACTGATGCAGCTAAATATGCCATTGGTCTTTTTGGCAACAGGGGTACACTGTTGACTCATATACAGTTTCCCATCCACCATAACCCCCCCCTGGTTCTTTTTTATAGAGCTGCTACTTAGCTGGTCAGTACCCAGTCTGTAAGAGTACATGGCCTTTATTTCCATCCTAAGTACAGGACTTTGCACTTGTTCTTGTTGAACCTCATGAGCTTTTGTTTGGCTCAATGCTCCAGCTTTTCTACATCTTCCTGAATCCTATCTCTACCCTCCAGTGTATCTACCATTCCCTCCAGTGTGGTGTCATCTGTAAACTTACTGACCGTGCAGTTTATCCCATCATCCAGATCTTTGATGAGGGGCACTCCACTTGTTACTGGTTGCCACCTAGACATTGAGCCATTGATCACTACTTACTGAGCCCGATTATTTAGCCAGCTATATATCCACCTTACAGTCCATTCATCCAAACCATGCTTTCTTAACTTGCTGACAAGAATGCTATGGGAAGCTGTGTCAAAAGCTTTATTTAAATAAAGGAATACATGCATTTTAACAATGGCAATAGAAGGTGATAGACTGACAGTCCAGACCGACTGAGTGTGGTTATCTTCTCACTCACACCAGTCTAACTCCTTTGACGTTAGTGGGTTTACTCCCAATTTACATCACTGAGCATTAGAAAAGAATCAGGCCTAGGTTCTGCTTACTTCCAGAGTAGGTATTAGTGTTGAGAATGGCTCTATGATTTTATTAAAACAAACAAAGAGTCCTATGGCACTTAAAGACTAACAAATTTATTATTGCATGAGCCATTGTGGGAGAAAATCTCACTTTGTCAGATGCTTTGAAGAGGGTGGAATTTACAGAATGGGAGGAATGGCATGATTTTGTCGTGACTCTTGCCACAACTTACGTTTAATTTCAGGCTCCAGTGCCTGACGCTATGATTATGAGAGAATCTAAGATTTCACTTAAAAAAAAAAATTCCAGCCTTCATGGTTGTGAAGAAAAGTCTGAAACTATGGTCCATAGAGGCTCAGAAACCAAAAGGCAAATTAAAAACTATTTAACTCTCCTCCCCCCAACCTCATGTTCTTTAAGCCAATCTTATGATTTTGGAATACGGGGCCGGGACACTGACTCCTGCTCTTTGAATGTTTGGGGTTAGTAAAGCTGGGTATGATACAGGTAGCTTCAGGGTCAACTTCCCCACACTGCTCTGGAAATATTGTCTGGAACGCAGTTTGGAGGGGTAAGTGCTTGGAACAATGAACAGAGAATGCTAGCCACACGCCCATTCAGACTTTGGCATCTCTATGGACCCTTGGGTTCTTGCCTCACATGTCTGCATGCTGTTCCTATTGATCTCAATGGGAGTTGCACATATACATATGTGGGCAAAATTCATCTTCCTCTGGTGTGTTGCTCAGTTTTATTAGCAAACTCTGCCCATGGCTCCCTACTATAATGATGTTTAAAAAAAATCCAAAAAACCCACACAATTTTCCCTTTGAAAACATGTGTGATCTTTTAGCAGGGTTGATAGTCAGCCAGAAAAAGTTTGCTTTAAAATGAAAAGGAGGAATCCATGTAAATCTTGACAAAAACCTCATCCCATAATCACTCCTACCATGCGTGGGCACTTGCTAGCTGAAAGTAGTGGCACTGTGACAAATGTAGCAAAATGAAAAGCGGACTATTAAAAAGAGAGAGAGAGAGAGAGAGAGAGAGAGGGAGGTCTTCTACTGGCCATCTGTGAACAAAAGGCATGTGGCCATTAAATGCACAGGCTGTAAATATACACAAACTCCCAGGGAAATAAAGGACTAAACTTTAAACTCAAACTAATCAAAATGTTTAATACTTAGCTAGCAATGCTAGGCAAAAACAACCTTATTTTTGTAGTGTATGAACTTAATGTGTTTTAATTAAATCTCCAAAAAAAACCCAAAACAACTAAGGATGTTTCAGGAGATGAGACAGTGGATTCAGTGGTTCTCTGACTAAACTGCCCCTTTAATGTAAATGATCCTGTAGAGACTGTTGATTGGACTTATTGAAAGACTGACATACAGAGTGATGGATGGGAGATGACATAATACCTGCTTGCCTTGTTGTGCTCTTTGAAAGTGGTCTGCTCTCTGTTGATAGCATTAGCAAAGAGCATTGTGACCCCCTTCCACTCTATTTTGCATACAAGAAATTTCCACTGGCAAAGACTCGTAGTAAGACAAAATTAAGAAGGTTTCACTGGGTGTACGGGGTAGACAGGAAAAAGCAGAGGGCACATGTTAAATTCTGTGTTTGAGAGTGATTTGGAGTCTCTAACAATTAGTTGTCACCAAAAAGTCCTTTGTCCCCACAGAGCATAATAATTATATATTAATTATTCTAAACAGACAGATCTGTCTGCACACTGTGAGAACAGAACAAAAATATACTATTAGTTTTTTTGTAGTGTTTTCCAGGCCAAAGAAGAATAGAGTGTCCTACAAAAGAGAGGACACATACATTACGTTGTACACTGAGTTTGATATGTAAGTGTATATACAGTGTCTGCAATATAGGCTTTGCTAGTCAACAGAAATGCTTCAGTATATTTTCCCAGTAAAATACTACATGGATCATTGAAATAAGCAGAGTTTAAATTTTGCAGAGCACTTTGGTACATAATGTAAGCATTGTACCTCTGGACTAATTTCCAGTGGTTTCCTGCCACTTAGGAAACAAGAACAATTTAATTGCACCAGTTCCTGCCTTCCTTTGCTTTACTATACACACAGCCTTCTCACTGTTGGCCCTATCCAGAGGTTTTTCAAATCAACAGAAAAACTCTCACTGACTTCAGTGTGCTTTGGATCAAGCCCCTTTTGGGAACTCCAGCTCCAATTTAGCTGTTAGGAAAAAACAATATATTATTTAAATAAAAAACGTAACTGAAAAACTTAATATCCCATTTTACCGTAGTTTTTCCCCTGCCTTCAGTAAAGTGAGCTCCAGTTTTCTGTTTCACAAACAGCAACATCTGGTAGCTCAGGAGTCAGAATTCATAATCTCCCTCTTTCCTCACATCCCCTTAGGGGAAAGCAGAGACTTGATTCAGTTCAGCTCAACGGACCACTGCAGTTTCTTAAGAGTTAACTCTGCTAGCCCCATCCATCAGCCAACCAGTGAGGCATCAGGAAAGAATGATGGATGTAAAATTATTACAGGGCTGCCACCCGATACACTTACTGCCATTTGTAACTAACACTGGAACTGACACACTTTTTTCATTATTAAACATCCACATTAAGTCAACATTGGTCACTGTCATTTCATGTTTGGCACTCTGTTAAAGGGAAGAGGGGGAAGAGGGGAGGGAGTGGAGATGGGGTGAGTGGAAATGAGAGGAAAGGCATCCTGGACCTAGTGTTCCATAAGCATGAGTAATAAAAACAGGCTTTTGCTTACAATGCTGGAATAAATATTGTTACAAATAGCTCTTTAGTTACAACCCAGCAGACAAGTACATGTCAGAACCTTTTCAAAGAGGGATGTACTCTCAGTACTGAGTGAGGGAACTGGCATCATAGGTTAAGAAACACTTATGCAGTGTGTGTGTGTGTGTGTGTGTGTGTGTGTGTGTGTGTGTGTGTGTG
>ML682017.1:13115115-13187102 GCA_007922195.1 Podocnemis expansa
TGTGTGTGTGTGTGTGTGTGTGTGTGTGTGTGTGTGTGTGTGTGTGTTCTAGTGCACTCATCTCTGTCTGCATGCCTGTGTGCTGCTTGTGGGGTATTTTAGGTGCACACAACACTCAGAAATTAGTAAATCTATTTGATGGAGCAAATCTAAGCATACATGAATGTGTATTTGTGGACCAGTTTGCATGCACACCTGGGTGTGGTTATAGATATGTGAGTATATACATGTTTGTTTACTTGTTTATCTGTCTGAGTGTATTTCCAAATTTCTGACTACTTTTGTGTGTGCGTGCATGTGCATGCATGCGAAACATATATGGATCTGTTTTATGTACATGTTGGGCATTTGTAGACGAGCACATTTTGTGTCTGTATGAGTGCACACATGTGCCAGTACCTGTCATTGCATCCATCTGATCTGTAGCAAAACATGCAGTCTTTTGGCTAAACTAATAGACCATAGTCTATTAGTCTACTCTATAATGCTACCCACTGTGGTGTTTGTTCTGGATGAAAATCTGCACTCTTTGAGTTACACGTATAAGAGGCAATATTGTTTATGTATAGGAAGTGTCAAATGACAATTATAAATAAAACTACGTTCCTGGGTTTCTAAGAAACCAGAAACCCACACGCACCTCTCTTTTATCTGCTAGTTTTTCCAAGAAAAGAATTAAAAAATAATATGTTTCAGTAAAACATACATTCATTAATACAAATTATACTAAAACCCCCTGAAGTTAAAGTACATACAGAGTGTCTCAAATTGGCTCCCCACAAAATTGCCCTAGTCCTAGTCACTTTCGAAAATCTTTTCCTGCTTATGCCTTCTTTAACACCAGGCCTTTCCAGTCCTGCAAAATTTGTCTGTCTCACTGCTGCTTTATAACTGAGAGCACTGCCCATCTACAGAGA
Source organism: Podocnemis expansa (assembly GCA_007922195.1). NCBI lineage: Eukaryota > Metazoa > Chordata > Testudines > Podocnemididae > Podocnemis > Podocnemis expansa. The sequence goes on from ML682017.1 coordinate 13,116,033, forward strand.
CCATCCCAGCTGGAAACATGAAAACTAGCCACTGGGTTATCTGAATGTCTGGTAAATAGCCTCTGAGGCTTTAAAATGCACATTCATAAAAGGGATTTCCTGCCCCTGTGCCCTTCTGATCACACCAACAGATAGATCCTTAACAGTACTCATGAGTTTGGTTAGTTCACAAATGTAGGCCCAGGCACCTTCTTTCACTAGTGGGCTGGGATTACTATTAGTTCAACAAAGAAAGCTCAAATTGCCCAAGAATGAGCTCCAAAACTATACCACAACCACTGGAAAAGAAGAGACTCAAATGTCTGAGCCCACCATGGCACTATAAAGATGAGTAACATTCCTGTGAGAACTAAGTGATTTGGGCTCAGCTTGCTCTCCAACATATGGCTTTGCAGCACACGTATGTGCAATGAAAGTAACAAATCACTTATGTGTTGACTACAATGCCTCTATAGCTATTCCATTTCTACCTCTTCTGCAGGGAGGGCAGGACAAAAGCAAGAAACCTAGAGACCTGGATGTTTGGTGTGTTTGCCTCCCAAATCACTGGGTTGGACCTTAACAATGTTGATGTACACCGTTAGACACCAACCTTTCCATGAAAAAGAAAAGAAGAAATCTTTAGAATATAATTTAAATGCAAATGGCAAGACTTTTCATCCCCCCCCCCCCCAAAATGGCTGGGGGAGCCCTTGACAAAAGTTTTACGCAAAAACCTAGATCTAAACATCCTCAAATTTTGGAGAAGCTCAGATTATCAGTTACATCTGAATTTCATGGCTGGTACAATGAGAAGATGACCCAGAATGTATGGAAAGTTCACATCTAGACTTCCAAACTTTGCAGCCAATCCCTTTCTCCCCTTGGTCAGTCCAAAAGCCCACAAACAAATCTCTCTCAACCCAGAGATACTGAAGAGCCAGAGCAAATGTCACAATTAGCCCCATTTTAGTACTTCAGCAACCCTGACCCAAACACCAAAGTCCTTTGGAGAGTTCAGATTTAGATCTTACTATTGTGTCTCCTTCCCATCCCTGCTTGAGAATGAAATCTGAGAAAATTTTGGCAGCTATTGTATCAAAAACTACTGTTGCTTTAGAAAAGAAAAACTGTTCCCTTCCCATCAAAAGACTCCTCTGCAGGAGCAATACCTTCCCCTCTTCCTTGCCTCCCCCCATCCCTCCCCGTCCCGCAAGCCAAACACAGAACACGAACTACAGAGAAAAATAAATCCTAGAGCTTGGGGTAAGGATGAGCAGTGAAAACAGAAAGGGCAAGGAGTGCCCCAACAATAGGAAAGTAACAGAATAAAGCAAATGCAGATGGTTCCACTTGTGTTACTTAATCAAAAGGCTGTGCAAAGTCACTAGAGCCGGCATAAAGTCATGTGTTAGAACAACAGCTGATCTGTGTATTAAAGAAGATTAACTCGCAGTGCCATGGTGGAGGGCCTGGGATTATTTTATGTACTTCCATTGCTGTACAAGCCGTCAGCACAATTACTGCCCTCCAATGTGAATGACTGATCTGTAACCACAGCTAAACAGCATGCTGCTTAGGGGCCTGGGTGCTTCATGAAGATGAATTTCCATACCATCAAAGTGCTTTTAATGGGCTCCCTGATCCAACCACAAGGCCTGCTTTGCAAGTATATAGGACTCAGGATGAAGGCTTCCTGTCCAAAAGGATTTGGTCGGTTGTCACTTGACAATTCCCAGCCAGCACAGGGGAGGAGAGGGGGGAGATAGGTAGAGTTGTCTCTGCTTTGGAGGATTAAAAAAAAAAAAAGAGAGAAGGGTACAGATGCTTTCTGAATGCAACCAACTGCTGTATCCACAGCTGAATTCAATGCGCTTAACAAATAACGGCAATTTAGCTATGCTTGCGAGGAATAGCTTGAGTCACTTTGCATTAGCATCTGGCTGAGTGTTAAAGTCATTTCTACATGGGGAGCAGAGAGAAGGAATTTCTGCTCCAAGCATCCTTTCAAGAATGCTTAAATATTTGAATATAAATTCCTTTGTGCCTGTGATCACTTCGCCTTATAGCTGACACACCACTTTCCCCCCTTCCCTTCTGGTACTGTTCTCCATGAAATGCTATAAACATGCTCTGTCCCTCTCTTTCAATACCAATAACCTTATTCTTCTAAAAGAGGTTTTATGTACCACCAAACACCTATTACACTGACCTCTTTTTCTCCCTCTTCCTCTCAGGAGAAAGCATGCAATTGGAACCATTTCTACATCATTTACACCCATGTGAGGCTGGTAAAAAAGTACAGTAGTGACAGACTCACATGTACATTTAACATTCATTATCCGGTCTGCTGGCTTCTCACAGCTTATTGATCAAACTCCATCTAAAAACCAGGGAAACTGGAAAGCTATCCAAATTAGCAATCTGCTCGTTCTGGACAATATTGTTTGACTCACAAGCTTCCCAGGATGACTGACTTTCAAGTTATTGCTAAGTAGCTGATCATTTTTATTCTATTTGTCTGCCTATCTGAATGAGTCACATGGGGATCCTGGAATGAAGGAGCCGCCAGAACTGAGGGATCCAGTATAATTCTGTTTACACCAAATGCAATAATATTTCATTCTGATTATTTGGTAGAATTAGAGCAGTTTTGTCTCAAGAAACTTTTTGGAAAAAATGGAAAATTTTCTTAAAACATGGATGTGTTTTGAAAAATTCTGTCTTTGGTAGCAGAACTGTCTTCATCTCGGAGTGGCCAGGAAGGAAGCAATGGGTCTAGTCACCCTGTCAATAAGGGGCAGCCACAGGCATTTCCTGAAAAAAGCAGGAAGTCAGGGAACCAGTGACTTTTGTGACCCTGCCCTATGACAAAAGGATAGTGCTAGATACAATATATACAAGTGTGACCTGAGAGGAAAATATTGCTTTAGTTGATGATTGTGCTTCTTACAGCTTAGCAAGTCAGTTCAAAATTAGAATAATGCAGTGCCCATCAATTCTAGCACTCCTAAGTTCTACTGAACATATTTGGTGCACTTTATATTGTCAATTCTCTGTTTTTTCAATTTTGCTAAGTCATTTAACATGACTTGACAGTACTATGTTGCAATGGTCACAAAATACCATATATGACAATCTCAAAGGGCTAAATACCCAGAGGCTGAGCCTGAGTATCAGTAAAGCTTATGTTCCTAAAGCAGCTTGCATATTTTCAAATCCAGTTCATCTCACAAAACCATGGCCGTATTTCCACGAAGCAAGATTTTCACTCAGACCCAGATATTTCAAAGATCACCTTGTCATAACACATATTGACAGCCTGGAACACAGAATTAGTGGCCTCCAAAGTTTTCCAATGGATTTTAACTACATTTTAGTCTTTATGGTCTCCATGTATATGTGGGGCTTGGGTGTTTTTTTGTTTCTATTTTTTTTTGACAGAAGCAGATATTTAGAGCAAGAAAAAGAGGAGGGGGGGCAGAGAGAGAGAGCATGAGATTGTGTGTGTGTGTGTGTGTGTGCAGGCACATGTGCATGTGTGCATCTGCATGTAATGACTAAACCCAAGGAGAACATAAGCACCCAAGAGACTATCAGAAAAGGGAGTCTCAGGAACTGACCTTTTCTGTCCTGCAGTTATTGAGACCCAGACTGTTCACAACAGCCACCTTCCCATCAAGCACCTGTTGCTCCCGCCGAAGTTGCTCCTTCATCTGTCGGGCCTCCTGGATTGCCTTGGTAACAGCATCATGGTCATTTAAATAACCTGACGACGTGATAGAAGAAAGAATATCTTAAAAAGAAAGAAAGAAACAAAGGAAAGTTACAAGAATTAGCTTTTGTCTGTGAAACACATCAGCGCTTTCCTTGGGCACTTAATTAAATGAGAAAGAGACAGAGACAATGAGCAGACCCATAAACCTGACTGTGTGTGGAAATCATGCTGCTCTTATGATAGAGCCACCTGGGTACAAACCATGAGAAACATTAGTACCGATGCATCACTCTGATACTTGATTCCATTAGTTTCAATGTTTATCCAACATTATAGAGATTGGTCCTGTGGTTTGTATACAGCAGAATGTAACTTGATAGGGGACGTGGGAGGCCTTGATCATGCAAGGAATCCAAAACTATTAAAAATAGACCATTTTTCCCTTCCCTTTCTCAAAACTTGTGAATACATTAAAATAAACCACAGGTGGCGGTGGTTTGCTATAGATACAAAGCGCATAATAGCTGGGAAAAGAAACTTCCTCCACCAAATGCTCCCCCCACCACCTGTCATTCACAAATGTACACAAAACAGCAACTATAAGAACCTATGTTCCCACTCTATACATGTTGGTCAGATGTCTGCACTGTTTGGCTATGAATTCACTGCCTAGGGTTCAGCCATAATAGTGGCTGAATTGTTTCATTTTAAAATATTACATATTAGCACAACTAATGATATTTAATTTTAAATGTGATACTTTTGTCATTTTTTCCCATTTAGCATACCATAGATTAGTTTTTCTCATCCACTGTGTTGGGACACATTCCTGTGTCACCACATAGCAGTAAGTGCATTGCACAGAGCTGTGGAGCTGACTGGATTTGGCTTGGGGCGAGTGGGCTGCTGTGTCCTGTAGGATTGCAATATGCCACCACGTGTGTCGTGTCCCGGAAAAGGTTGAGAACCAGTGCCATAGATCATACTTACTTATGATCTTCATGCATGGAATACTGATGCAAGACTCCCAGCCCCAGTCCATCTCACTCACTCACACACACACACACACACACACACACACACACACACACACACACACACACACACACACACACACACACACACACACACACACACACCTCTCTCTCTCTCTCTTTTAACTAGGGCATAAAAATGGCATAAAATGAATCTGTATCATGAAATTGCCCAGAAAAGGGACTTCTGTTTGTGACATGAGGCTAAATCTAACCAGATCCATTGGTGAATTGTGACAGATGGAGGGACTGTGAGACAGAAGGCAAGCACTAATCACACACAAAATGACCGGCTTGCCTCAACATGTTCCATGGATTCCAGCAAACTTTACACCCTAATCCATTTTTAGAACAAAAAACATCTGGGCCATAAATCCTCTAATCTGCCAAAACACGCTATTAAATCCCATGATTTGTTGAAAAACACTAAGATTAAAGAAAGGAAATATAAAATGGCTAACTGCCGTGTTAGGAAAGTGTTATTAATACTCTTTCTTTGTCTCAATTATGAATGTTCTGTTCCTAAAGAGCCTTGTCTAATCATGTCAGATTACACATCCTTGTTGTATTGCTAGACTCTTCTATCTGATCCACTGATTGCCAAAAATGTAGAACATTGTCTTGCTGCTTAAAACATTTCAGTGGAAGAAGCTGATGTCAGATTAGTTCAGCACTGCACTGCTGTTCCCTCTCTCTCTCAACCCAGATTATAACAGAACAAGCCTTGTATTTTGGTCTCCTTTAGAGAATTGAAAGCAAAAGTTTCTGTAAAGTCTGGGTGCATGGGGAGCAGATCAACAAATATCTGTCAGTTATGTGTCTGAAAACACTGAGAGCTTTACATAAAATTACTGTAATCTTCATCATTTATTTTTACCAAATGACTTGACTCAGTGATTTCAAGGCAGTGCCAGCTTTTCCATTGCTAGGAAGGATGTAATCCATACCTATTAAATAGTGTCATCATCTTTTCTTTTTTTTTGGTCCCCATGTTAACAAGTTGCATATGGCTCTTTCCCCACCTTGCATTTATCATTGATCAAGTTTGCATTTGGCCAGAATAAATTAAAAAGCAAACCAAGTGCAGCAACATTTAAAAATAGCAGTGCTCTTGATTAGTGTAGGTGTAATACATGTACTTGGTATTACAGCTGACTCTGCCTACGAACTGGAATTCATACTCTTCTCCAGACTCTTTGGTTTTTTCCTGAGTACCACTATCTGTGAGAAGGTTTGGCACATGTCAGTGAATAAAAGCGAGCACTCCTTATGTTTTTCAAAAGCTGCCAATATGCTGGTGTGCAGAGAGAAGATTAATATAGATACAACTTGAATGTAAATTTTTTTTTTAGGGTACATGGTGAGTTATTGACAACAAAATATTAACTGCACTTAGTTACAAGCATTGGCAAACCAGTCTATAGATGTTAGAGACAAGAGGGAGAGAGAGAGGAGCCTTGTTTTTGTTTTTCACAGGTAGGCATATGCCTGCTTCTCAAAAGACATGGCTGGATTTAAAGTTGTGCATGAAGCCACGACATGTGTGACTCCTCAAATTAAAGCATGATTTACAGGCAGCATGGATGGATCTAACCAAAAGGATCACATCCTATACGCACCATTTCACCAGCTATGCACTCTACATTATATCTACTATAATGGTACATGCTCTCCTTGGCCAGAACAATATTGCGAGCACAGTGAACAAAGTCAGAAGGATGGATTTCAAAGCATGGCTTTAAAGTGAATTTAGGTAGGGTCAGTGAGGGAAGGTGCCAGTCTATTTTAATTCCAGGACAGTAGGCCTAAGAAGCACAGGTAGGACAGTTGGCCCGCCCTCTCATTGGCAGCCTTAGAAGCCAAAATCCTCCTTTTATCCAGAGACTGGAGACACCATGGTCAATGGCTTGCAAGGTTCCCAACAACTGTGCCTCAGCTCTGTGCTGGAGTGATCTACCCCTCAGGGTAAAAGGATAGTTCAATCTACCCATTCAGTCCTTGGTCTTTTTGTTTAATTTGCCAACAAGGCTATCAATTGTGCAAAATTCTGCTGGGGACTTGACTGAGATCAACAACTCATTTTGCTAATGTCAACAGAGTGACTTTATATGGTTAATGGCTTTAGCTTACTGCAACTGTGGCTGGTTGCAAACTAGCTACATAGCAGTAAAAGGCTCCACATATCGTTACCAAGCCTCTGAATCATCCAGTCCTCCATAAAGGATAGATTTTTGATAGGAGCAGCCTGTGTCTGTCCAGTTCTTCTGCTGTGTTTAAAGACAGCTTACCTTATATAGTACATACAATGATACTGTTCAGCAACCTCAAAAAGTCACTTTCTGTATTTGTAGCTAGGAGATATAAAGAAGTGAACTCTATGTCATTAACAATAACTTAAGTATGTTATCTTTTGCTCCACAGTTTTCCATGGTTTATTAATGGTATAACACATTAATTCTTCTTACAAGAGTGACCTTTAAATCTCCATTCATCCTCACAGCTTTTATCCAATTACATTATCACTCATTACAGGTACAGTATTTCAAAATCTGCATTTTTTTAAAAGGAGAAAAGTAAATTGCAGGGATCTCAAATCTGTGAAAAATACCTGGGGCGAAGTAGGATGATCATACAGGGGAGAACAAGAGCTGTTCTGCCACTGAGATGCAGGTCAGATTCTTAACTCTATGCTTAGAGATGCTGTTCAGCCTCCTCAGGACAAAGGTTTTAAAGTGAAAAAAATGAAAATTCATTCCAGTGTATATGGTGAACAGCAGGGCCAAACAGATTAAAGATGCAAATAAATTGCTAACCCAGCAAGTTAAATAGTGTAGCTCTAATAAGAATAATACATAATAAGTCATGAATTAACAATGGGATATTTATGAAACATTTATGGAGTTTCAGAAAATGTTATGCCGAATAAAGTAATCTCCCTTTTTATATTGGCCATAGGATTATATTCTCTTTCGTACATGTAACCATAACTCTCATCAGTCAGTACATGGAGGGAAGAACACCATAGGCTCCCATATAGGGATTTTAAAATTGGGGTAGAAATTGGGTCTTACTGATTTTCATACAACTGGAATAAAAAATATAATGCATAGTGCACTTGGGTAGAATACATGTTCATTTACAGGGAATCAAATGAATGTCTCAAATAGTTTCCTTGCATTACAATCGAAAAAATCATAGGAGCAGCCAAACTGAATCAGATCTATGTTCCATTCAGTCCAGGATCTCGTCTCTGAAAGTGGCCAGCACTTTGCTACAGAGGAACCCACAATAAGCAACTATAGGATTTGTCCCCCAGGACAGTCTCAACCGAATCCCTAATAGTTGGTGATTAATTTACACCTTGAAATTACAATTCAAGTTATATTCAATCACTTTGTACAACAGCTGAGTGAAAATGACCATCATTACAATGGGGTGTGTTTGCCTGTTATTTATACATATACTTATACACATGCTCGCACACAAAGACATGGCAAATGTACCCCCCCGCCTTTTCATATAAAGCACTCATGAAATATAAAGTTTCAGTAACACCAGAACCAGTCATTGATTAAATGGTCTCAAGAGAGGCAATTTTGGAGGGAGGAAAGAATAATAATATATTAGAGAACAACACTAAAAGCAGCTAGCCAGACTATTTTCAAGATGCAATGTAATGTATGTTTTGAAATGTACCTGGTGACTTTTTAGTTAGCCATTAATATTATGCCTGGTAGATTAAGCTAAAATAATGCTCTACAAAGCTTATCAGTGGCTGATGCATCAAGACTGTAATTTTCTAAGGAACTGTTTGCACATGTGAACATGTAACTCCTAGGGATTTTATTAACAGTTATTTGTCAGTTGTTTTTGTTTCTCAATGACACCGCTGAATGTCCAAATCATTGTGATGCAGTGATAGCCATGAGAAAATTAGTTACTAACCTTTCCTAACTATGATTCTTCTTCAAGTGCTCGCTCATGTTGATTCCATGTTAGGTGTGTGCAAGCCCTTATACATGGCTGTCAGAGAGCATCTGCCTTAATGACAGGGTGGTGACTATGGCGGAGCCAATGGGGCTTTGCCCTGGGCATGCTGGAGTGGCTCAGTAGAGCTGCTCATTTAAAAGGCGTGTTTCGCGGCGCCAGCCCCAAGCACCGCTAATGGCAAGGGGCGCATTCTGATTGTAACGCACCCCGGACGGTGGATTGTCATGTTACGGCTCTGCTTAATGGTATCTGTAGGACTGACTCTGGTAGTCTCTGAATCTCCAGCCTCCTTCCCTGAGGCACCCCTGGCCCTGTGCCCCCCTCAGTTCTTTCTTGACATCAACTCCAATGGTGGGGATGGAGGACGAGTCATGGAATGGACATGAGTAACACATCTCAAAGAATAACAGTTACAGAAGATTAGTAATTGTTTTTTCTTCTTCAAGGGCTTGTTCCTGTTGATTCCATGTTAGATGACTCACAAGCAGTAACCCTGGAGGTGGGCTCAGAGTTTATGGCTGTGCCTCTTGCAATACTGACCTACCAAAGCTGGCTTTGTCCCAGCTCTGCTTGGTGATAGTGTAATGGGACATGAAAGTACAAACTAAAGATCATGTAGCAGCTCTGCAGGTATCTTCAACTGGCACTTGCACCAGGAAGGCTGCTGGTGAGGCTTGTGCTCTGGTTGAGTGAACTGTTATAATCACTGGCCAAGGCATTTTTGCTTATTCATAACAGAACTCGATGCCAGTTATCCATGAGGAGAACATCTGGGAGGAGATCTGTACACCTTTCACCTTTTCTGCCACTGCAACAAACAGCTGCATTGACTTTGGAAGGGTTTAGTCCTTTCAATGTAGAAGGCTGAGGCCCGTTTAACATCTAGATGTGCAACCTATGCTCCTCACTGGATCTGTGCTGTTGAATATAGGTGTGACTATATTATGGTTACTGTGGAACTGTGACACCATGCTTGGTAAGGGCTGGATGGAGGTCACAGCTGGACTTTTGTCTTTTTAAAATACTGTGTAAGGCTGTTCTGAGGTGAGAGCTCTGATCTCAAAAAGCCTTTGTGCTGAGGTGATCACCACAAGGAAGGAACCTTCCAAGAGAGGAACAGCAGAAAGCAGGATGCTAATGGCCAGAAAGTAAGGTGTGGTAACTTCAATATCCCTTCATGCACCCGTAAAGTGACTTCAGTCAGTGCCACAACTGCCAGGATGTCAAAAGGCTGTCGGAGATTCTCTGAGATTCTCAGCCTCCAAAACTAAGTTGGACACAATCCTTTTATGGAGTTCTTGGTGGGCTCAAAAGCCATCTGGTGGTACTGGGGGGGGGGGGTGCTGGGCCAGCATCCCCCTTGCCTGGAGCTGAGGAGGATGGTAGTAATGTTGGAAGAAAAAGAGTGATTCTTCCTCCTCTTCAAGGGGACTTGTCTCTACGTCCAGGTCCCATGGTTCAGTGCTGGTACTGGACCCCAAGTCTGGATCCTGCACCAGGCCAGTCATTGCTGTGGATCATTTTCTGGCTGTGGCTGTGGAAGACTGGGGTGAGGAGAGCCCTTGAACCATTGGGATTTCACATGCATTCCAGTAGGGTCACTGAACATGCCATCGTCCCTGAGATCAGACACCCACTGTTGAGTGGGCAACAAATGATGATATGCTGACCAACCTGGGTGTTAGAGGCCTGTGACTGGGCTTTCTCCCCTACTCTGAGGTGGACAGTTCCCTCCTTGGGGACCGGGGTAGGCTGATGGTACCTCCTACTGTTGGCTGCAGTGTGGAATTAGGGAGTGGTGCTGACAAAATGAAGATTATCAGCAGGATTCCCCTGAGCTGTGCCACACTGAAGGAAAGTAGTGCTGAGACAATGATGTGTGACTAGGTGCAGGACTGCATAGTGCCACCGGATCGATGCCAGGACTCTGGCAACTGTCACCATGCTACCAGTGACAAGTGCCACAAGGGTGATGACCAGTAGTGGGGAGAGAGAGAAGGATGATCTATAGCTGGTGAGTTTATCCTCTGGGTCGGAGACTGGGAGTGTGGTTGAAATGGCAAAGATCTTCGCTGTGGCACTGGAGATCTTGGCCCAGGTGTTGTGGACTGACACTGAGATGGGAAATGGTACTGGTTGACTGACCACTGCCATGGCCCCAGGGTATGTTAACTACCAGAAATGGATGCCTTTACTGATTCTGGTGCTTAGGGAAGAGAATGAGAGGCACTGGGAGGCCCATCAGGTCCCTGGCTGCTTGAAAGGTCTTGGGCATTGAGGGCAACATTAAGCAGAGGAGCCCTCTTCTGCTTCCAGAAATTTGGGGTGGGTCCCGCAGAAGGCATTCTGCCCTGGGAGGAGAGACTAACTTTAATTTCTCCAAGGCAGCTGATTGAATATCTCTGAATTCTTATCTTTCTTCTGAATGGAGGAACTGACTCAATTAAAGCACTTCTTCTTTTACTGCTTCTTCAGCACCAGTGAAGGCAAAAGGCAATGAGAAGGGCTTGGTGCTGATGGGGCACATCACACTGATGTTGAGATATTCGGCACCAAGTCCAAGTGGGAGGGTTCTGAGAACTGTCTGAGAACTACTTCTGTTAATGAGGCTTTCAGGTGAATGTCCCTATCTTTCTTAGTTTGGTCTGAAGCCTTTGCAACTCTTGCATTTATCCCTCATGTGTGTTTCCCCTAAACATTTTAAGCAACTGTCATGAATGTCATTGAATGGGAAAGACCTGTGGTAAACAGAATACAGTTTGTAGTCCAGAAACTGGAGCATACCCTGTTGCTGGGCCAAGATCCCTGATAGGAGTACTATCTCTAACTTATAATCTAACTAACCAACTAATGAACTATTTACAAGAGCTAACAAAAAATAGCAAAGAAAGAACCATTAAGCATTAGTAAATGCAAAAGAGAAAGCCATTCCAACAACCATCACATGCAGAAAGAAGGAGCCAAGGAAGTGCTGAGCCAACAGCACCTTACAGACTGTGACATGAGTGAGGGGTGCAAGAGGGCACCAGAACTGGGCCTATGGATACCACCATGGCAAAAAATCTCTGACACCTGTGGGTGGGGGTATGCACACAACTAACATTGAACGGACATGAGCAGGCACTTGAAGAACCATCATCATTCACTGAGTGTTGTTATACAGAAGTATCTGAAACAACATGAGTCTTCCTCACGCTCAATGAAGAGAGTTAAGATCCTGATCATGCATTACTGAGATTGCAGAGAACTCTTCCTTTGACTTCAACAAATGCAACATCAGACCCCACCTTTTTAGCAAATACCATTGTGTGGCATTGGTTTACAAATGCTGATTTTTTAATGCTGACCTCTGTGCTACATCAACAAAACAAAAAGAAAACAAACTTACCTATTGTGTTAACTCTAGCTGAAGGACTAGCTAATGTTGCTGAGACAGAGGATTTGAGTGAACTGGCCCCACTGTTTATTCTCAGAGCTGGCATATGAGGAGAGGTGGGTGATGTCGGAGATTTTCCCTCAGATGTCTTGGGTTTAGCTGAGAGGTTCAGTGGCTGAGCAACTTCATCCTATAACAAGCACAACAAAAAACATGCCATAAAGATGTTGCCGCTGCCACAGTTGTACTTAAACACAGACAGTCACTTTCCATTCATGTGACATTGTAAACAACTAATCCTAAAAATACACCATACAACATTTCTTATGACACTATCATGTTATGTCAGCTGGGAATCAAAATGAACCATGAATCGGAGAATTACCAGCATGGAATTAGAGAATGCTCTTTATTTGCAAAATATACATAAGAATTTTCCACAAATTTATACTGTAGCTATATATAGTTATACAATCCAAAGAAGGAGTCCATTTACAATTTTATTTATTTATTTTTTTTAATTTGAAATGAATGGAAAAATAAGAATTGCCACAATGTGTAAAATTCAACCCAAATCCAAACTTACTTGTAGTTCTAAAATTTGAGTAATTTTGTGTAAATAAACATGTTGATTTTATATTTGTATTTTTGCTTTCCTCTTAACTTCCTGGTTTTCACAAGTACCAAAGTGCCATCAGCAATCTATTTCACTGGTATTTTTTTTTACACCTGATGAGAATCAGAAAGTCTGTTTTCTTGCTACTTCCAGTTTCCAAATCTCCATCAGAGTTCCAGATAATTTACAATAAGCATTTAAACTTTTTGATGTTTATATGAACATTTAGAGGTTCACTAATAATTACTATGGTCTGTGTACATGGGAAACATGGGTCAAGTTCATAAAGAGCATTCAACTACCAGTGAAATCAACAGAAGTTACATTTGTTTAGTCCAGGGGTGAATCTGGCATATCAATCTATATTGTGTGTGTGTGTGTGTGTGTGTGTGTGTGTGTGTGTGTGTGTGTGTGTGTGTGTGTGTGTGTGTGTGTGTGTGTGTGTGTGTGTGTGAGAGAGAGAGAGAGAGAGAAAGCAATAAACGCTGCCAAACACTACATTAAAAATCGAAAGTCACCTGTTTCAGTTTGACTGTAACAAAAAAAGAAGGATCAGAGAAGCCCTTCTTTCCTTGTAGAGAAGAAACAATAATAGACACTTATTAAAATTTACTTTTTTCATATCCTGAAAAGGTACCTATGTTTTTGTACCATTCCATGACACACTTATCTACAACTTGTATGCCTACTACCATATCATACCATACAATGTGTTAAAAATGTCCTTGCAGAGCTCACTTTTGGCTAAACTTTCCTCTGCAACTTGTGAAATAAGAATACCATCCATTTACTAATGGAAGTAATATTCAATTGCATGCTCACATTGTTGCCTGGGCTCTATTACAAATGTAAAATGGTTGATTCTGATCTCCCTTCATACACTGTACATTCAAGAAAGTTCATTTGCTCCTATGAACTACACCTGTGTGAGATTAGAACCAGGCAATAATGTAGGATTGGTAAATGTAGAACAAAGTTCACCGAAATTTTTCTCTGTTACTGTTGAGTATCTGCAGCTACTCTAATACTAATTCTGTTCCAATGAATGTCGTGTGTTGCAGTAAGGAATTTTCCAGTGATCTATACTGCATATTAATATATGTTATATAAATACGAATGTCTTCATGATCATGAAAACTAGTTATAATTCTGCAAAGCATTTATACCACCTTTCAGTTATCTCAAAACAGGCAGGCTTCTCAGATAAGCATCTTTATTATATTTGATTACTTTTATAACTTCCTAATCATTATAGTTAAAAATGAATTGAAGTGGAATAAACAAAATGATCAGGGAAATATGGGACACAAATGTCATCTGTAAAGCGATAGTTAAGTTTACCCAGATACTACCTGTGAAAAATAATAGAGAAAAAAAAATTACTGGGCAAAATTTTCTTAGGAGCCCAAATCCCATTTTCAAAAAAAGTGACTTTGAGCTCACTTAGGAGCACCTCTTGTCATTACATGACATCTAACTTCGTAAGAGCTTTTGCAAATTTCGCCCAGTTTAATCAATATTTCTCAACTCGTGTAAATGTACAATTGCAAGTACCTATTCCATTTTAGACTAAACACAAATCCAGCTCTGACAGTTGCTTTGACTGTTGATGGACATTCACATCTGAATAAAACACAGTAACTGTGTTGCTAAAAGGGATGAGGGCTTGTCCTCTTGGTCTGCTATTTTCAATGGAAAATAACAACATGGCCGTGGTAGTGGAAGATCACCAAAACAAAAACAACCAACCCTCTCCACAAACCCAACCACCTGTGTTGATGAAATGTGCCAGACTAAATCCATGAGGACCAGTCCTCTATTTAGCATAGACAACCAGGAGCAATGCAAATTTCCCCACAACTTGGAAGTTCACTTTCAAGGGGTCAACGTCCATGTATATTCCATTCTTGACCTCTATTAAAAGTGCCAAAAAGGGTATGGGGCTTGATTAGTTTCAGATATGGCGACAAGCTTTGCAAAGAAATGTCTATCCACTAGAAACCTGACTGAGACCACCACCTCATTTCATATAGGCCACCAGTCTTCAGATGGGAATGGCTTTCACTGACCATATTGACTTAGGCTGAATTCAAATTTACAATTAGAGATGAAGGGCTCCATAACATCCCATCTTTATAATGAATTTTTGGGCTATCCATTTCCACGGAGCTTCATTTCTTTTCCTTATCTCTCTCTCTCTCACATTGACCCTGCCTCCTTCACTCTCATCTTCCCTCTCCACACAGAATTTTTTTCATAGTGTGAAGTGAAAGGCTTTTCATTAGCCCACTAAGCAATTTTATTTCGTATGTCTCATTCTTATTTACTGCAAGTTGGAAATGGAAGTGGAGGTCACTCTTTGTGAGTTACCCTGCCATGGAGTGGTCTGTGCTGTAACTAACTATTTGTGGTACTAGGAATACTCTTCTTCATTCAAGTCAGTACAGCTTTCTCTAGAGCCAAGAAGTGTAAGTTCTTGTGGAAATAATAGGAGCTGACAGTTCCAAAGCTGATAAATGTCATTCCAAATTGCCCCTTCATTCACTTTCATTGTGTGTTCAGGCTAATGGTAAATTAATTGGCGGTCACACAAGCTTGTTTCTTATACAGGAGAATGAGTGGACTATTTTGAGCTATTATATGTATTTACAACATGATGTTACTTCACTGTTCAGAGTTCATGTATTTCCTGTCTCTTATTCCAAAAGGCCTTATCAAACCACATTTGGACTGAAATGCCATTTAAGATCTGGTCTTAGGAGTTTAAAAATTCTGAGGTTATGTAAATTGAGATAGTACCACTGCAGTGAATGGAACTGATCTAGTATAAAAAATTGTTTTGGGATTCGGTCTTAAATGTATGCTGGCATTAAACATGAAGATCAGTAATGGAAACTTTTGCTCAATATTTCATGGAACACTTTATTCATTCCTTACTTATAAATGTAAATTTAAATTCTCTGGACCCAAGATTCTACTCTCAGCTTTCTCAGTTTAAATTGGGAAGAGCTGCGGTTACTTCATTATTGATTTACACCTATATCGCACAGAAGGCATCTTGGCATTTTACTTTTTTACCGTAGTCTTAAAGAGTAGCAGGCTTGATTTTCATTTATACCAAGGACCCTTTACATCACTGGCTGCAAAAAGGGCCCTAGTGTAAATAAAAATCAGATATAACATGTTCAGTCCAGGTAGACAGCATCTTTAAGGGAGGACAAGGATTTTTATAGGTGGATCACAGAGTCTAGAATTTTTCCCCCAATTTAATTATATTAGAGGAAATCTAGCACTGATTGGTCCCTGCCTCTCCCCCAGCCATACACACACACATGCAGAATTATTCTAAGATCCCAATGATAAGAACAGGCCAATTTTTTTTTCTAAAGAGTTAACAAAGTCAAACATTTATTTATATATCAGCATAAACCATTAATGCTTAAAACAGAAGACATTAAGACCTGAAAGTCTTCTCATAATATAAACACAGATGTGATGAAAGTGAAATATGATCTTGATTAAAGGTTATGAAATGTTTCCTTTAAAAAGTGGCATATTTGGCTAACAAAACAAAAAAATTAAGAAATAAATGTGGAGAGCAAAGCAGAAGCAAAAACATACCACAAAGGCTGCTAAAAGGAAGTATATTCAGTAGAACTGATACACTGTAATGGAGATTTCAGTCCCATATGCCATGGTAATATCAGTACAGAATTATTTCAAAAAGCCATAGCAGTTTCCTTTCTTTTGCTGAAAGATGATCCTCAGCCACACCAGAGATGGACTCAAAACACTATAAACTTTAGGACGGACTATGGGGAGGTAAGCTCCTAGACTGGTCTCAGTTTCTGCAGCTGGTTTCTTGCCCTAGAAAGCAAAACTCCAGATCTGAATTCCTGTGACCTTTTATAAAAAAAAATAATAATAATAATTTATTTATGTTGGACGGGGATGGGTGGAAAGTAGGAGAGGGCGAAAGAGATGGGGGGAGATTAGGGAATTCAAAATCCAAGATCTGAATTTCATATCTTGGAATCCCCTGGATTTATAGGGCTTTTAAACTTTCTCACTAAAGTATCAGGCATCTTCTAAAACAAAGACCTCTAGCTGATGATTTCTTGGTGCATTGTGAACATAAATATAAACAACCTAAAACACTCCTGATGTGTTAGGTATGTATTGTACCTATTTCAAAGATAGAAAAACACTGATAGGACAAATGAAGCAGACAAAGGCTGGGTGACTTGCCCAGGGTCATGTTGTAAGACTGTGGCAGAGGCTTGAACAATCCCTGGGAAACAGACTCCCATTCACTAATACTGTCCCACCAAACAGCTGACTGAAATAACGCGTTCATTAATGTCTCTATGGGCCAGATCCCAGGTTCCCTACTCAGTCTTTACTCAGGCAAAAACCCCATGAAGCCAATGGGATTGTTGCCTGAGTAGGGGGTTTTAGCAGAGACTACAATATGATTTTCTGAGTCTTTATGACTCAGTTAATAAAAATCATGCCACTTCATATGATGGGAACTGAAAGGAAGAGGGGCTGACCCAGATGAGTGCACCATTCTCAGAGAAAGAGGGTGGGGATCAGATGCGCCCATTTGGATTTTAAAAATCTAACTTTTTTCCCACATACTTTACATATTTGTTTACTAGTAAAGTACAGTTATTGAAATCCTGTATTGTAGTTTAAGCCCAAGCACTGCTTCCTTCAACATCACAAACTGAAGGTCCAGGTTGCACAATTAATTATAAAATCATGAACTACACTGTGCATCATCTAACTGGCATTACAAATGTGTTTAAATGACCTGGCACACGCATAGCCTAGTGTGTTCTACTAAAGAGGCTTTTCATGACCTCTGGGAACACATTCACCACATATTGCTGCCTATTTAAATGACCTTGACAGTACAAATTACAGCCATATGAGTTAGAAACAAGAAGCCAGAGAGGGGGTTTCTCAAAGAATGCATCCCTCACGTCTCTAAAAACAAAGCCATGGCCCCACTCCCTGCACCCTTTTTTTTCCATGGAGATCTTCATTTCAACAAAAATGCAAAATATGGAGCATTTACTGATGTGTTTGGTAGAAGATAATGTTGCTATTGTTGCATGTTGAACAATATACCCAGTCACTAGCTTATCCAGAAATGTTTACCCACTAAATATATCAATAACAGGGGTGCAGTTGTATGCCAACGTCACTGTCCCCCCAAGAGTACAGTTATGCTCACACAAAATGATACTCGCCATTCCTCTTCTTTTTCCATAGTCACTCATGAAATTATCAGTGGTGATAACAAGAAGCCGAGAGGTAAAGGCAATTGTGAACCATGTTGTATAAATGAATCACACTGCTGATATTATCCTCACTGATTAAATAATTGTATTAAATTAAGCGGGGATGTTCAGACGGCAGGATGGCTGAATTAGATAATGTTCATCTGCAGCTGCACCTCCTCCTGCCACATTTTCAAGTTTTGATTAAGAATAATGCATCCCTTCCTCTACAAGTGTAAATTTATGTATCTACAGAGAGATGCAACAAGATAGAGAGGAAGACAGAGCTCTAGGTCATAATATGGTGATAAAACAGAGCAGATTGTTAAAAATCGCAGAGATGGATAATTATTCTTTGGATGCATTAAAATTGCTCAGTCTTATTGTACAGTTGAGTAACATGGGCAACAGAGACAGCCTGAACACTGGGCATGACTGGAGTTGATCGAGAAGCAGAGGGAAAGGCAACAAGCAGAACCAATGGAAATGTTAGAGGAAGACTGTCCTTTTCCCCTCTGGTGCTACACAGTGCAGATTTTGCTAGGTAATGTAAGACAGCTACAGGTAAATCTCAGCCTGGATTCTTGCTTTCAAACAGATAAGGGTTGTGGCTTTAGCTGACCCTTAAATATACTCTGACAGCCTCTTTTATTTACTGCATTGCATTCTCAATTGCATACCGCATAGCTCCCAGGGCTAGACTCAGTATGGGTTTGGCCTGAATTACCCAGCCAGAGCTGGTGCTTCCAGTCACTGCTGGCATTCCCCAAATAGCTGTTTTAGTTTTGGGATTACAAAACACACTATGTTGTTATTCCCATGACTACTATTTTTAGGACAGCAGTTCCACAAATGGAAGTCATCCAAGATGGTGATGTATATGCAGTGAAACACTGATGCACGGCTTCCATTTCTGTTGATGTGGGAGCTTAAGTAAGGAAGGCACAAACTTAAACAATGTTCTGTCCTGGCATTGGGAGTGGCCCGATGGGAGCGGTCATGAAATCCTGGGGAGGCTCTATGTACAGAACTAGCTGAAATCACGAAACTAATCTCAAGTGACCAGGATGCTGGAGTTAAACGTTCAACTGAATTCTACAGTAACTGTTAAATTCTGACTCCTTTTTCCCCCAAGACTATCTTAACAATTTCAGGGGACTCCCAGTGAGGTTATTCTTTGGACATTCAATCCTTCACGTTTTTCCTTTCATCACTAATCCATTCTGGAGCACAACACACTTTTGCTTTGGTTTGTGTGGTGGCCGGGAGAAATCACTATGGGACGCACCTTTCCTGGGGAGGCTAGGACAGAACATATTCGTCTCTGCTCTCTGCCTAATGTCAGGCAGAACATGCACAATGCGGATCAGTGAATTCAGACAGGTACCAAAGAATGCACTGCCTCATATTAAATGACAAATTATGCTCTGTGTAAGGAGGAAATGAGGGCACAAGAAGACTCTACTATCTTTCTGCATTGCCTAGTATGCATCGAGGGCAGGGCCTCAACCATCTCTGTACTGGGGAAGACATTGGCTGGGTACGTAACAGAGTTATCATGGGTTGGCCTCAGAAGGGGTGGAACAGTGAGCGTATCTCCCCTGTGTTTCAGAGAGGCTCAGGTTGAACTTATTCCACCCTGAGTCATGCTCCTGGAGTTTCCTTGTGGGCAGTGGCACTCTCTACTGCCTCAACATCTGATGCCTAAATAGCATAACTGAAGCCTAACTTTGGGGTTTGGAGGGCTGTGGGTTCATTGGTCTCTGAAAACCAGCCCTGCTCTTTATAGGCAGTCTTCTTCCATTCTTTGAATATGTGGCCATGGGTTGCATGGGGAGCAAGGTCAGGTCCTTTGTCTTGTATTCCACTTTATGACGAGATGATGATTTTAAGATTCTGAGAAAGCGGGCAGAATCGTGGACAATTTATTGGCAGGCTGTGAACAGCCTGGGAATTCTTTGTCTGAATACCTGGAAACCCTGAGCTTTTCTCTTGCCTATTCCATATGTTGTTTTGGCTGTGATGGAGAGCTGCTTTGCTGTTTTCTTTTTCTATTTGGTGTCCGGATTTCTGTGTGTTTTTTACACAATTCCTAAACAGACAGCGTGAATAAGTGGGGCTTGTCTAATGGCTTGCAGGCAAATCCTACTCTCTCCCACCCATAAACTTAGAGGAACCTCATTGTAGTATCATCAGTGTAGGAATGTAGGAAGCCTCAAAGCTGCACTCCATAGAGGCTCTCCGAACCACAGCACACAGAAGCCCAAGCTGAGGGAGAAGTGAGGGTGAATCTACAACTACTCAGGTCCACTAATCATTCCCCTCAAGACGGGGGAGCATTGGGGGGTACAGACCACTGAGCAGTGAAGGCTATTCCAGGCACAGCACAGCCTAAAGGCAGTGATTATGGAGGAAGCTATATGAATCCTTCCCTCTTTGGTTCAAGAAGATCCTCAGAGCACAATCTAGTTATAAAGGCTATGCACTAGGAACCAGGATTTGACTCCATTAACTGCATTGTATACATTGGTCAAAATTCTGCAGGGTGATTCAATACTATTCTGGAAGTGGACTCTAAAAGACTTAAAAATCTAAAAAACCTTGAGTCCTGCACTAGGATCTGCCCTCTGAGCGCTCTGAAAGCTGGAGGACGCTTGTGCGAACACCACACACAGGAGCAAAGAGGTCAGCAATGGTTACTTCCCTGCATTTATTTCCTACCGTTCTGTAAATTCCCCCATCTTCAAAGCATCCAATGACGTGGGATTTTTTTCCCACGAAAGTTCATGAAAAAAATACATTTTTTAGTCTTTAAGTGCCACAGGACTCGTTTGTGTAAAGTAAGTTTTTGTTAATGCTAAAAATCAAAACTGAACTGATTCACATATGGTTCTGAAACACTCAGAGATTTACATTCAAACACATCTGAGCTTCTGTCTGAGTCTGAAAATACCCACAAAATGCCAGAATGGCTGTCCTTGTGACATCTCCAAATGAGCTGGAAGCATAAGTACCAGGAAGTGTGCAAAGCTTCTTCATGTGAGAGTTTTAGGTCATTTTTGATCACTTGAGAATTTACACAGAATAATTTTCAGAAAAACATTTGGATCGTGGCTGCTTCTCCTAACCAACCCAAACTTCAAACCTGGAATTCATCAACCATCCTGAATAGTAATAATATGTTTTTATTGTGAATATATTGTCATGTGGGCAACTGTATTCCTATTTGATTGAAATAGCAGGAGTGATGGCTGCTAGCAGCCACATACCTCTGAAAACTACAGGTAAATTTTCAGTACAGCACTGGGGAGAATTGCAAGAATAATGTCCTTTAACATTTGTTTGTGCCTCACCATGAACACGTAAGTCCCCACATTTCAACACTTCACAAGTGAACATTTGATAAATTAACACAAGCACAGTCCTGCAGTTTTACTTAGGAAAAAGTTCCATACATTTCAATGAGATTTCTTAATTCCTGTGTGGTTTGCCCATACTGCAGAACTGCTAATGTGGGGTATAGATGCAACAAGAGCAAGGGAGAGAATGCTTCTTCCTGATTGAGGCTCATCTACACTTTGGGCCATAATTGGGAACTCTGGATGACTTTTAATTCCTAAGAATTAAAGCATTGCTCAAATATGTTGCCCACAGCAACTTTGCTCCAACTTTGTATAATTCTATTAGTGAAGTTCCTCTCTAACCAAACTCCAGTTAGCTGCTAAACAAGAAAGGTGTGTCTTAGGCACCAATCAGCAGGAATTAATACTGATACTACAAATATTAAAGGAAAGCCAAGAACCAATTAATTACTCAGGCTTTTTACAATACAAAATATTTCACATAAAGCAAAAATCATTGGGGAGGATCAAAATATTAGCCTGGGAATTCCGCTAAAAGGAATATTTCTTCCAAACAACCTTGATGAAGTGACAGAGAAGACCAGAAAAATAATTCTCAGCAAATTTCTTCACAAATTTAAAGTTCACAGCACCTCAATATCATTATTTTCAAGGAAGTGAAGGAGGTACAGCATAATTAAATAACTTGTCTAATCTCATACAGCAAGTAAGTACCACAGTTGGGATTGAGAACACAGAGACAGGCACGCTGGATTAGACCAGTAATTCATTTAACTCTATGTCCTATCCCCATATGTGGGTAGTATGAACTGCTTCAGAGGATGGTGCAAATCATTAATTATAGATGGACTTATGCCCTGCAACATGAGTGCTTATAACTCTATGAAAAAAGTTATGTTATTATTTTTAATCCTTACTATAACAATTAGAGATACACAACCTGGGAGTCCTGACAGTCAGTGCTTGATTCTTGCTAACATACATTTCCTATCTGTATAAAGCACATCTATAAAAAGCAGATAGGCTTTATACTGGATTTGGTTTCCTGCCTAAATTGCACTCAGTGGCTACTAACTCCTTTGGTCTAATAATGCTGGGGAACTGCTAGGCAAAATCAATACCAAAGAAGAAGAAAAGAAGAAACCTCAAAAGGAAAGGAAGGACCTGGCAAGAAATAAAACAAGAACCCACAAAGCCAAACAGCATTACAAACTGGTACATTTTAAATGAACAACAAGAAAACAGAAGCCACACTGATCAAAGTCTACCACCTCCACTCCTCACTGTAGATGACACCCACGCTAGGAGCATACCACCACCTCAACCCCACACCTACAAAAGGAATTAATTTGAAAAAAGACAACAGACCAAAGCAAACTATATCAAAACAAATTAGCAAGGAACCCCTCATCCTGCTGTGGTCATATAAGACAGGCAAATGTGTTGTATGGAACCTAGAATTAAAAAAAAAGGAAAGGAAAAAGAAAAAGAAAAACACATCTGTTGTAAACTTTAGAAGGAAAAAGTCAAAAACAGCTTTAAAGAACAACCAAAAAAAAAAAAAATTCAAACAGCCTGGACAACCACAGTGGAGTAAAAAATTCCTTTTAAGAAACCACCTATGTTCCCCTCTGACTTTGTGTATCTCTATATAGTCTAGGTAGATTTTACAACAACATACAGGCAGCTACATACACAGTAGACAGTTTGTTGGGCAAGATACCAGAGGGGGAGGGAGGAGAGGGTGTAGCAATTTACAGATCAGTACAAATTTATGAAAAGACTGTACATATATGTTTTCTTACTTTAGGAATAAACTGGTTGATAATTTAATTGCCAACCTCTTACTAGCTTTTAAAAGACACTGTGAACACAAACCATGGATATTCAAAATAAAAAATGCTCACCTGTGTTACAATCACCACCTATGACCACTTCATCTGAAGTGATTTTACAACTCTAACTTACTTCACATCATTTATGCTATTTATTTCATTCTTACACTTCATTCCATTTGGATGTTCAACTAGATCTAAGCACCAAAGAGGGTAGCTGCATTAATCTAATTCAGCAAAACAAACAAGGAGTCCTGTGGCACTTTAAAGACTAACAAATTAATTTATAGCATGAACTTTCAAAATCCCACTTTGTCAGATGCTTTGTCTGACAAAATGGAATTTTCTCCCACGAAAGCTCATGTGATAAATAAATTTGTCAGTCTTTAGAAGTTTCACAGGACTCCTTGTTTGTTTTGCTGGACGAGACAGACACAACTACCCCTTTGGAACTTGTCAACATGCAAGGCAGTGAATACAGCCGTTTAAAGTGGAAATCCATCAACTTCATGAAACAACTAGCACAGATTCAGACAGACATCATCTTCCTTTTCAAATGCAAACAATTGGACAGTATACCCAATGGACTAAGGTAAACAAATCCTTTACAATGGACATATTACACAGATTACCATGAGAGATTATGCCACACACTCTCACCCAAACTAGGAAACCACTCGATCAGCATCCTGTACAACAAACAGAATAAAATTAAATATGAACTCTCAACACTGGAATTTCTCACACAAAACCAATGTACAATACATTCTTCCACATGGCTGGACTTCACAGAAAAGAGAAAATCCATCTACAGTACACTTTGCTTTCCTAGAGGAGGGAAAAAAAAAAAAACACCAAACTGTTTAAACTACTATGTTTGTAATGGACAACAACAGCGACACCTTCAACCCACTCAACAACACTGTTAATCTTTCATGCTTTCCTCTTACTCCAGCAGAGGAATTGGCGCTATCTGAGGGAATTCCCTTCTGCCCCACACACCAGATAAAATTCTGCGGTGACCTGGAAGACTACTTTCGCCATCTCAGACTGAAGGAATATTTCCACCACACCAATGATAAATGCAATAACCTACAGATACGTTCCTCCCAACACTGCAAGAAGAAATATTCTTCGTGGACTCCTCCTGATGGTCGGAATAACAGACTAGACTTCTATATTGACTGTTTCTGTCACAGTGCAAAGGCTGAAATCATGGACAAACAACATCCCTTAGACCATAACCTCAGCCATGCAGAACACAGTGCCATCCAGAGCCCCAGAAACAACTCTGACATTATTATTATGGAGGCTGACAAAGGAGTTGCTGTCGTCATCATGAATAAATCAGATTATAGTCAGGAGGCTTATAAACAACTCTCCAACATAACATTCTGCAAACCACTTTTCTCCAGCCCCACTGCAGAATACCAAAAGGAACTATGCTACCTACTCAAGAAACTCCTCATGGCAGCCCAGGAACAAATGAAGACAGACACACCACCAGAACTCTAACCAGGGATAGTCTATCTACTACCAAAAATCCATAAAAAAGGAAACCCTGGATGCCCCATCATCTGAGGCATTGGGACTCTTACAGCACACTTATCTGGCTATGTGGACTCCCTCCTCAGACCCTATGCTATCTGCATTCCTCCTAGCTATCTTTGAGACGCCACAGAATTCCTGAGAAAAATCCAATGCATTGCTGAGCTTCCAGAAAACACTATCCTGGCCACTATAGATCTAAGCTGTTTCACATCACTTTCTGTATCCTGTGCATTTCAATTTTTGGAGGGGGAGGTGATCTGCAGAATACTTCAGAGAAACGTTTCAAACTCTTGCTTTCAGTTACACTGGGAAAAATTAAATCATTTTAATTTCTATCTATTTTTTCTACATTTTAGGCACAGCTAATGAGACTACAAGCAAGAAGTCCTGTGGTACTTGAAGACTAACAAATTTATTTACTGTATGGCCTTTCATGGGAGAAAATCCCACTTCGTCAAGATGCTCTGAAGATGGGGAATCTTACAGAATGGGAGGAAAATAAATGCAGGGAAGTATAATTCATGGAATCACGTCACACTGTAAGAGCAAATCAAAGCATTTGTTAAGATTCAAACGCTGGGAAACCGCACATAGAGGAGGGTGAGGTCCAATCACCTGTTGTAATGGGAAAATAATTCATAGTTATGATCCAATCCTGCTTTCACACAGTCAAATTTGCATATCAATTCCAATTCTGCCGTTTCTCTTTGAAGCTTTGAACTCTTGAAGTGTTACCCATTTGCTTGAGCACAGCTATTAACAAATCATCAAAAGAGTGATTAAGAAGATTGAAGTGCTCAGCAACTGGTTTTTGAATGTTGTGATTTCTCATGTCAGTTTTGTGCCCATTTATTCTTTTGTGCCGAGAATGTTCTGCTTGTGGAACGTATAAGGTGTGGGGGTGTTTCAGGCGCATGAATGCATGTCCCTGTATCAGGAAGCAGGATTTTCCCATCCTCCTACTCTGTTATCAAGTGTTGGAAACATACAGGAGACATAGCTTAATTTCTCGTGGCTCACTGGGACATAGATTGCTCATTAAAACCAAAACAGAGGGTCCTGGGGCCTAAGAAAGACAAATCTGAGGCGAGAGGAAGGGTAATTGTGTGGTTAAAAAATAGGATGGGAACTGGGAGCACCTAGATTTATTTCCTGATTTAGCCACAGACTTCCTCTGGGATGCTGGATCTTGAATACTGTGAATGTACAATCTTATCAATTTCAAATGACAGGACTTCGTGTTTCTGTAAATGACTATGCAAGGCAGAGGGCAATGGAAAAATATTGCCCTTAATCTCTGTGCCTTAGTTTTCAAATTGTACAATGGAGATACTGCCACTTCCTTACTTGCACCCTAAGGATCTGATTCTCACTTACACTAAGGTGACTTTACAACAATGCAAGTCTGAAGAGGCCTAATGTTGGTATAAATCACACATATACTTACTTAGCTGGGTAGTTCCAACAGGGTAGCCATGTTAGTCTAGCTCAGCAAAATAAGCAAGGAGTCCTTTGGCGCTTAAAGACTAACATGCAATAAATAAATTTGTCAGTTTTTAAGTGCCACAGGACTCCTTGCTTATTTAGCTAGGTAGGAATTCCACCAGGTTTACTTACTGTCTGACCCTTAAGTTAAAGGCATATGCTAATTAACAAACACATTAATATTAAACACATTTAACAATAAAGACCTTTTAAAAATTGAAATAAATTGTGGTTCCATTTTTATTCAGAACTGCTAATGACAAAACAAAACAGACAATAGTGAAGAACTGTTGTGCCAAATACACCTCTCACTCAGTGAGATGCAACAGGTGACACACACATTTCACTCCAGTCTTTTGACCAGTGAAAATGAAATCAGTCATTGCTGGATGCACAAATAAGACTTATGGTTTGACCTCTGGGATGCTGAACACTTGCAAGTCCCCATTGATCTCGATGCTGAAGATAAGGTTCTTTTAAACTAAAACCAGCAAGTTTGTATCAGTGTAGTTATTACATTGCAGGAATTTGTACAATTCACCCCAGCCTTTGAGAGAATTAAAGAGATGAATTTAAAGTCAAATCAAGATAAAAACAAGAGCTTATTAGGGCAAATTATGGAGATTTTTGTATTCCATTTCTTTGTTAATCATACAAAGCACACAGGCATCTGTAAACAAAATATATCCCATTCTATTCCTTGAGCAGAAACAGTCAAACAAAAATGGGTTTTTGAAAGGCTGAGAGATGGCAACTGCTTTAAAAAAATAATCTTCAAACAGCCCCACTGTTAAGCTGGCCTATTTTTTTCAGATATACAACAAATGTCTATTTAAGAACACATCCAAACACATTGTCATCACTCATCCAGAACACATTCACCTCCCAGAAGCTAATAATGTAAGATATGGAAAGAAGTATAAGAAAGACCTTTAGTCCACCTTCTGGCTTGACCAAAGGCAATGAATCCAGCCCTAGCTCATTTCAAGTAAGTTCAGTTGTGTCAAAGGTTACCCACAAGCTATTTCTTGATGGTTTATAGCTGAAGTCTACAGATCTCCTTTTATTTTAATGATGCTTTGTCTTCATAGCAGTATCCGGGAAGAAAGTTGATGCCTTTAAAAAAAATTCCTGGGGGTTGACTTGCTGTTTACATGCAGGGCCTTCTATGGGCTAGTTTTATATAATACCCAAAGAAAAAATTTTTTATTCCTCTCACTATATTTAAGATGCAATATTTTATGACTTACTCTAGCACAAGCTGTTGAGTGTTGACTCAAAAGATGTATGCCACCAGTTATTTATGATCAAAATAAGATACTTATTGCAAGCATTGGATGATTTAATCATTTGTTATAATGACATGCTTATACAGCATCTTTGCTCCTATATAAGTCAACAATAATCTACCAACTGATTTCATGTACTGTGACTACAACAGGAGTCACCGCACCCAACACTGACACACAGTCATCTGGGGATGAATCAAAAAATTGTTAACAGTACACAGGACAAGGAGGTTATTCATGCTGCTCTTGATTGGAAATAAAAGGCTAAGCTTCATAAAACACCTGTTCTAAGCACAATTTCGAAATTATTCATGTGTTCGAGTTCTATTTATCCTTCTAAAATGAATCCGGAACTGTAGACATCCATGTGCCATTGTGCCTCTATCATCCCCTAAATACTCATGCTTGTTTGTCATACAAGTCTTCTCTTTTCTAGGACATTTCATCCTCACCTCCCCCCCTCACCGGTATCATCCTGGATCCAGAACCATGGAGGGTCATAAAGCACGCTCTGTGGGCACTAGAATGCAGGTGGTGTCTCCCATTCTCCTGCCCATGAGGACATGGGAGAAAGTTGCAATGACTAACACCAGAGAGGCTCATCGGCCGGGACAAATGCCAAAGTAGAGGCTATTGGAGAACTTGCTACAGTTTTGACTGGATTTTCTATGCCCTGTACTGATTGGCTGCTTGCTCCAAGCCCTCACAGTCTCTTCACTTCACCGTCACTCCTCTCACTCTCTTCCTTACATCTCTGTCTCCCTCAGATGCCACTCCTTCTATGTTGCCACTCCCTTCCCCTCCTAACTAAACCAATCATAAATAAATAAATATACATATAAAATATTCTGGAACTAACATGATGATTGCTGCCATCAGACAGTTCACTCTGCTTGTGTTTTTCTCTTCTTCCCCCATGCTGTCAGTCTTGTCTATTTAGTTTGTAATCTCATCAGCACAGGGACACTCTTCTGGCTCTGTATTTGTACATCATCTAATAGAAATGGGGTCCCAATCTGTAACTGGGGTTCCTTGGTACAACAGTAATAGAAAACAAAACAACAACAACAACACAGCCACCACAATACCAGCAATGTGTAAGGGGCTACTGAGTTTAAAACTGTAAACACAGGCTTCAGCACGGCTGTAAGATGGACAAAAGTCATGTGATAATATTTTGACCTTGGTATCACAAATATAATAGCACCTGACAAGATGATGCTTAATGTGAATACAGGTCAGCCTTCCCTGATGCAAATTAGATGTGTGCCTTTTATAAACACTGCCCTGCAAGCACAGTTCGTCTTCACCTTGATGTTAAATAATGAAATGGAGATTAGTTAGCTCACCATTGAATTTAAGTTGCTGGCTTTTTATTCTAAACAGCCATCAACAGCCAAACCATGTAACCCTGATTCATGTGAATAATCTCATGGAACAGAACTACCCATATGAGGAAAAGGTTGCAAGACCAGATCACTAAGATAGCAATGGCACCTGGTCCTAACAATGTAAAATACAACTTCGTTGGCAGGATGATATCACCAGCACTAAACTTGTAAGAAGGATCTGTTCACACTGCACCCTCCATTTTCTTGCAGGTGCACGGGTGTCACCAGTGGATGCAAAGATGCAGAACTTTGGTGGAGATGAGAGGGGCCAGGATGGCAAGGAGAGGGCCAGAGACAAGACTAAAGGGATTATTCCCCACCCCCAAATCTGGCAGAGAGCTAATGCAGCTGATATTGGCTCAGAAGGCTTTATGTTTTCACTAAGACAGCCCATGACAAGCTTCAAAATGTATCAATTTGTAGCTATAAATTAATGTTTACATAGCTCTTAAATTGACTGAAGATAAAGTAAACACTCATGTGGGATGACTATAAAGAACATCACCTCTAGAATAGAAGATATTTATTAGAACTTGAAATAACAAAAATACTCTGCCCTCTCATAATATAAACACATTTTCTCCCTCTTGTACATGGAATTAAAATTGTTTTAGTACCCATATTCCTTTTCTTTTACGTTACTTTGTATTCTGCTCTGAAGCATTCAGGGAAAGGGGGAAAAAAGTGCTCTTCAAGCACAACCGTAAGAAGCTTTCTGCGCCAATTTTCCTATGGATATGTCATGTTGGGTTCTGTCTGTCACTATGTAACTCCTGTTGTGCCATGTTAGCTTGAAATCATATAACACGATGTGACTGATTCCTGACGTGGTGTGTCACTTTGGCCTGTCAGCTAAAAGGCTGTGCAAATCCATGACTTACATATCTATACACACACACAGTTCCTAAAAATGTTAGGGACTTTTAGCTCTTTTTGCCTGACACATCCATTGAAAAAGCTGAAGAAATACTAATAATTTACAAACCACTTAAGGTTTGTTACTCAAAGAGCTTTTCTGGATGATCCCAGTGAACTGACTATCCTAATCCCCCAGCATTCCTATAAATAGACAAGGTTTTCTTCCCGCACACTCACTATGTTGTGAAATACCTGCCCATCTTTCAAAGATATGTTTTTCAAAGATCATCAGTCACAATGTTAGGCTATTTTGCCCTTAAAATGCAACAAGAGATGAAAATAAGAGAAGTTAAAACAGCCTATGAGAACCAAATGTATTAAACACTTAAGGATCACACAACCAGCATATAAATGTACACAACTGTAAAAAGAAAATGTATAGTTGGTTTAGCATGTGGCATGGGATCCTCAGATCCCCTTGTTAAAATGCCACTACAAAACTGAATGGCGAGTGTGTCGATTTCTGTACTGCTGGTTGCTCATTACCCCCAGTGTTGTTACTGATAAATTGCTCTTGCCACTGTTACTGAGGGTCAGAAATATACTTCTGAAGAGGAAAGTTAAAGCATTTGCAGCATTGCCAAGACCAAACATTCAAAAATCATAAATCAGGCCCCTGCAAAGTCAAGGATTGGCTTAAAAATTAATTAATGAAATTTTACTAAAATATTTTGGGTTCTCTTTAATTGGCTTTTGGTCTTCGTGCCTTTGGCATACACTTGGGTCCCTTTTTCAAGCTCTTCTTTTCAACCAAAAGAAAGCTGAGAGTCTCACATAATCACATGACTCTAGGAGTTGAGACTTCGGATAAACCAGCAAGACTCTTGATAAAATCACTAGTGTTAGTAATACTGCCTTCGCTTCTGAGGAGGGTACTGTTCTCCATCTTGATATGGCCTAACCACAATCTCTTTTTAAATCTCTCTCAAAAACGTACCTCATTTCATATTATACAAGATGAACACTGTACTATATTACGTGGAAAGAAATTCACCTTTTTTCTTTACAAAACAAAACATAAATATTTCCAGGGAAGTGCACTTAATTTATCTTGGTGCTGCCTCCCTCCTGGCTTGTGGAAGTCTCTTTAAATGGGAAAACAAAATAGATTTTTCCCACCTCATCTCCACAATGATAGCTAGTGACCTAAGACTCTTAAAATATAAAGTAGGGAAGGAGGAAGATGAAGCCCCTTGTTGAAATATTAGTAGTATAACGGTGGGATCATCTGAGAGTTGTGCCCTAGAGAGGAATGCTTTACAGTGTTAATTAAAAAAAAAAACAAAAAACCTCACACCCTGATTGACACATTGCCATACTTCATGAAAAATAAGAGCTGGTTACAGCTAAATAGGCCTCTGTGTCCTGAATGTAGGGTCAGAAGGCCAAATTTAAACCTGGTACAGAGTGAGGGCATGCAAACTGCTTGTTAGCAGATGGAGCAAGCAACTTCTGGAAGCTCATTAAATGCGTGGTACTGGTTTCTAATCCATTGTCCACTGCAGTCAATGCAAAGGTTCTCACTGACTGCAATGGGTGCCGGATCGGTGAACCCCTTGGAAATTCTCTTTCTGTGTTTAACAAAAGTTATGCATTAGGTTAAAGGAAAATCCATGTAGGTACTTTGTGATTCTTTTGTGTACAGTGCACATCACTGGCGTGTCAGTCTAAGAACTTTAGCTATTATAGATAATCAAAGAAATGAAATATATGGCCCAACTGAATATGCACGTATAGGGTGGTAGGTTTACTGCTTGAACCAGAGAGGCATCCGGCTTTCTTCCTGAAAAAATTCTTAGCTCTGGTCTACACTGCTGCAGAATTTTGGTGGCAAACTTAAGTTCATACAATATTAGGGCTAGAAGGAATCTCATGAGGTCATCTACAAGCAGGACTACACCTACTAAATCATCCTAGCCAGGGTTTTATCCAACATGGTCTGTTTCCAAAGATGGAGATTCTGCCACCTCCCTAGGCAACCCATTTCAGTGCTTCAGCACCCTCATAGTAAACTGAAAATTCCTTGCATATCACCTGCCAATTGCCTACCTTCTACAGTAGAAGTTCTACTTACTGCAAGGTCCCCACAGTGCTGATTCGATGGGAATTGTCTTCCCATCTAATCATTTCTTTCTGGGTAGGTCTTACCCAATCGACCTCTGGCTCATTCTGAGTTTGATTGAGTGCCTCTTTACAGATGCTCAATCAAACTTGAATAACTGATTCTGTGCAGTTGGCGCTGCCACCAACAGTGTAGTCTTGCCCTTAGAATCAGCTTCCCTTGCAATCATTTCAGCATGTGGATCATGAGACACTAAATGACTAGAGTATCATTGCTTTATGAATGGGCGAGTATGTGCTACTGGAATGAAAACTGTTCTTTGCTGTAGGAAACACATTAACTTAGTGCCTACCTAAAGTAAACCACTGTAATTAAAGGACCAGTGTTCCTTGCTTGATAGTATTTTAATACAAGGAAAAAGCTAAATGTGAACAGAGAATATCCCTGCATTGTAGTGGTATAGGGTAGTCAGTTTTGTTTTAAGCTCAGATTTAGTTATGTGGCACTTAGTCCTTCAGATACTGACAAGATGGATACACCCACTCTCAGCAATTTGCAGTGAAGAAGTGAATGATCATGCTTATCCTGAGTACCTTTAACGCTCCCTTCCCTGCCCCCCACCAAAAGACAAACTTTATCCCTCTCTCCTCACTCCCGGCAACTCTTTACCAACAAAAGCAAGCTCTTCTGCACTGGTAGCCTAGCGCTTCCCTTGCTCCCCCACCCCCAATCAAAATAACCCACTGCCAACGTTCCCCCTAATTTTTCATAGGCTGTGTGTGCAAAAATTTCTTTGTGTGCACTAATAATGTTGAATTTTTTTGTGTGTGCTTTATTTTTGTGTGTGTGTGTGTGGGTTTCACAACCTGTGTGCATGCGCACATAAGCCCACCTTAGAGGGAACAGTGCCCCCTGCCTCCTTAGCTTTCCCTTGCCCCTATATCACCAAACCCAAGAGGTCAAAGATAAGTCAGCCCTCAACATATCATACATTTGTGATTATTTTTATTTGCCTTCTGGTTTCACAGGTTTTTTTGGATACGTTTGGGTCATGTTTTTCAGCTTTTCTCTGGAACTATGAAGTGAAACTCACTTTACAAAAAAAAAAAAAGAAAAAAAAAACACCCTGAAAATTGAGATTCTCAAATAGTCACGACTCAAGAGTTAGGACTTCAATAAAAATCCTAAATATTGCAAAACTCTTGGTAAAATCTTGAGAGTGGGAAATACTCTCACATTCTGCTTGGGAGCTCATGAAGGCACTACCCTCAATGGCTTCTTTGTGCTCTTGACCCACTTCTCCTATGGTGTAGGCCTCTCCTCCCTGCATGGAGCCATTTCGTGCTGTACTGTTGTCTGCAGTATAGATGTAGCCATGTTGCTTCCATGACATTAGGGAAACAAGATGGGTGCGGTAATATCTTCTACTGGACCAACTGCTGTTGATGGAAGAGACAAGCTTTTATGTCCTAAAGAAGAGTTCTACGTGATCTTGAAAGCTTGTCTCTCTCACCAGCAGAAGTTGGCCTAATAAAAGATATCACCTTCTCCCCTTGGGCACTGTGTCCGTTGTTTTCTACCCCTCATCTGCCATCTTCATGCTAATGCCTCCATTCATTCTGCTGGTTTCCAGTTTAAGGCTGGAGAGTCTTGAATTGATAGAAAGGAAACACAGCTAAAAAAGAAATCAAGGAGGAGAAAAAGCATTGCCAGGAGGGCAAACTGAGACACCACCAGCCATGCCTTACACTCACTCCTCACCAAGTCACGCTTCCCAGAACCCTTTCTCTTTCCCTCTGGGACTCGGTCAGTCTTGAAATTCAGTGATCCCTAGGTGACTTTTTTGAGAGTTACCTGATGGATAAAATACTGGCAAAAGATTGATGAAAACAACACCACAACTCTAAAAAAACCAATCCTTTCTCCATTTCCTCATGTTGCCTCAGATTCCATGTGGCTCCCCAGTTATGCTTTATGGTTAGCTGTTATGGCTAGATGGTGAGCTGGCCATGTCAATTCCATTGCTATCCTAGCAACTGTAAAAAATGTTGAAGCTTCTTGTTCATTTATTTTTATTTTATTTCTGTTAAATGCTGTTCTAGTTTTATGTGTCAGTAGTCTGTTATAATGCTTCCACAAGAGAGAGAGAAAAAAAGAGAGAGATGGATCTGAAACAAAACATTGGAATCCCAATGCTCCTGAACTCTGTGGAAGTCTGAATCGGGATCTGAACTTAATGGCTGGCCCATATTTCTGTAATGAAACACACAGAAACATTCTATCTAAATATGCTCTTGAACTTCATATGTGTTTGGATCTCTGGTGTAGGCGAATCTCTAGTAAAAGTATAATATATCTAATTCTAGCAAAATGTAGAAAGATCTAATTCTAGTATCCAGTAAAATATATCTAATTCACAACTGCAAGTTAATGTTGGTGTAACTTTGTTCATTTTAGGGGAAATCAGCTTAAAATTGCAGCAATACAGTGGTGACTAGAGCCTGGTATTTTTACAGCTCAGAGTGTCTCTGCTGCAGGAATTTGTTCTTGTCCCATTTGGAGACTGCTACATTCTTTAGAGTAATGCACGTACAACTGTTTGCAATAAGTTCTTGACATCTTAATGGTTTGCACTAAAGGAATAGTTTGGGGAGCTGTTTGACCTCTTTACCTGACCCTGAAAGCAACAGTAGTAGGAACAATGTCATGGTATCGAGGCATGCTGTCTGGTTAATGCTGGCGGTGGGGAGCATCTTCCCACAAGGACAGAAACCCAGAAGAAAGTCTTCTCTTGTACAAGAAAAGGCGCAATGTGGTGGGGTTTCCTGGTTTGTACAAGGTAAGGAAGGCACTAACTGACATGATGGGGGCCTTCATAGGATCAAGCACATGAAACTATGCACATCATCATCCCCACACTTTGCTTCGCATCTGTATAATCAGATGCTTCACTCTAAAGCGGTATCTTTTAGAAAAGCAGAGGCATCATTTCAATTTTCGTCTTTTTTTCTCCCAGTAGTAAGTTTCAAAGGATTTCTGTGTGTGTTTGTGTGTCAGTGTGAGTCTTGTTTTCTTCTGAGCCTGCATTATTAAAAGGACTGACTGAGCCTGACAGAGTAGGCTCAGTGGTGGCTGTGCTTGAGAGGCAGCCTTCTGCCAAAAAAAACATCATGATACTGGGACGCAGAGCTGTGGAGAGTTAATCTGAGAGGGAATCCTGTAAGTCCCCACAACTATCTAATTTGGGGTGGGGGGGTTAGCACTGTGTAACAATGCATTTTTTGGTCTCGTTTCTTACATTTTTTTATTCTGTTGAAAGACATTTTATTTTATTTTATAAAAGCATTACAAACCCTATTCAGCTATTTAATGTTACTGTACTCAGCAAAAATGTCATTGTGTCTGTGCTTAGCTGTTTGCACTTATTGGTATATGGAGAAAAGGCAATGAGAGGAAAAGACTATCAGTCATCCATAGTTCTTTCAAGATATTTCATCTAAGTCTGACTAACTTATATTTCATCTGAGTAATAAAGAAAAGGCTTCCAGTTAAATGGACAGGTTGGCTACATTTTATCCATCAAGGAATGGACATAAACACCCGCTAAGAAGTATAACAAGTGGCAAAACTATAAAAGCAGGTGTCAGTCACTAACTTCCTATATATATCACTGCATCTGTAAAATTAACTACTGTATTTTACAGCTGTGTGCTAGTCCCATTGGGAGGTTTGGGAATGGCAGTAGAGGGTGTGAGCGTCAAACGATCTGAATATGACCTAAGTTTACTCTTGTTTAACTGTCACATGGATAGGGCTAAATGTTGTTGCTCATTTTTGACTCAAATATTTAGTCAAAGTTTGGGATTGTGAGGATGTTCTACATCAGTGGTTCTCAACCACTGCACCGTGGCACACCAATGTGCAACAGCAACCCCTTAAGTGTGCCACCAACGCCAGCAGGACCCAACTCCGGTTAGGGTCTGGGGGCCGCCAGCAGCAGGTGTGTAGCAGCAAGATAAAAAGTTGGGAACCACTGTTCTAGATGGCGTAGAAATTGATGATGCAATCTTGTATTTCTTTAATGTAATCTTGTTTATTTAAGGAATGCATAAGATCCCACTTCTCCAAATGCAGGAGGAACTAGAAACAGAAGAACAGTTTCTTAGCTTACAGTTACAAGCTTCTTTAGCCAGCACCAGACCCAAAAAACTCACTCCTAGCATTTTCCAGATTTATACATGGCTCTTATAGGTCTCCTATTTGTCTTTTCCCTTCTTGCCTGCCTCTCTCTGTCAAGCACACACACTACCCAAAACAATACTGAGCCAAGACCCCTACCTCACCTAGCCTAAACTCCTAGGCAGGTTCATTTAACCTTTCTGGCATCAGTGGGTGGCTGTTGATTAATTTATCCTGACTCTTACATTAACTGAAGGGTATGGTCATACCCAATTTCAAATTGATCCATGATCCATGCACAGCACAATACCTCTTTGCATAACATCATTCTAATCCAGTGCCAAAAATTCCAGTGGATTCATTCACAGGGATTTCCAAACTAGTGGAATGGAAAAGACTCTGTCCAGTTCAGAAATACATGTAAATAAATAAAGCTGCAAACCTTCCAGATAGCCATGCTGCAACCACAACCCAAAATTCTAATAGTTATGGAGTAACTCAGACCCATACAGATCCTTTCAATCCAAAAGATCCCTAATACTGTATATGTTGTAAATAGGAAAGCTTCATTTACTGATGATTTACTCACCTTTGAGGTGTAGCTAACACATATATTAATAAAGAGGAATGTAGTCGCCCTTAGTATACTTACACTGAGATGTTAATGCAGTTCTAATCTCTCTTCCAGCACCATGCAGCAAAGCGGAAAACAGTCTGGCCCCATCTAGACTAGTAAGCAATCACTATCTACACCAGTTGAGAGCCACTGTTAACAATGGGTCATCTTCCCAATGCAGATGACCTGTTCCTGTCTTTGGTCTATCTAGCAGTGGTGTTGTGAAGAGCAATTTGTTGGGGTTTCCAAAATGCTTTGAAATAATGAGGTAAAAAGATGCTATAGAAGGCAGAATACTGAGATTCTTTATTTGAATGAGCAATGTATTCTGCATCTGTAGAATGAAGTAAACTCCTTACCTGTACTGTGTTTGACCATGAAAGCCAATACCATTCCAAAACAGGAAAGCCTATCTTAGGTGCAAGAAACCAAATCTGCCATTCAAGAGCTAAGCTACTCCGCAATAGTTTATGGTTAAATGAGAGAAGCAATGTAATGTAACTATTTAAGTAATAAAGAGAGTGTACTTTCATTAACTAATGCATTAGCCAAGATATTTGTCTAATTCTCATGTACAGAACACTAGACTTTAAGATTCTGATTCTCTCCTATGTCTGAGCTAGAGTTAGAAGTAGTGGACAGGAGATGTTGCAACTAATACATTGTGGGTTTCTGATTTAGGTGCACGCAGGCCTTGTGTGATATAGAGCACAATAAAACACCAGGTCTAACTCAAACTGCTGATATGAAGTTTCTCATCTCTTTCATGGCCCCTCCCGATTCCTCCTTCCCATTAAGCAGGAGGTGGGTACGTGGTTGGTAGAGACAAATATGATACCTATTCGGTGTCAGCAGATATTGTCTCTACCTGGGAGAATGCTCTAGGGGGACTCTCCAGATAATTGAAGGTCATTTAGCACTGTATAAGAAAATCCAGCAATAAATCTTTTGAAGTTGATTCTGTTGTTGGTTATAGGCACATTTTCAATCCTTTTTTTTCCCTTCCTTTTCATTTTAGTGATCACAGAACCAGACAATGAGAAAATAAAGTACCATTCTCACTTCAGGATTCACACAGGCATGTGTGGGGATATTTGCAGTTGAAGAGAATTTGATTGTGTACATCCAACTGGTTAGTGCTGTTTCTGGCTTGTCTGAAACACATTTCGTTTCCTCGTCACAACTCCCAGGTGCTACTGCTGAGCAAATAGTAACATCACTGCCAGAAGTATTTGAAAAGAGCAAAAATCATGATTTAGACAATCTGTATGCTGCTGCCATTGATGGAAACACAACTCTAACTCGGGTTAGGGCTGGAGTCATAACAAGGTTAAAAGAAAAGCACCCAGGAATTTTTTCCATACATTTCATACTGAATTGCATTTGTTTTGGTAGATGCTGGAGACAATGCTCTGTACTTTGTTGAAAATCAAAAGCCATTTAAGCTGCATTTACAAATTACATTGAGAATTCACCCAAGAACTAAAATACCTCAAAAGAACATATATAGAGGGTTAAGAGTTTGCACAGAAAAGGTGCTAAATATTGCATGTATTTGTGCAAGGTAAAAAGTGATGAACATGTAAGGGAGATCAAGAGTATCTGAGTGTACATATACGATATGCTGTTGCAGGGCTGTCAGATTACTCCTCTCCTACTCCAGGAATATGTTTTGAGAGGCAAAGGTCCTGATCCAGAGCTCAACAGGAGCTCATACATGCAGCTAAGAAGCTAAGAGCTGCATTACCATGAAGAGGGTATCTTGCCAGAGGGTATCTCTCCACCACATCACACACATTAGGCAACAGGCAAGCTAGGGGGCTGTGACTGGACTATATAATCAAACACTGACCCTTACCTATGCCTTTTCAAATATCATATATCATATCATATAGGGCTGGAAGGGACCTCATGAGATCATCAAGTCCAGCCTATCCTCACCTTCTCAGTTATGCCACAACCACTTTGGATATCCAGCTGACCAGCATGAAAGCACTTGCAGAATCAAGGCCAAAATGTGCTCAAAACAGGCTCTGGAAATCCAGTACAATTTGGCAAATTTGAGAGATACTTTCCTTTCATAGGGGCTGTGGAGGAGGCCTTGGTAAATTTGAACGGTGTGATTAGCATGCCGGCTGTCACAAAAACTGCTAAAGGAGAAGCTGTGTTAAAATCCATTTCCGCAAGATACACGCATTTTCTTTTGGATGTATTCCACCAGCTCTGTTTCTTAAATCAGGTTTTCTGGCAGACAGATTCCATTCTGGAAAAATGCATGACACCAGCTCAGTTTCCTGACTGAAAACTCAACAGAATGCACAACAGGACATAATGGTGCATCTCCTCTATGCTTTTCTAAAAGCCACAGCATAAGAATCTAAGAAGTGGATTTGAATGTTTGGGGCCACAATTGTAGAAAGGCAAGTGAGACAGAAATGATGGCAGGCTAGTTTGAACAGTTCAGTGTTCAAAGACTGGTGAGGGCAACTGATAAAAGGCTTGCTAAGACAGGAGTTGCCAACATCTTAAAGGGGTTTCAGTGGTGTCTTCAAGTCTTACTAGATTTAAAGGATGAACCTTGGCAAACTCCCCCGATGTTTCTTGGCACATCTAGAAACAGTGGTTGTTCCATCTACTGCTGAGCTCGACTTTGAAGAATCTTTGCAAAGTGCAGTACAGTAACTTCAAATTTCTAATCAAAAGGGAAAAAATACATCTTTTCAAAAGTGACCCAGATGTTCTCCAATACCTTAAATACTCTCACATGGGGCTGCCTCCTTGTCTGTGAACACTCCAGCATATTTCCAAAGCCCAGCCAGTGTAAACTGTGAACTGCAAATGGAGATTGAACAAACAAAATCTCCTGAAACCTTGTTTGAGGCACTAACTGTTTATGTATACAGACTTTACATACTGAATCTTAATCAGCCTCTTCTCCACAGAAAGACCCCTGATTCAACTGTATGAACAAAAGAAGCAAGGAGTCCTGTGGCACTTAAAGACTAACAAATTTATTTATCCCATGAGCTTTCATGGAAGAAAATCCCACTTCATCAGACACTTTGAAGAAGTGGGATTTTCTCCAATGAAAGCTAATGCGATAAATACATTTGTTAGTCTTTAAGTGCCACAGGACTCCTTGCTTCTTTTGCTGGAGTAGACTAACACGGCTGCTCCCTTTGGAACTTTGTATGAACAAAGTTTCCTCTGGAAACATTAGCCAGTGAAATCCAGGTAGGTCTTCATTAGTAATAGCTGAAATAATAAAGTACTACAAAGCAAATACTGTTGTATAAATGTTGGTGAAAACATGCTTTGTAAAACCAAAGAAAGACTCATGCAGATACATACTATGGTATCTCGCCATGCATATCACAGACAGTTTAAACATGCATGATTCAGTTTCTGGTGCTATCACATATTCACCACTGTCTTCCTAGTAAGTTTCTAGCCAGTTCTGGAAGATTCATTCTAGTTATTGTAGGCTCTATAAAGATTTCCTTATCATTTAGTATTACATATATAATTGTGTTCCTATGGTGAGTTCAAAGCTCAGGATAGCACTTGCACAGCATCACAGGCAGGTCAGGTGACCTTTCTCCAATTCTCCTTTCCCTGATGCTGAGGACAGACAAAGTGATATGTCTGTCATACGCCATTACCATTAGAACAGAATCTTCTTCTTTTATTACAACTGAACTCCGCCGGATTTCTCAGCAGGAATGCTAAGTGAAATCAATGTCTTGGGTTTCCAGGCTGAGCTTGGAGGTCATAGCCACTCTATCATTTCTCAGCATTATCCTTTCTCTGTCTCTCTGAGCCTCCAACTGGCACACAGCAGATTGAAAACAGCATGCATCAGAAGGCTCACGCTGAACAATTTTACAGCCTTTTGGAGCCCCCCTCGTTTCCTAGTGGCCCACTCTTTTTTTTTTCAATTTGCAAATAAGTTATGTTTGTGTGCTTCTGCAGAGTTGTGAGCCAAAGGCACTGGAACACCTATGAATAAGGGAGAAGCAATAAAAAAGACAAGGAACAACAGAGCTGATTTTGACAGCTGCCAAAAGGATGGTTTTGCCAACATTACCAGCCAGGGAAGTCTTATAATTCAATGAGTGCCACAAAATAAACACCATCCCCATCAGATCTCATCAGATATCTTGTTTGTGCCAAGTAGATCCAAAACCAACATTGGGGTCTGAAGTGCCATGGAATCTTTTTAACAAGCATTTGGACACACACAGAAAAACCTTGTAAAAGGCACAAAAATTGCTTGTTAACCACACAAACTGTAAAAAAAAGCACATCACCAGAGGCCAAATAGCTTTGGATTGATAGCTTTACACTACATAAAAGAGATGCTCATTTGAAGGAAAAATTTTGGAAAATCAAAAGTCTGCATCAAGAAGAGGAGAAAGCAAATGTAGACCTTCATGTTGATTCATTAATTCAACAGGCTCTAGGTTCTAAGCAGTTCTTTCTTGTTTTTAACCATATATCTCATTGAGTTGACAATGGTATTATTTATTTGTCAGGCTATTTTTAATCCATACGGCTTTACTGTTAGGCTAAAAACTAAGATGCTATTGTCAATTCAAGGAATCTTTTCTGACATGATAAAAGACATGGACAGGATGCTAGAGGACATCGAAGGAAAGGAAGGACACATTTCATCAAGTTTTTCCTGTCACTTAAATGTGTTTGCTTCTTACTCATTTGCCTTGGCTGAATCCTTGTTTTAGTTGTTTTAATAAAATAGAGTGTAATGTCCTGCTCCAAAATGTGACCATTTTTCTTAAGTCACCTCAGAAATTAATTGAGCACATCTTATTGTAGACTATGGATTTAAGGAGTTGACCTTTGGTGAGATAGAGCAACTGAAAGATTAAATACTTTAGGGATAAAAGTAACAAAAGAGCAGAATTTTCAAAAGCAGTTAAGTGATTTAGGAGCTTGCATCCCATTTAAGTCAATTGAGTTGTACTCCTAAGTCACCTAGGTCCTTCTGAAAATCAAATCTAATATATTTTATTATATATCTATTGTTTATGCCTACCTCTATGTATATATAGATACAGACACAAATGCTGGCCCCTACTTTGCAACCTATGAGTTGTTCTTATGAGTTCTCAACAAATACCATTGGAGTAGTTCCATTGAACATGCAACTTAATCTGGATTCATTAACATGATTGGTTCAGGTTTCTTACTATTCAACTCAGCGTGGCCAGGAGTTGCTGAAACAAACTCTACAACACATTAATGTTAACCTCAAAATGAAAGAAATCAAAAGATATAGAAGCCATTTTCTTCAGGATCCTATAGCCCACCATGCCGTATGCACATCTGATTTAAATTTGTAAAAGTCTCAAAAATCGATTTAATAACAGAAAAGTGATGCTTTTCATTTATTTAGTATGTTCATTCACCTTAGTTTACCTTGTCAAGGCAAAGAACATGGAGGGAGAGAGTGAGATAGGAAAAGTAAGTATACTCTTAGAGAAAGATTACATATTTGATTTTTACTCTGACCAGCTGAATCCTCAACAAATATATAACTGCTGAGAACCTACAAAATCTCAAGTTAAATTCATTTGGCCAATAGTCCAATGAAGTTTCAGCCTATGCCTTTTACTTAGCTGCAGTCAACTTGCCAAACGCAGTGTTTTGAAGCTTTGACTAAAATTGCTAGCTTGACCTTCAAAGACAACATAAATCTCATTCCTCAAGCAGTTCGAAAGTACTTTCGGTAGACCTCTTCATTTTAGAAACAAGATTAAAATCCGTTCTGTGATACAGTACCCACAAATCTAGAGTCAGCCCTGCCATGGATATGTGCATAGGGCCCCACTGATTTCAATGCATGAACTCCAGGACAGAATTTGGCCTGGATGAGATGCTATGGCATGCTGCTGTTCACTTTTGTTGCTGTATCACTTATATTGCCAAGGGTTAAAGGTAGGGGGAAAATAGTAGTTGTATGCTAGAATGGAAGGCATGTGGGGCCTTCATCTTTTGCACATTACCAAAGGATGGAAGAAATAATAATCTTCTTGCTCAGACAATTATAAGGGACTCAGAAGAGCTGCATCAGTTCTTAGCTGTTACCAGCTTCCTCTGTGACCATCGGCCAGTCATGTATTGTCAATGACCCTGAATTCTCTATCAGTTAATTGGAGACATAAGTGCTTTTCTAGAAACAGGAGAGTTGTGAAGAGAAATCTATAGACATTGGGAAGATACTCAGATATATTGCTAGGGATCATGTAAACATTAAAATAGAGACAGCATGTTGTAACACATGCTCCTTTAAAATGGCACAGTACCTTGCTTTTGGGCGGAGGACTGTTTGTGCTCTTGTCTGTGTGGATATTGGTAGGGGATACAGCAGCGCCAAGGTTGCCTTGGGGAATGCCAGGTATTTTGCCTCCTGGAGACACTTGCATTGCAGCAAGCTGGGCAGCATACAACTGCTGTAAAGAAAAATCAGGAGAGAGAAGATGAGATCATCAATCAATCAATCAATCAATCAATCAATCAATCAATCAATCAATCAATCAATCTTTCAAAAAATTCTTCTACTGCAAATGCTGTGTTTTTTTCTGATAAGTTGCCTTTTTTATTTATTTTTTTTTTTAAATGTAGCACATGGCCATATTTCAAGACAGGAGCTGCCACTTCAACTTTTGTGAGTTTTTCCTCAGGGGAGGAATGACAGGCGTCACATGTGAAATGGCCTGGCTTCATTCTGGATGCATCCAGGGATCAAAAATAAACAACAGAAGACCAACTTCGTGCCTAGCCTTAGCCCCTCGGTCAATCATTTTGCTTTCTGAAAGGACCTGACCATAAAAGCATCACATCCCATCAATATTACATTATAGCCCTCCTATGACATCTGCCACCATTATATTATTCACTCTGCTAGTATGTTACAACTCTCTCCCTTCCTGTGTGTGTGGCTTGTCAATTTTAACTGTAAACTCTCTGGGGCAAGGATTCTTTTCTGCTTTGTGTTTGGACACCGCCTAACACAATGAGTCACTGTTCTCAGTTGGTCCTCAGGCACTACTGTAATAAACATTAATAACAATACACTAACTATTTTTTGCATTATTTTACAGTGGCATCTGGAGGCTCCAATCAAGACTGACACCTCTCTTGTGTTAGGTGCAGTACAGACATAAGGTAAGACTGAAAGAAGTCCTATTAACAGCCCTGAGCCATCAAGGGACTTAATGATATTTTAACTTTAAGCATATGAGTAGTGCCATCAAAGTAATGTGTTTAATGTTAAGCATCAACCAAACTGCTTTGCTGGATTGGGACCCACACCTGAGCAGAAATAGGTAATCTGGCTGTGCATGCAAGCAACCTGAGAGAAGAGAAAAAACCCACAATCAAGAAAACAGCATTTGCTATAACACAGACTGTTTTATGTACGGGAGAACAACAAAAATGAAGCTGGATGGAAGTCTGGATGGCTCAGGGAATGTAAACAGGATAATCATAGTTTCCATCCCTTGGTAACAACCTGCACCCAACTCCCCCGGCCCCAGCACCGGCTGGACCGCAGGCCCTGAACCCTTCTCAGTCCTGGACCCTGCCGCCAGTGCAGACCAGGCCAGGCTGGGCCACCCTGCCCCCAGGCTGGGAATCATTCTGGTGGGGAAAAAGGGGGCCACAAGAGTG
Organism: Podocnemis expansa; assembly: GCA_007922195.1. NCBI lineage: Eukaryota > Metazoa > Chordata > Testudines > Podocnemididae > Podocnemis > Podocnemis expansa. The sequence goes on from ML682017.1 coordinate 13,160,414, forward strand.
GAAGTCCAGGCCGGGCTTGATCCAGCCCTGATGCTGTGGTCAAACATGTAGGTTTCAGTGCCATGAGTTTAGGATGACTTACAGAGTATATGCACAGTGAAGGCATGAGTGATCTATGCAAGTCATCCTAAGCCTTAATTTCTCATTACACTAGCATGTTTCTTCTGTATGGCCTTTCTGCCTGTACTTGTGTTATACCCAGTACTGGCCCTTTTCATTGTTTTAAACCTAAGCTGTTTCTGCTCCTTCAAATTCAATTAATTCTGCATCAAGTCCTTCCCTCTTTCTTCTTCTCTCCTTCTCCTCTTTTGCTTAATAATCTTCTCATTGATGTTTCTTTTAGTTTTCTTTTATACCTCTTCATTGTTATCTCGGCTTGCTCCTAATTTTTTCTGATGCTCACATCTCCCTCTTTCCCCTTCATTCATTCGTGAATTCTTTATTTTTGTCCTACCTCCTCCTCATACACCTACGTATTTATTCAGTCATTCACCTTGTCATTATCACTCAACCCCAGCCAACCTCAGATACAGTCATGCAGCCACAAGTCATGGCAATGAATGCAAAGTAAATGTTTGCCCAGACGGATGGGCCATAGTCACTTAACCTTTAAGGGGACCTTAAAAAAGAGACACACCTGCAGTCATGTAGGCAAAAAGGAATGGGCCTTTGATTCAGCAAACCTGGAGCTGCTGCAGCAATAGGCCAAAGAAAACTAAGCTTCTTTCACCAAAGCAGAACTGGGTGAGAGGGTGGCAGTTCTTTAACAGGCCAAAGGGAGACAGTGTGTAACAGAGCAATATAGTAGCAGCTTGAATCAGGTGAGCTGTCCAGACAGAAAACACAGCTGTGTGGATGCACATCAATGCCAGCTGAGACAGGAACAGACTGCTAGGCAAATGCCAGTCTGTGTCAGGCAGCAAAAGTTGTCTGACAGAAACATATGGAGGGAGCAGAGAAGGCAACAAAAAAGGCCACCTGAAATGGAAAACAGTAGGTGCCACAGAGGACCTACAGGACAACAGATATCAGAGTGATGAAAACATAGATTCCATACCTGGAGAAGATCAAGATAGGGGTTAATTATATAGGACCTTAAAGGTAATGATGAAAGCGTTTTACTGTGAACTGAAAAGAGGAATTTAGTGGGCCCTGCTGATGATCCATGACACAGAAGGATAACAAAGTTCTACAAATCAGCTGACAGAGTACTGAGTCAGAGAAACAGTATTTCTCTTTAGAGCCCCAGGAAAGGTTTATATTCTATTATTCTTTAAGAGTGGATACTCAGAACAGTCACCCTGAAAGGAAAAGGGAGCCTCTAAAGCAAGTAGGTCCATGGCACCGGGTAGAGTTTGCAATTCCAACATGTCCTGTCCCTAACCAAATACCAGATCAGACATGCCCATCTATATGGGACATGTGCGTATCATAGTGTCCAAGAGTTTCTACCACTTTACAGCTGTGGATGGCCTACGTGAAATGGCGCATGGAAGCAGTCAATCCTAGGTGGGACCAGCTTGCACTCATCTCATCATCCAGCTTTCTTGGTGGTCTAAAAAGAAAGATTCCAACTCTACCCCAGCACAGACCAGGCTCTCTCCCTGAGCTAGCACTTTATGGTATTTGTTTATGACATATTATCATGGCAAGGTTGCGAAGGCCGAACTTCACCTCATGTGCATGGTCAAGCACCAAAACCAAAGGGAAGCTGGGTAAGAGCAAGCAGCTCTGCAATTAGCTGTACCAGCTCATGCTACTATAGACTGCTGTTCCACTTAAAAAGTATTTAACTGAGCTTCTGAGTAAATAAAAAGTTAGTAAAGCTAAATGATTCCCAGCTGTGAAGAGACAAAGGGGTGGATTCTTAATTAGGTAGTGAGATTACTCCCATAGTCCTGCCCATACTGAAAAATGGAATGAAACATACAATACACAGGACACGTCTCAGCCTGTTAATGTTGTCGCACAAGTTTGAACTTTGACATTATTGAATGTGTCTATTCAAATTAATCATTTCAGGGGATGATGGCTTATGCCAAACAAAAGGACATTGATATGGACACATCCTGCGAATTGAGATAGCTAATGGATAACAAATAAGAGAGTTTATGGCTATGGTAAATAAAGCAATCAAACCCAACAAAGGGACAATTCTACTCTGAGGTCCACAACAGAGAACCTCAACATTTGGGATAATTATGCATTGTCAAGGCTGTCAGCTGAATTGGTGAGTGGTTATGCTGAATTGGTGAGTCAACACAGTATGTATCCTGTCACAAGCCAAAATGTGTACATTCTATGCACCCTTAGACCTTCCACAGTGAGGAATGCAGCACTTCAAAAATGAAATGGCTCTAATTTGCTCCATATAATTGCTGGACTAAACCATTCTTGAGCATCCTTAAGTGTACACCGAACAAGGAATTTCCCCACTACTGGAGATTTGTCCATGACTTTTAGATAATTACAGACACAAATGTAATCTTCGGCACTTATGAATGTCGTGTAGCTATACAAGAAGGGCCCTGGAGAACTCTTAAGTTCATAGACCATTGAGTGGTCTACCTTCACCAAGGTATTTAGTTGGTGTAAAATGGGAAAGCTACATTAATTTCAATGGAGTTATGCTGATTTATACAACAGCTTATATTTGCTGTCTTATGATAGGAAAAAAAAGATGATATTCCTCATGTAATAGGACAGGCAATATTTAGACATTTTTCTTCTCCAAAAAGTGCAGAATAGGGTCTTTAAAAACAATTAAATTTTAACATCTATTATTTATTTATAACCAAATAATCACCTTTCAAATCCCTGACCATCTGCAGTATTATATGCCTGCTTACTGTCGTCTCATTATCCTATTAGGAAAATCTGTGTACATGCAGAATCATCAGAACAAAAGAACAACTGGTTACATTTTAAAATGAAAATAATATTTTTATATTATTGAACCTGTCTCTGTTCTTAAGTCATTAAGCAACCCCCTGCCTTCTGTACAGGTCATCACCTAAAACATTTATAATTCATTCTATATATTAACCAGGAATATTCTGCTGAACTCTCCACTGCTAATGGTGCCAGCCTTGATGACTGTGTAGTACATCAATAGCACAGCCTTAAGGTTACACTGGCTTTGAAAACTTCCCCCTTGGGCATTGTTATTATATGTTAACAATGCTCATTACTGCTTTGAGGATCAACTAAAAATGAGATCTTGTTCTATTAATAAGGAGAATGAGAATGGGATTTAATAGCAATTTTTAAAATATTTGAAAAATACATCTTAGAAATAATACGTGTTTTTATAAGACCACACTAATATTAAAATAATTTGTATTTGTGAGGTGTTGAGATTAATATTTTTTCTCAAAAGAAAGAAGAATAAAAGCAAGCAGCATCTGATACTGAATTAGTACAGAGCTAAATTTGTCTCCAGTGTAACCTGTGATTTAAATGGAATTATCGCAGAGATGAATTTGGCCCTCTGTGTATAAAAGTTTGGAATTATGGATTGATCAAACTCTTCAAATTCTGTATCATTCTAAGTTCCACCACTAAAAATATACACATGAATGGGTCCTGTTCTGAGTTCACAGCTATGATAGCATTCATTTTTTGCAGGACTTGAAAAAAGAAGCGGTATAAAATGTAATTCTCTTAATCAAAATACATGAATTTTATCTTCTTCACTATGAATTTGATGTTTATCAAAGAAAACATATCAGGTGTACCAAGAGAATTGTGTGTGGGAGACTGAGGTGGTTTGAATGAATTCATTGCTCATTTCCAAAAAATGGGGGGGGGAAGGGAGAGAGAGAGAGAGAGAGAGAGAGAGAGATTGGAAAGTGGCCCCATCACATTGCGATAAATTTGCCCAGATTTCATATGCCCAGAGTTCTTTGCCAAAGTCTTTAATAGATGAAAAGTACACATATGAGACAGTCCTTTCTTTGTTTTTCATCTATTTTTCCTTCAAAGATTGCTAGATCATGTTTACAAGAGAGCATTCTAATTTTTATCTACACAGAGTGTATCTGCATGGGTACAGACTTCAACATTTGGGTGCCAATATGGCTATTTGTCAGCATTTTAAACATGCGATTTTGACTATAAAAAGAGGCCTGGGCACAAGAGGTTCCTTAAAATCCAGTTTCCAGAGTCCATTACAAAACAAATTTTACTCAATTGTAGTGTTGAGTTTGCTAGGGAACCTCAAGATAATCATAATATAGGCACAGGTTCTTGGTCTGTATGGACACCTTTTTATGTATGTTTTTCTTTCAGACTTCAGTGGCACAAGCTATCAGTCAGTGATCATTGCTTTGTCTGCAGCGTGCCCCTATCCCAACCAGAGTGTGATAGTATAGCATTAGCAGCAGACAATGTACAAGAGACAGGAGGTTCTTCAGGGCACCAGAGCTACCATTGACAGTATCCACTCGGATGAACCATGTTCAGACATTTTATGCTTTTTCGCCATGATTCTCAGAAGCTGTGTTGAAATCCACATGCATATGTCAGTTTTTTGTGACAGAGGATTACATAGACTAGTCTGCATGGTAACACGTCATACTGTTCCTTTCCATGGCCATAATGATCACCTAACTTCTATTTTATTTCCAGCTACAGGTCTGTACTATACTTCTTTACCCTATAGGAGAAAGGCAGAACAAGAATCAATGGCTGAAATTTTAAGACAGACAAATTCAAATCAGATAAAAATTAAAGCACAATATTTTTTTTTTAAACAGTGAAACTGATTAATCACTGGAAAAATCTTCCAGATTCTCTTTCTCTCTCTCTCTCTTTTGAAGTCTTCAGGCCAAGACTAGAAGTTTTAACAGTCCCTTCTGGTATTAAAAATCTGGTATTAAAAATCTATGACTATCCAGCTATCTAAGGGTATGTCTCTACTGCCATGGTGGTATGCATCAATCAAGCTGATATTTATAGACCCACTCAGCTGGTGGGAGAGCACACTCAGGGGTTAAAGTATAATTTTGTGCACCCCGGAAGCTTTCTAAATTTCTAGACCCCCTTCATGCACATTTGGGCCCCCTTTACCCTCCCAGTGCCTGCCCCCACCCCAGCTACCACTCCCCAAATGCCTGCTCCCCACCCCAGCTAGTGTCCCCACCCCACCTACCACCCTCAAAAATGCCTGCCCCACCCCAGCTACTGCCCCAGCAATGCCTCCCACCCCAGCTACTGGCCCTGAAACACCTACCTCTCTCAGACTCCTTTTTCCCATGTCATCCTCAGTCCAAATCCCCATTCCCTAAGCTCCCTGCCCCAAGGCCCCACTCCAGCCCTCCTAACCCCCCAACTCCCAGCTCATCCATCTTCACTTCACCCCCTTCAGCCTCCCAACCCACTCAACACCTTCCCAACCCACTATCCCAATCCCTTCTTCTCACTACTTCCCAATGCTGAGCATCTGGCTCCCTGACTGTCCCCAAACCACGTCCCCTGAGCCCCCTTACCTGCACCACCAAGGCTGCCAAAGAGCTGTGCCAGGCCAGGCTAGGCTAGGGGAGAGAGGCTGCTGGCCGGCAAGAGGGGGCAAGGGCTGAGACTGAGTCCAGGCTGCACACAAAAGAAGGGTTGGGGCCGCTGCAGGATCCAGGGAAAAGGGGCAGGAGTGGCTAGGCTCACTCCAGCCTGCAGCTCCTTGAGTCGGCCCTGGGGGAACACATCAGTATGCTGCATTCTGGTGCATTCTTTGATTTTTAGGGGGTCCTGGAATGCAGCATTTCAGTGCCTTCTTCTATTTTTACGGGGCCCCCGAATATAGCCCACCAGAAATTGGGGAACCTGGAATGGAGTTCTGGGTGTTGTGGCTTACTTTAACCCCTGAGCACTCTCTTGTTGACTGAACTAGTCCACTTCTCCAAAAGGCAGAAGGTAGTGCTGCGAAGATGCCACACAACAAAGATGTAAATCTGTTGATGTGAGATACACTAGTTACTTTACATAACTAGCATATCTCACATCAGCCCAGCAAGGCAACATAGACCCTTGAGATCTTAAGGGAAATAAAACAAACAGGGAGTCCTGTGGCACTCAAAGACTAACCAATTTATTTACTGCCTAAGCTTTTGTGGGAGAAGCAGCCCACTTCACCAGACGCTTTGAGGATGGGGGAACTTACAAAGCATCTGATGGAGTGGGATTTTCTCCCATGAAAGCTCATGTAATAAATAAACTGGTTAGTCTTTAAGGCTATGTAAACATCTAAAATCTTAGTTTGGACTTAGTTAGTCTGAACTAAGTAGTTTGAAGTTAGTTTGAACTAAATGCAGATTTTTAGTTCGAACTAACTTTTCAGTTTGAACTAGCTGCACTTTTTTTTTTAGTTTGCCCTAGCTTTTTAGTTTGAACTATCAAGTCCCCATTGGACAGGTTCCAACTAAAAATGCAAATGAGGTTGAACTAAGCAGTTAGTTTGACCTAACTAGCTTGAACTAACCGTTCAAACTAACTAGCTTAAACTAACCTTCGATTAGTACGAACTAAATTTCTTTTTAGTTCAAACTAGCCAAAGGCTAGTGCAGACAGGGTTCAAATTAGTCCAGACTAAGCTTGATTAGTCCAGAATAATTTTGTAGTGTAGACATAGCCTATGTCCCACAGGACTAAACTAGACTAACACAGCTGTCCCTTTGGAACTAAGGGAAATAAGACTTTATGAGTAAATACATTAAGTAGTCAGCAAAATTCAACTAGTTCATTTTTTGTGCAGAAAGTTAAAAGTAGAGTGAGCAACCTGTAGGCACCATGTTAAAAAACTTCTTGAAACAGAAACTACAGTCTTCATTAGCACAATAAGGGCCAGAGAATTCTGATAATTAAATCTCCATTGAATCAGACCTAAAATATCTTGTCTTGAGAATAGTTTTCATTTAAGTATATGTGATTATTCACATGAGTAAACTTTGCAGGATCAGGAGATGGGTGTATCCAGTGACATTTTGAGCATCATAAAACTTCTAGAGCTTTTTCTGTTAAGTTTGTGGTTTCGGCAAACTTCTGAATTTCTGAATACATGTTTTACTTTACTTTAAACAACTGCTCTCCCAGTGAAAAGCAATTACTTGTGTGTACAGCTGCATACAAACCTATATAATACATTCAGTAAAGAACTTTGTAAAAGAAACGCTTGCCTTGTTTCTCAGACAAGAGGTGCAAAACTGTCAGAAGACAGAACAAAAACTAATGCAAAGCACCTCAAAATTTGGGTTTTGCTACAATGTAACAAAATTTGGACTGCTGGTGTTTTCAGTTCTGCTGTACATCCACCACTACAAAGTGGGTTCTAAATGTAGCTAAACCTAATTTACCATCTCAAAATTTATAATGCTTTGTAATTTGATAGCAGTTTCCATTGGAAAATCTCAATGCCCCTTCCAGACATTAATGAATTTTAAAGCTAAAACATTATTAAAAATTACAAATGTGAGACAAGGCACAGAGAGGCTTAATGACTTGTTCGTGGTCACCCAGGAAATCTATGGGAAAGCCCCAAATGGAACCCAAAACTCACCCCTTCCTAATACTGTGCTTTAGTCACAGGACTACCCTTTTGCAAGACTCAATTATAGGAACTTATCAATACACATCGCATATCAAAGACTAACAATATTTGTTACCTGAGTGATTAAGACTGGCTGCCCCTTTTCAATCAGAGTGTTGAACTGGAAAATTGCTCAAGTAGCATATACATTTGTACATACAATATACACATTATATGATAGTCACTCAAACAGAGTGGCTATATGAAACTCATTGAAAAGGCAATTTGATAGAGTCTTCTGGAGAAAAGCTGTTAGATGAAATGTTACATATGAATAGTCTAGACCATTCGTGTAATGCAATAAATAAATACTGTACATATGCAGAGAAATCTGGAAGCAGTTCATGCCCAACTTAGTTTGTTGCATAAGTGACAATATAGTTTATTCACGCTGCTATTCCCACTATTCACTCCTAAACCAAAGGGGTTTTTTGTTAAAGGCAACTTCAGAAAGACAGACCTTTTGAAAGTAAATCATTAAAATGTCACTCTCTTGATCATATACCAAAGTATGTTCATAAAGCAAAAGACATGGGGCTATGTGGAAGACCCATAAACAACAAGGATGCAGAATTTAAAAAGATCAGAATTTGCAGTGTAGTTTGCAGTCTCTTTGTAAATCAACTATTTTGTGATGAAGATCAAGCATTTGTGTGTGGATACCACATGGAGACTCAAGTCATACGATTGTATCAATGCAGTTCTTCTGTTAGAAGTTGGAAGACAGTAAAGTGGCACAGACATTGCACAGTTATAGTTAAAACTCATGCTACCCATTTGTTTACCATAAGGATGTTTCCTAAAAGCTTGTTTTAAGCTATATCCAGATCCTTCGCAACTAGCTTGGAGCACTTGACTCTAATAATTGTAATTTCCCAGTTTCAGAAGGAAAAATCAGAGTGGTCATTTGACAAATCTTATTTCATTGTACACTGCTTTGACTGGTACTGTACACAATCATTCATTTTTATCCATTAAGTGAGTAGAGTTAATAAGCAAATACTGCCAGCAGATTTACTGTAAATAAGATTCCACACATTTCAGACTGCCGAGCTATAATTAAGACATTCCACTACTTTCCCCACATCTCCTTAAGCACCTCTTTTTTTAAGTTTTTATTTACAGATTTTCTGTTTGTGTTTTAAGTCGCAATATTCAGCTGGGAATTACAACAGGAATATTGCAGTTGTTTTAGAATTGATGCTGAATCAATGGCTGCCATGTCTTAACACTTCTTTCACTTCATGTTAAGAAACAAAGCTCGTACAAAATAGATTATGGTCTTACTCTTTCAAATGCATCTGTGATGGCAGACCCAGATGTAGATGCAGAACCCCAATGAAGTCAGTGGGGCCTCTTATGAGCTGAGTCCATTTGCATGTATGCAGTTGTGAGATCAAGATCTGTGCATCTCAATGATAACAAAACAAGCCGGGGTCCTGTGGCACTTAAAGGCTAACAAATTTATTTACTGAATGAGATTTTGTGGGAGAAAACCCCACTTTATCCAATGCTTTGAAGCATCTTTAAAGACTCTGACAAAGTGGGGTTTTCTCCTAATAAACCTCATGCAACAAATATATTTGTTAGTCTTTAAATGCTGCAGGACTCCTTGTTCATTTTGCTCAACTAGACTAACACGGCTACCTCGATGATAACAATTCCTGAAGATTTCTTAAGAAATTGTCCCCACCATCCCATCAGGCAAAGAAAATAAAATATTTGAAGAGACATATCCTACACAATACTCTGTGGTCACAACAGCTAGTCTGTACAAGAAACCAAAGAAAAAGATATTTGCTATTTTTTAGAATGGGAAGGACCAAGACAACAGAACCACAAGAAACCCTTCTTATCGGCTAAGAGATTACTCTAGCAATCAGCCTCCTGAGATACACTAATCATCTGACTTAAGCCACCATGGAAGCTCTTGATAGAGACACCTATACCTCAGAAACACAATGGACAACATCAAAAATGGGTGAAAACAGAAAAAATATAAAACAGTTCACAGAAACTTCACTTCTGGAATTTTGCAAATTAACTGTATTTGCAACAGCCAAACTCTGGATACACTGTTAAGTCACAATTCAAGGCATCTGTATTATTCCTTGGTGCTTCAGCGAAGTTAACTGCTCTAAGGCTTCCAGCTTCCTTGGCTATCGTGTCCTTTGGATGGAGACATGTCTCTCTCCTCCCCTCCAACCAGGATATTTCCTGGATGAACAGTTCCCTGCCTTCACTGTGCTATTCTCAGCAGAGACAGACTGCCCAAACAGGTCTGTTTGCTTTTTCTGCTCACAATTCTTTTTATGCATGTCTATTTTATTTTAAAAATAAAAAACACAATAGGGAAAACATATTTAAACACTAAAAGAACCTGTGCACATTCTACTGAGTTTACCAGAAATCTTCCTGACCCTTACCTGGGCTCCGACAGAAGCAAGCCTTCAAAAATCCCACCATTGTGGTTTCCCACTTCTGGTTTCAAGTTCATGGCACCTTCAGTTCAGAACAAGTACTTAGACTTACGTGGCTTCAGCAGTCACAGTACACCCAATCAGTTCTTAAGGACTGAGGCCATCCTTGTACAAGTAGTTTTGTCTGTTTGCTAGATTATGAAGAGAACCCTGAGCCAGTTTTAAAAGCAAACGACTTATCTCAAGATCCATTTTTTTGGTCTGCTGGTTCACGGACAATCCAGTTTGAAATAGTATGTGCAAAACTGGGGGGGTAGGGAGAGGTGTGTTCCACAGGGCTGATAAGTGAATTACATTAGTATCTCCCTCGTCCCGTTCCATAACAACATATACACAATTGCACAATAGCACACCATTGCATTTCTAACACAATGATCCTCAAAAGTCATTAAACTGAATTTAATAAGGTTTAACTTAATTCAGTAACTTTATCTTAAGGTTTGTCCAGGGTACTGTCAGTCACATCTTTTTTCACAGCAAGGATGCTAAATATCAAAAAGGAAAACATCTCCTTTTTGTTCCATCTTCTTATCAAAATTAAGAACATTTCTAAGGCTAAAGAGCCATGGAAATATATGCATTTGTCCTTGATGTAAATTAATATGTTCCCTGTTCAGCTGATGAGCACTGGTAGTCACTGGCAGCTGATCTGAAGATTCAAAGGCTTAATTTACTCTTTGAACTGAGTTGTATGATTGGATCTCCATTCTTGTTGGTCAAATGACATAGGTAACGGCAGACAAGAGTAGAAGTGAAAAAGTCAGATGCTTACTCTGTGGCAAGCAAGACTGAACAGAAGCATGTATGCTCAAATGCCACTAACCTCTTTGATTAAGAGCAGAGATGAAAGAATATGACACTTATGCCTTATGGGGAAGCCATGAATACACAAGCAAGTGTGCATATATGTGCTCGCGCGCGCGTGCGCACACACACACACACACGAACTATGCAAAGGAAGAAACGGGGCTGGAGGAAAAAAACTGCACAAGAGAGGGAATGGCGCTGGAAAAAATATTTAGAGGGGGAGGGAAAAGAGAACATCTGAGTCATAGCAGAGATTTTAAATTTTCTCTAAGAACTAACTGCTAAGGCATATTTATTTCTGGGGTGGTTCTAAGGAATTTTTTCCCCTCACTTTTCTCTTCACGGGGAATGCTAATAGGATACGACAGCCAGATAACATGGCATCTTTATTCAGCCCAAGAATGTTATTTTATTTTATGTTTAGAGGTGGTATGAGGAGAGCAAGGGTATTATTTTGGGGGAGGAAAAAGGAATGTCAGGCCTGCTGAAGCGTTATCTTTATAGCTTAAGTTCAGTATTTTAAGTCGAATTAAATGTGAAACTTTTAGGCCTTTTGTACTACAGAAAACTTTCAAGTCCTATCAGGCTTCATCAGAGGTCTGTTCACCTTTTGTGAATGTTTTTGTTCATAATTATCCATTCCTTGCATATTAACAACCAAAGCCCTCCGGAAAACCCACATAGACCATCTTCTCTTATCTGATCTTGCTGTGTTGTCACAGGGCCAAAACTGGGGCATCAATAGCACCTTCCCAGCACCACAGTATGCCTCCCCTTCCATGAGAAGAGAAAGCATAACCACACTGTGGAAAGCTGAATTTGGGCACACATTTCCTGTGGTTTGAATCCACATGTGCTCCATTCACTTCCCTACCTGAGTTCTTCTCAGAGTTTTGGGTACAGATAAATCCCCAAACTTGCAGCAAAACTCAGTCTAATCCACCATGCTTTATAGGGAAACTATGAACTCAACATATTCCAAATGATTATAGAAACTGGCCCAGATTTGATTTAAAAGTTTATGAGTCTCAGTGAATCTTTTGACACAGCTGGTTTGAGTTTCAAATTGATAACGAGTTTAATTTTCCACAGGGTCAGTTTCCATTGCAAATTGTTCACAGTTCTGCAAGGCCCAGATTCAGCCAGATACCTAAGTAGATGCCTAACTTTAACCACTGGAGCAATGCTATTGACTTTAACTGGATATTCAGATGCTTAAAAATCAGGCAAATGTTTAAGTACCTTGCTGAATCGGGGCCCTGATAACTATACAATCAAATAGAAGGAGATGCTGGATTCTGAGGAATCAAAATCACTGAGGCTAGCTAAAGAAACAGACAAAGTGCATTTCTGTTTTGATGTTTGCTTTATTATCTGGAAGCCCCACTTCATTAAACAAATAAGTGGAAACACAAGTGGATAATCTGTCAAGGCCTCTTTTGTTCTTCCACACATGGGTGTGGTCTGTAAAACCCTCTCCTTCACATAGAGCTTGTAAAACTGTAGAGAGGTTGCAAGCTCTAGGAAGCTTTGGCAAACATCTCAGGAAATAGCAAAAGAAACTGCCTTCTGGTTCATCTCATTACTTTCATACTTGCACTGATGTAATGGGAAGAGTGACACTTTTATATTCCATTAGGACATGGGTGGAAGTTCATTATTTAGGGACTTCGTTCCCTCGGAAATGATCTCTGCAATACTTTGAAATCCCTTAGGCTTCAATTTCTGAATCTATATAATGAAACCACAAACACTATGATGAGATGACACAACATATTCTGACTTCAGCCCACACATATAAAATCTGAAGTCTGTCCTGAAACTCACTCACCATGTCTCTTTTGGCATAGATTTTACCATAAACTTACAAAGTTGCAGGCAGAATAGATGGGCTCAGAAAAGCTTGAATTCAATTCTTAACTCTTCACTTCCTCCATTCCTAGGGGAGGCTCTTGTCCACCTCAGTGTAAGGAGACTTTGTTAGAAACGAAGGAACTTCATCATTTAACAGTTTGCATTCCCATGTCAGTGGCTCACAGGCCAGTCTGTTCCTAGACACAACAAGCAACTTATCCATAGTGATCAGCATCCCAAACCCTACTTGTGAAGAGAGACCCTCTGAGATCTCCAGCCACACCCAGCGGACTCACAAAACAAGATGAGATGGCTCCACAGTAGGGCAAGGTGAATGGGGGGGGGGGGGGGGGGGGAAGCAGCTTGAGAGAGAGAAATTCAGTTTGACCAAACTGAAACATTTCAGAATTTTTGGTGCATCAAATGAGGGTTTTTAAAACATTGTTTACAGTCAAATGTTTTATTTCCAGTCCTTTGATTTATTTATTAAATTAAAAAAGGAAACAAAGGGCCAGTTTCAAAAAATGCCTTTTGCACTGCCTTTATGCTCTAATAGTTAGGAACTGATGTGGTATATGGGACACTGGAGCAGTGACTTGAACCCAGATCTCCCTACTCATAGGGATACCCAAGATGCCAAGTGGATCTTTGTCAACAACTCCTGTTGAAGTTGTTTTGCTTTGAATAAATAAACACAAAGCTCTTGAATTTGGGTTTCCCCCATCTAGATGGCAGCCCTAAGTACCAGGCAAGTAAAGTCATTTTCTCTCCCTCTTCCCACGTGAAATAGCTTCAACAGGGCAAACCGAGAAGAGACCCAACCAAAATACCCAACATCCTGTTTTCTCAATATTCCCCAAGTTTCCCTGTGAATATAGCACTGACATTTTGAAACTATTTGGCAAATTCATGTCAACCTGACATCTCATTTTTGATAAATAAACTATGCATCTAAAATTTTTTTCTTAGCCTTAGTCTGTACGGGGGACAAGGGATATTACATTTACAATGTAATATTCATTATGAAGCCTGTTTGTTCTTTTTAAATTAAAAGGATATAGTTCTAGTGCAACTAGCCAGCCAGAAGACCAGAGGTTCTCTAGTCATGTAACCAACAACAGCATGGAAAGCAGTGTACTGCAAGCTTCATAGTTCCCAGCTAGTATGCTTCACTCTAACCACATCAAGAATAAGAGAAATACTCTTTCCCCATGATCATTCTCTCCTTTCTTTTATGTGACTGCCAACAAGGATGAGAAATCAAATATTGGAAATATTGGTCCAGATCAGCATAGCTACATTGAAATGACCAAATTATACTGTTTTCCATCTGTTGGGGTTCTCACCCTTTGATTTTGTTCTTCACTGATTAGGCACCTGTTCATTTCATATGGGACACCAAAACAGGCACAGATTCTGGAACCATGAACAGGGTTATACTCAAACTACTTACCTAATGGAATCTATAATCCATTACTTTACTATATCTGAGCAATCTAGGCCTATTTATTTAACATGGATTTTTGTAGCTGTTTTAAGGCTCTGAGTAAAATCTGCAAAAGTCCCTAAACGACTCAGATACCCCTATTTGCCTAAGTGACTTAGATGTTTTTGAAAATGTTACCCCTTGTGTCTGTCCTTGGTATGGTGTTGGTCTAGTATTAAGGTGGACATGTGTATCCAAAATCATTATAAATGGAAATTACTGTGCACGCTCAGGAGACAGTTTTCAACTGTTAATAATATGGGAAGTTAGAAGAGTCTAATCACATTTTTAATTAATCACATGCAAATCTGGATTCAGAAGAAAAGCAGCAGCAGTTTCTGTGTTTTAGGAGTGATCCAGAAACTGTAAAACTTTTTTCCCACTTCTCTAACTGAAAAGCAGCTAAAATTGATTTAAAAGCAAATTTACAATTGCTTCTAATAAAGTACTAGTGTGTAAAGCAGAAGCAGTGGATGAACAGAAAGTTTTGCAATGAAAACACTTTGAAATTCCTAACCAGAATTCCACTAACATGAGCAACTATCATGAAGTAATAATAATAGGCAGAAACCTTCATTTATAATGTTATTCCCAATGCAATCTCATTGCATTTTAGTATTTGGATCTGATGAGTGAGTTAACAAAGGAGGTGGTGTGAAGTGGTATGAATCAGGCTTACTGGTAAATTGGAGTTATTTTAACACTTTGATATTTAATATAATCTGAAGCTATATAATCTTGTTGCAGGTAAAATTTGCACATATTCTGAGAATGACATTGACTTTGGTATAACACTAACAACATCCAGACGTATTGCTATTGTACAGGGAATTCTAGAAGAACTGGTGATTTTTTCCTCCCACTGGATAAGATATATATATTAAAGCCTAAAATATCAGGAATACTATTGCTGTGGTTTCTTGTGTTTGAAAGGTTTCCTTAAGGATCTAGATATTTACTCTGACCATAAGAGAAAACTCATGATAATTTCTCATCCTCCCCCTTTCCCAAACTTCACAATCCATCTTGACGCACTACACAGCAATCCATTTCAATATGCTCCGGCATCTGCCTCCCCATATGATGTACAACCTATTTTATTGACCCTTTTTATGCTGCTCTAAAACTGCTGTTCATTGCAGTGAGAGAATGAGGACTACTCACTACTTCCTCAGGTAAACAACTAGGGTATGTCCACACATGTCTTTTAAAGTGAAATAACACTGGTTATTTTGATTTAAAAAAGATTAGATCCACACAACGTTTTCTTGTTTCAAAATGATGAGCTCTGTCATTTCGAAACAAGAGACGTTATTTTGAAATAGCTTAAACCTACTTTAATTCGAATTGTCTGTTATTTCAAAATGGTTATTTCAAAATAAAGCCATTTGGATGTGTTATTTCAAAATAATCATTATTTTGAAATAACACTTTTGCCCTTCTCCTTCCCAGGGTGCCTTTCTTTTTCTATATATTGGGTGGGGGCATGGCCCAGTGAGGGGGCCATGTTGCCACACCTCCCATGCTGCCCCTCTCCTGATTCGAAATAGCAAGTCCTGTGTCTGGACTTGCTATTTTGATTTGAAGTTTTTGCTTATTTCAATTTAAGTTAATTCAAATTAAGGATTTTATTTCAAATTAACCTATTTCCATTTATCTTAAATTGAAATAAGCATGTACGTGTGGACATAGCCCTAGTAATCTAGTAAATATGCCTACATTTCAGGAGACATCAGGGATGTCAGGATCATCCTCATTTCCCTTTATGTAGCTATGACTGACTCACTATTCTTATCCCTAATTGCATAATCAAAGACTATATTGAACCATATGGCAGTCATGAAAGATCCATTGGAATAAGAAGAGGGAAAAAGAATTCCTGGGAAATATCTAGGAGGAGGTAAATGCAAATTTCTCATATGCAGCTATAAAAAAAAAAACCCAAACAAACCTGAAGTAGAGCCCTGAGGAGAGGGCAACTGTCTGCTGATAACCTTTTCCCAAAGGCTGGAGATCAGACACTCAGGCTCTGTACAGAAACAGGCTGATCTGCTCAGGAAGCATGCAGGTTCTCAGCTAAGGTTGTTACAAACTTGTTACTACAGAAAAGCCTCTTGGTGAGGTTTGATGGAATGATTCCCAACAGAGCCGTTATTGGAATTGAGGGTAACCTTATTCCCATATGTGTGGGTCTTATTGTTTTTAATATTTTTTTTGTAATGCTTTTGCATTCAGAATAAATGTGCATGCTTAAAAAGACTGTGTGGTGGTTTATTATGTGGGCACTTATGCTATTTATAGGCTTTGGGGAAAGAAAGAGAACAAAGCACAGTTGCTGGCCTATGGACCCAGTGGCTATGTCTACGCTTACAAAATTAATTCAAAGTTGTTAATTCAAAATAGCTACTTCAAATTACACTGAAGTTATTACTTCAAATTAGCACTATTTCAAAGTTATTATTTTGAATCAGGAGTCCAGTGAGCACTCTTTAATCCAAAATAAAGTGGGCTTTATTAATTTGAAGTAGAGAGTCTTCACTAGACTCTCTAATTCAAAATAGGGGTAGGCAGGCAAAAGACTAGGGAAATTAATTCAGAGTAAGCCTATTCTGTGGCTTAAAATGGCTTAACTCAAACTAATAACTTTGAAATAAGCAGTACTTTGAAGTAAAAAGAGGTTTTATTATATTGAATTAGAAGTTCCTTATTCTGAATTAAGGAACTGCTTAATTTGATATAATAAAATGCTTCTTTGACCAGGGAATAAGTTATTGCAAATTAAGCTTCCTTAATTCAAAATACCTTGTAAGTGTAGACACAGCTAGTCTACTTGCTGGGGATATCACAGTATAAGCAAGGAACTGTGCTGGAAAAACCCTTGTTGGGATGGAGATCTCTATTCTAGAAAGATGATGGCTGACAAGCCTGAAGCCTAGACTGGGTGCTTTCGAGCGACCATGGAATTTTTCACTATTATAAAAGGAGCACCTCAAGTAACCATAAAAGTACTTCCTAACCATATTGGTATTTGGTACACTCCTCACTTTAACGACAAGGTACTTCAGGAATCACTGTTAGTTGTATGCTTGAAACCACTTGGCAAGAAATGGCACTATAGGTAGACAGAATGTGTCTGAAGACATAGCAAATGAGCTTTCTCATTAGTGGGGCAGCCCCAATCCTGGGGCAGACTGGTATAGGGAAACATGTTCTATGGTTAGAAGACTTCAGTTCCCAGTCATATCAATCCAGCATCTTTCATAAAGTCTAAATCACTAGTAATAAAACATTTAGGAACTTCAAGCCAGTTGACTCATGTCCTACAATGCATTAAAGCAAACAAGGAGTGCTGTAGTACTTTCAAAAAGACTAACAGTTATATTTATTGCATGAACTTTCATGGGAGAAAATCCCACTTTATCAGACTCTTTTTCACCTATCATTTATAGCTTGGCCTCCAGTATTATTTATAGATCACTAGTATGTAACTAGCAGAAATTGTCTGGTGTGGCCAGATGAAAATGGAAATTAGGTAAGAGAAGAATGAGACAGTAATTTACTGAGTACACACCAACAGAAAGGACTGTCTGCTCTATGCTGAACATATCTTTTCAATTTTGTACTTTCATGTTAACAGCTGAATTCTTTTAAGTTGAAACAGACCCTCTCCCTAATTCAAGAGAAAAAATGTAACTTTTTCCCCCCAGGTTGAACAAATTAAATGGAAGGCAACTTTTTCCTAATCTATTATGATGAATAATGTCTAAAGACACATTTCCAGTGCAGTAAGTGAAGAAAAATAGTAC
Organism: Podocnemis expansa; assembly: GCA_007922195.1. Lineage (NCBI taxonomy): Eukaryota > Metazoa > Chordata > Testudines > Podocnemididae > Podocnemis > Podocnemis expansa. The sequence continues at coordinate 13,178,426 of ML682017.1, forward strand.
ATAGCTTCCAACAGGAGGAATGTGGGTTGCATGCCAGTTACCTTGGCCTTGCCTAGGAAATGTACATGTTAACAAGCACATTGCAAAGTAGACTCAGAACACAAGAAAAAAAGATGGGGGAGTACAGCACATCACACTGAGCAATGACAATTGACTCAATGCTACCTATCTATCTCTGGAACTGCAGAAGTGGAAGCAAGGATGGAATTTGGGCCAATGCATTTACATTGTATTTTATGTGTAACTGTGTATGTAACAGTTCTGGAAATAAAATAAATATACAAAAAATTACTTTTTGATTTAATAGACAAAGGAACATTTTTTCTCAGAGGGTAAATCTTATTTGGAATCATCTTTTGAATAATCTGCTTTACTAAAATTTGTGCTAGGATTTAGAAAAAGTAAAAAGGACAATTATGTGGACACTGACTCCTTTGATCCAGATTTTCAAACGTATTTGGACAACTCAAAATTCACAAAGTTCCAGAGAGGTAGCCTTATTAATTTAGTTCACCAAACAAACAAGAAGTCTTGTGGCACTTTTAAAGACTAATACATTTATTTATCACATAAGCTTTCATGGGAGGAAGTGACAAAGTGGGATTTTCTCCCACGAAAGCTCATGTGATAACTAAATTTGTTAGTCTTTAAAAGTGCCAAAGGACTCCTTGTTTGTTTTTTAAAATTCCAGAAGGCACCCTTCTGAGATTTTCAAAAGTAGCTAAGCAAGTTAGGGAGTGAATGGGAGTTAGGCTTCTAACTGGCTTAGGTAGTTCTAAAAATTCCACCAGCTACCTAGCTGCACCTTTAGGCACCTAAATACCTTTGAAAATCTTGTCCTTCATATATAAATGCATTAGCTGTTTTACGATAGTGATTTTTGCTCACAGGCCCAGTGTTAAACTGATAGCTAGATTTTACTTTACTTTATTTACTCCTTTATTTTTAACAGAAGACTGTCCAGACCATTGGTCCATCATACCGGGTATCCTGCCTCTGGCACTGGACAGTCACTGTTGCTTCATAAAAAAAAAACAACCCCCCCACACCTACAGCATCATGACAACTAGGACATGTTGTGGAAAAATTCCTTATTTCAGTGATGAGCAGCTTTATTCTGCTTTACACCTTTCTCTGGAGCTTTGAGAAAGGGACCATTATCTGTTAGGATCAGGGGACATATCCCACATGACCAACTACCTGCTATTTTCGGGCTGACCATGGTGGACTTAACATTGCTCTTAAACACTATCTGCTTTTATATGCCACAAGACCAGACCCTTATTCTCACAGACAATTCCATTAAAGTTAGTATTACACCTGGGGATCTGCATGAATGAACTCCTTTGCAGGATCAGGGCCTGTGACTGGAAGCCATTATGTCCTATTCCTGCAGTATGTAATCAGGCAAGATCCACACAGAAACCAATGGGGCTTTTGCCTATCCAATTCTCAATGACTTCAGTTAGCTTTGGGTAAGGTCCTGGAAGAACACCAGCAGAGTATTTGTAATCATACTTAAAATATTTTAACTTCCACTGTTGTTTATAATTACCCCACTGTAATTTGAACTTGAAATTTATGTCTTCCTGCTGTCCCATCAGACACATTAGTATGTTATTATACGGTTGCTTACAGGTGGTGAGCTGTTGGCACTGATTTCTCTGTAAACTGCTGGACCATGCTCAGATGAAAAGCACTGCACAAACTGCAAAGTGTTCTTATTAACAACAGTGGCAGAAAAAAAGGAGTTAAAAAGTACTTAGCTACAGCAAAAGATGTATTAAAAGGACTACATAGCCTTTGCAAAACACACAATAGAGAAATAAAAATAGCCACACTGCTTAGCTCACAGACTTTGAATGCTGTGCCCTACAGCAGAAGCATCCCCCCCCCCCCCCAAGACAGAACCTCACTGGTCTGCAGGAAAGTGAAGAAGTTGTCAGTTTTGTATCCTTTCCTCTTCCTTGCCTGCTTCACTTCCATATTCTGATGAGTGTTTATGAGCTCAGCTGTCATTCTTTGCACCAGGGAAAGATAGATGGAACACACCAACCCCAACCCAAGTGACCTTTGGATGTGACAAGATTTTTAGGTCAGTCCTGCTAAATAGAAGCCTTGGTGTATCGAGGCTCGCCTCGGGGTGAAATTTCCAGTGAATTTATTATCTCCCAATGCCCTTTGGACTGCTTCCCACCATCAAACACCATGGCAGCACTCGGAACAGGAAGAAATACATTAACTGGAATCTGATCGTTTTAAAAGGTTACAGCTGCCCAAATATAATTTAATTTCATACTTGCCCTTTGAGGGTTTGGTGTATATTTTCATTTTATGACTGCAAATGATAAAGCTCTTAAGATTCTAGGCAATAAAAAGGGAAGCGGGGGGAGGAGAAAGTATTTTAAGGGTTAGAAGTCTATCCAGTTCGTACTCCATGAGCAAAGTGACAAATTAGCTTTGTAAAAAAAATCTTTTTTTTATTTGTCTCCATCTCTCTTTCCTTCACTTGATCACGGACAACAGTGCCTTCCACTGAAATGAGACCTGTCACACTAGCCACCACACTGAGATGCCCTTCCGTTTGCAAGCACACAGTGGTGTAGTATCAATACAGGCCCTTCTTTAGGAATGTAAGAAATCTTTCACTTGAAGTCAATTGAACTTAGACAGTTATGTAAAGTTACATATCTGCCTAACTGCTTTCCTAAACTGGGGTTTCAATCTGCTTTGGTTTTGAAATGGTCTATTCTTTGGTATTTCTATTTCCTCTCCAATATCCTCTCACACACACAGGGCAAATCTACCTACTAATGCCCATTCAGTGTGTTAAAAACCTGGATATCAGAAACAGCTGATTTGTGGGAGGGGTGTTAAACTCAATATATCCAGATTCTAAGGCTGAGCAATGACAAACTTCCTAATGCCAAGACAATTGAGAACACAGCAGCCTAGAAAATGAATCTTCATTCTCTCCTCTGTCAATAGCAAGTCAAAGAGAACCTCATGCACTGAAACTATAAGCTATTTTTCACATTTAAGCATGGCCAGCTTTTGCCTCAATTCTTGACACAACAACTCCTGCTCACAACTCCCAATGAAGTCAATGAGTGTTGAGTAACAGACCATTCAACGTCTTAGGAGATCTATCTATCAATCGACAGATCAATAGATAGATAGATACTTGAAGCATGGCTTCCCTTTTCACTGGGCAAATATTCTTCTAAGTACTGAGAGGAAACAGAAAAACTGAGGAGCAGAGGAAGGATTAAAAAAATATACTTTCATTTGTATTGTCACCTTAAGGGATTTGGACACACGGTTCCTATTAGAAATTCATAGGAATTGAGCACCCAAATCTCTTCAGGCTGCTTTGAAAATCCCAGCCATACATATTTGTATATACACACAAAATTTACTGGATGCTTTGGTTGCACATCTATCCCAAGGATTGCAAAGCACTTTGCAGATACTAAACACTTAAACATCTCAACCCCCTGTGGGAAAGAAAGTGATGTAGAGGGACCACTTCACTCACCACTGAAGAGCAACACCACAATATTTAAGTGCTTTAATAACAACACTACCACAAGCTATAGTGTTTTGGTGCATTATTGTAAAATATGATGTTATAATCTGTAAGGGATGTTTTAAGCAAAGCAAAGTATATATCTATCAGCAGTAGAAAAAAGTATAACTTGAACAGTGCATGCTTTAAATGCATAGAATTAGATGTCAGCCTGCCTGAGAAGTTTTGCTGGGAGAGGAGTTGGCCCTGTCTCCCCCACAGAACACCTGCTGGGGGAGACAAAAAAAATCTCAATTTTTGATCTTGAGCGCAGCGTGTAGGAAAGAGTTAGCATCACCAAATTCCAAAGGGGGCCTAGCCATTGCCTTATCCCGTGCACATTTAGCAGTGGTCCTAGGCCTGATTAGAGGAAGCAGTTGCTGTCCTTATTCAGCAGACTCTCTCCATAGCATCCACAGACTTCATGACTATCTCAGTATTCCACAAACAGAATGTCTCTGTAAGCAGCTGCTAGTGCAGTACACAACCATTGCTGTGGCTACTAAACCATAGACGAGCTCCTAATATGAATATTAGCTGCATGTACAACATGTCTGAAATAAAGAGCATAATCATTGAATACAGACTAAGGACGAAGACACATACAATTACTTCTTTTTATAATGTCCACTTCCATTAATGTGAAAGAGTGTAACATTGGTTCCATTATTTGAATAACCTGAAGATTATGGGTTGATTTAATAATTGGCAAGATGGACTAATTGTATAACAGGATTTGGGGGGTTAATTACTAAATATTCCAGAGACATTTTTCAAGTATTTTTCATTTTTTCTAGTTTGAATTATCTTTGTACTTAAAATTGTTGTAAAATATTTTTTTGGTCAAAAGAGAAGGACCACCTGAGTGGTAACTTGCTGACAGGCTCACTCTCTGTGGCACGGGAGCTTGCATGACTCTGAGATGACCCTTCTAGTTTCTGGCGCACGTTTGGCCAGGCAGAAGACACAATATGTGATGTGTCTGCGATCATGTGGTTAGGGTGCTGAGAAATACGGGTGATGGACACTGGTACATAACTGTGTACACTGTGGACACACTGTGCACACTGTGGGCTGTCTATAAAGGAAATGGTCCAGGAAAGAGAAGAAAGTAATATCCTCCAAAACAGAAGAAATGCATAGGAGTTCATCGGATACCTACACAGTTTGGGCCTCAAAAACAGAAAATGGAAGTCCATATGTAACTATTACTGGCCTGGCTTAAGAGTAAGTCAAAAAGGTTTGCTTGCTCTCACTGAGATTCAGATTGCAAAATGCTGAACACTCTCAAGTTCCAATGACTACAACAGGAGATGAAGGCATGAAGCTCCTCTAAAAGGAATAAAGCAAGTTGCAGGACTGAAGCCATTGTGCCAATGTACTGCAGCAGAAAATGTTATCAGAACCACACATTTATCTCAGACACTACTGCACCCCACAATAGGTTGAGTTAGTTTAATATACTGAAAATTACTTTTCCAAATATTTTTGTATCTTCCATTTGCATAAAACAGTTCAGTGCTAATTTTAAAAAGAAAACAAGCCAAAGCTATCATATTGGCTTCTGTGACTGATACCGCTTTTAGGATATGATCTATGCACAAACGTATGGTTTAAAGAAATTAGGTATTTTACAGTTTCAAACTGTGCCTAATATTAGCCTCAGTCTGTAACTGATGCGAAAATATTCTGACTAGAAATAGTTAGTTTGAAAGGAAATTAGACACAGTAAAGACTAATATAGCATGAGAATAATGAACTGAAGAACTTTTAATAGCCTTTGCTGTGGTTATTGTAGTCTGTATCATTAGCTTATCTCCTTGATTATACATTTATCCTCCTGATTTCTTTATTGATTTAAAGTGATCTAAAATGTCAGACACAAAAGAATGGTAGTGAAAGAGCAGTAAGAGGAAGGATCAGCATCTTTCTAGAGAGATGTCACTGCACACACACCATACTGTAAATGACATATTATATATTATTATGTGGGCACCACAACCATAAGCAAGACTTTAGATGAGAATTTTTCCTACCATCATCTTTGGGATGCATACAATCAGTACTTTTTTGTGTGTGTGTGTTTTTTTTTAAAGGTGCTGGTATTCAAACTGATCTGGCTCCGACCCTGACTGGATCTGGCCCCGACAACAGATTTGGGGCCACTAGGAGCAGTGGCAGAAGCTGGGGCCACATCACTGTGGAAAAAAATGGTGCCAGTACTCCATACCAATGCATATCATCACAAAAAATGCACTGCATATGATGTTCTGAATGGACTGGTGGGCCTAACATGGGAATATACATTGTCAGGGGTCAGCTTTTCTTATTCTTCCAGACAATACCTGAGTAGAGTGCTTGCCAGTGACTTTCCATTTCCTGTGTATTTTCTCTCATCATAATATACACTATCAGCAAAGCTCAGTTCGAAGACAATGACTCTGATGGATATCGAGAAAAATGCACTAATCTCATTCAAACGTTCATGTTTTACTGGAAGCCTGTAGACCTCAAGCTTCTTGCTTCACAATGAATCTTCCCCCCTCCCCACCAAGCAGCAAAACTCTACTGTGTGGTTTCACATTTCTCCCCCACACTTCCCTCCTCACCAGCAGTTTGCTCATGATTACATAATCTTCTTTGCATGATTATATAACCTTCTTTGCAGGAGCTCTGTGAAGAACAAACAACATACTAGGATAACGAGTGGTGTAAACTGCATAACTCAAAAAACCACTGTCCAAAACATGCAAAGAGCAACGTACTTTTTCGTTTGTGTGACCTGATTTCTTTGATGCAGATTTTTAAAGAAGAATGCAAGGAACCAACCGCTGGATTCCCTAAATCCAAACCAATTCAGAAGTTTGGCACCATTGCCAATATGCAAACTAGCTGTTCCATTCACCTTAATCTTATGTTCTACTATAGAAAACAACAGCTATTTTCCTCTTACTCCACAAGGACTACTCAGTAGTCCTGCAAGACTAATCTCAAGTCATTTTTCTGGATTCTGCATTAAGGAATATACCAAACATAAGGTTCTTCAAGCTCTACAAACTTGGTTTTCTGACCTCTTCTACTATCTAGGTAAAAATGGTGCTGGAGATCTTCCAAAGGGCTTCCACAACTGATGGCCAATTTAGCTCTGGGAAGGAAAGTCTCTCTGACTTGAGTAATGACAAAACTTCTGATGCAATGATGCAAAATGGCAGGAATAAATTCTGTGATTTAAGATTCTGTTGGACTGTTCTGAAAAGCTGGGACCTTTTGTTTCTGTAGTATTAAGAACAAGGTTCCCTACCTAAGGTAAATGGGAGGTTTGATCATATAACACCATCATCATTCCTAATTATAGAAATTTTGGTGATGTGTCTTTATGTTGTATTACACAACAAAAAATAAAAATACAGTTTCATTTACTATACAACCCTTCTCCCCTCAGTTCAATTTGCTGCAGATATTCTTCTGAATAGGACATCATATAAGAGAAGACTGTCACATTCCAATGGGCAAACAGTCTTCTCCTGGCTGCTAGAACTACTTATGATGTCAGCCACTTGAGCAATATTCATCTAAAATTAATGCTTCATAAATAATCAAGGAGTAATCTGCTTCAGTCTGTCAGACTAACCCCAAAAAGAAAAAGTGTAACATTTTTACAAGAGAATAAAAATTAAGGATGACCCGACCTCTTAAGTATGCTTGCCTGGCACTTAAACACACTGGCTTGCATGACCTATTTTCCCCTGCTCATCACATAGTGAAGTTCCAAACAAATGGTAGGTAAAATAAATTGCTTGGAAGATAAGGAGTGCCCTCCAAACCATATTAGGCATTTTGATACCATCCTAGTGCATCTGTATGTTTTAACTGAAGTGGCTGCTCTTTAAAGTTATAATACAACTTGCAGCATGTGTCAGTCTTCAAAAGACAATGTCAAATAGGGTCATGTTCTATGACGTGCCTTGAACAAGTGCACTGTGTATATTCATCTTCAATTTTAAATGTGTGCGCACATCTGTGTAGTGTGAACATACATATGTGTGTATTAATTAGAGCACAAGCTGTTGATGATTAATTACATAAGACCACTGTTTTTAAAAGTGTTCCCAATATTTGAATTCCCATGCTGGGACACGTAGGGCCACATTTTCAAAGGTATGGGATGCTTACAGTTCCCAATGACTTCCACTTGGCCTTAATTCTTCTACTCTTGCACACAGCCTTGTGTACTAGTTACATCAGATGTAGTTACAACGGTCTCTATTCTACTCTTAAAGGATGTTTAATGTCAGAACAAGGTATAGTGGCAGAAATGTTTAACTTTTTTTTTTTTTTTTTTTGGGTCCCGGGGGAGCATGGGGGGGGCCGGGGGGGGGCCACACAGCCCGAAACAGAGAAGGAAAAAAAGGAGGCAAAGGGAGAGACAGACAGAGGAGAAGAAAAAGTAGATAAGGATATGTGCATGTGTAAGACAAGAAACAGAATTAGATCATGAGTCTGCAGTTAGTATGCAATGAGACCACACGACGAAGCTGAAGGCTGGCAAATATGAAAATAGCATGAAAAAGACATTGCTTGTGCTGTTTCTTTTGTACAAATGTCAAACACCTTCTGGGAATCCTAGGGGTGGTAACAGTCATGTAACTATCTCTCAACAGGTTCTTCCTAAAGGGGATTTCTTGAAAACTGCTGGGCCCTGACCCTAGCCCATATGGGCTTTGAAAAGTCAGAAAAAATGCTGGCTGCACTTTTTCAGGCCTATTTGCATATGTTCTTTAGTATGCAGAATGTCTCTGTATGTAATTGAATTGTTGTTTTTTCCTCTATTAATACATATGCAAATGAGTCACTACTGCAGCTGTGCTGTATTAATCATGTGTGTGCTTCTGTCTGTCTGCCCTGCAGGCTCAGGGTCGGAAGGAGGGGGAAGAGGGAATTCAGGCTCTTTAACCTACAAGAAAACTCACTCATGCAGACAGAGGTCTACTAGCAAACAGCATGCCCAGGTTACAACTGAAATGAAGACAGGCTAGTTCTTTTTCACTCTGTATAGATACGGATGGAATCTGAAAGTTATGGAGAAAGGACTGTTAATCTAGATAAAAT
>ML682017.1:13187112-13217537 GCA_007922195.1 Podocnemis expansa
ATGGAATCTGAAAGTTATGGAGAAAGGACTGTTAATCTAGATAAAATGAATACGCTGTCATACCTAATGATTTTCCATGAGGAAAAGAAAAGGCAAAACTTGATATTCCACAAAATATCCATACTATTGAATTAACCATGTGTCTTTACTACCTGTGTGTATATCTGTTCACCAGACACATGTTCAGACACAGATGGTGCTCTGGGAAATAGGAAGGATTTACCTATGTACTGTCAAAATTATCAACTTCTTTCAGAGTATGGCAGGATGCTGATAAAATAACGTGGTAGAGTTGCTCAGTCATGTTTGCTTTGAAATATATATTGGATTTACCTGTAAAACTGTACAGCTCAATATCAAAGGCAAGCTTGGGCTACTTAACAACTACAAAGTATATTTATCCACTAAGAACAAGATTTATGTGAGCTGATACATTTTGTAGTTCATTCTTTCATAATCTGTTCCAGTCTCTAGATCTCAGCATGCATCATTAAGTGTAAGGACTAGTTACATTCCGATGCTATAAAGTTTTTTGGGAAGACAATTTGGAGGTATTTTTTCTTTCAGAAACACGTAGCTTGATAGAACTGCAGTTGACCTAAGTCCAGGGGCTTGTTACTGCAGACAACTTTTCAGATAATCCAATTAATAAATTTACTGAAACCTTCTTTATGTGTTCTTTTTAATTACTGCTAACAGGTTATTATGAAAAATAAAAATTTATATGCAGCAAATTCTGGGGACATTTCTGCCTGTTCTGGGTCCAGATCCTCATTTGATTTAAAAGGGTGTAGCTCCACTCATGTCAGTGGAATTACACTCATTTACTCCCACTGAAGCTGGACTTTGATCTCTAGTAACATCCTTTAAAATGGACATTTTTTATAGAAGAAGTGATGAGTGTATTGTGATCAACACACTTATAAAACCAGAAATGAATGAAGGGTAGGATTGCGAAGTATAGAATCTATCTTTAAAAATCTATTAAATGGGACATGCAATAAAAATATATATATATCAATACATAGTTTCACTCAGCATTATTTGTGATGGCTGTCAAAAGCATGCATATTAATATAAATGAATACAGTGAACTAATGGGAGGATGGATGGCTGCCATCTTTTGGTTATGCTAATGAGAAATGTTGCAGTAAATGTATTTAGGTTTTTGTTTTTTCTTTTTTTTTTTGTCCAGATGCATGTGCTCATGGTGGAAACCTAATTTTGCTTCTTATGCTTAAATGGACTGCATGAGTTTTATAATATTGTAATTAAACTGAGCATTAATGATTCTTTTCCCCACAAATTAAACCATAGTCCTATTAATGAAGCCAGGTAAAGCAGAAGAACAGACACTGATGTAACGGTTGGCTCTAACCTCTGAAAAATTAAGACTTAGATGGTGTTTGAAGCTACATTTTCTCCACTGAACATGAAGTGACCTTGTAATGCTAAGAAATTGCTAATCTGCTTGTAGGCAAACTACTGAGGATATTAATATCCGAAGGAGACAATGGATATAGACTGTAGAGAGGGAAAAAAAAGAATAAAGTACTGCCGCCTCTTGGCTGAATTTTTTCAGGAACAGTAACAGGCCACAGGAATTATTTTCATGCCAATTAGATTTATTCAAAAGCATTTGTAACCCTGTTGGAGGTGCTCCTTAATATCAAGTGCTTGACTCTATCTGTATTCAGAAAGTCATTACAATAGTTAAACACTTTTTCACTGGCTTCTTGCATGATGTGTACTTGCTGTTAAGAGGGGGGGTAATTGTTTAGGGTGATAAAAAAAAAAGAGATGTAACTACAGAAAGAGGAAGATGCTAGGGGAAAAAAAAAGCTTTGAAAATCATGAAAAATTCCCAACGTTGAGATGTATAAAACTGCATAACAATCGTCCAAGGGTAATGCTGGCAGCCCCATCACCTGAGATGTTTCCAACTAAACTGGACAAAAGCTATACTTTACAGAGACATCCCATATTGGTATCTGGCGAGGGAGAGAGATGGACTAAATAAGCTAATGTATTTTCACCATTTCTCTTATTTCTGTGATGCACAAATGCCAAAATGATACGAGTTAGGAAGGACAGATGAAAATATGTTCTTCAACACTGCTGGGCAATCCTTGCCATTTGTTTGGATTGCACATGCCTCAAGTATTTATATAATGAATCACTGGCAGTTGAAACAGTCTCTCTTTTGACTGTATTCATTATGAAGACACACAGGCTAGATAGGTTTTTAAACCTTTATCTGTTCCTTGAAGAACAATAAGCAACCAACTAAATGGCACCTGTATGAGTTTTAGATGTGTTGGGCCATATTTTCAAAAGGAGAACCCAGACAGACCTAACTTCCCATTTAGGTACTTAAATAAATGTAAGATTTTTAAAAGTCCTCAACACTCAATAGATTCAACTCTTCTAAAATTCTGGTGCCTAAATGAAAGCTGAGCTCTTCTGAAAACTGGGTCGAAACTACAGATGTTGAGTTCTTTTGAAATTGAGGCTTCAGTATGTATTTTCCCATACTATTTGAAGAAGAGGCTTTTGTTAAGGATGGAAACTGGACCTGAGCCCTAAAGGGACAAAGTGGCAGAATAAAGATTTTGCAGAATTATTTTTTCAGATAAAGATTGGGCCAACTCCTCACTGTACCCACATAAGTAATCCAAATGATTTCAGTGGGATTACTCAAGTAAGTAAAGCGAGCAGATTTCAGTCTTTAGGATTGAGAAAACTAGTCAAACTACTTTCACAGCTGCATTTTTTTTTTTAACATAAGCTTTTCCTTTATCTGTGTAATAACAGATTTGGTTACATCAGCTGCACACTATCACCAAAAAAGCACAATGTCCTGCTCCATGCTAGGATAGTGAAGAAAAAATCTGAATGTTTGTGCTTGAAGCTTATGAGTATATTTTTCCCAAGAGCAGATGTTTGTGGGCAGCCTATATTACATCATACTGTCAAGTTGTTTTGAACAGATGCAAAATGCTCAAACAGTGACAATACATGAGCAGCTTTCATGATGCATTCATCATCTTTCAATACAACTATATGAACACACAGTGTTTATATTGCAGCCAATGAATCACTGTCATTACGAGGTTAAAAAATAGGCCTGTTTAGTCTTCAGAAAAGACTGAGGGATGACCTGACAATGATCTTCAAAGATGTTTAGGGTTGCTGTACAAATGATGGTGATCAATTGCTCTCCATGTCTACTAATCACAGCACAAGAAGAAATGGGCTTAAGCTATAGCAAGGAAGATTTAGGGTAGATATTAGGGAAAACTTTCTAACTGTAATGGTAGTTAAACTCTGGAGCAGGCTTCCAAGGGAGGCTGTGGAACTCCCATCAGTGAAGGTTTAAGAACAAGTTAGACAAACACCTGTCAGGGATGGTCTCTAGATTTACCTGATCTAGCCTTAGCACAGAGGACTAGACTTGGTTTCTTTGGGTATGTCTACCGTACGAGCTTAAGTTGACTTAAGGAGGCTTCAGCCAACTTAAGCAAAGCCCTGGCCAAGTTTGGAGCTCATTAAGTTGACTTAAGGGCTTCCCTGAGTCAACTTAATAACTCCTGGCCTTCAAGTTTATTTTAAGGGTTAAGTCAACTTTATTAAGTCGACTTAACATAATGTGGCCATTAGAGTCGACTTAATAAAGTCAACTTAGTGTTGTCGGGCCATTTAAGTCAACTCTGTAAAGTCGACTTAAGCCAGGGGACCCATTTAAAGTTGACTTTATTAAGTCAACTTTAAATGGGTCCCCTGGCTTAAGTCGACTTTACAAACTCAACTTAATGCAATGTGGCCTCACTAAATCAACTTAATAAGAGCTACTTAAAGTCGACTTTAAGTCAACTTTATTAAGTCAGCTTAATAAAATCCACTTAGCTTTTGTAGTGTAAACATAGCCTTTCAGCCCTATATTTATTTGATTCTATGAGCATTTGATTATCAGATGACCAAGCTGGGAAATCTGACCAATTCAAGTTGCCATAATACAGAATCTTCTCAATGTCTTTAGGCCCTGATACTAAGGTATGTCTTTTATCTTGCACTAGGGAGTCAGGTTTGTCAGAAGAAAAAGCAAGAGACCTCATCTTAGACAACTCAGACTGTCTGGGATTATCTTTTCATATGTGGCATACCCGATGCTTAAAACTGATATTAATCACTCAAATCATAATTTTATATTCACTTAGGATATACCTAGACTTTCAGCTGGAAGGTGTAATTTCCAGCTAGAGGACACAGATGTGCAATAGCTTCCTTAATATTTTTGCCAGTGAGTAGTACAGACAAGAGGGTTGGCATTCCTAGAGGATGATGGTGCATGCTGGTTCTATTTCAAACGAGCAAGAACTAGACGTAAGAACATCTGGGACTTTATATTATTCCCTTCAGCAATTCTTTAGCTTGGCCCTGCAGGCAAAGTTGATTTAATAAAGCTGGTAACTTCAAAGGCCTGATACAGTACATGGCTCTTTTGAAGATGGCACTTACATTGATGCATCAGTAAGTTTGGGCTTTACATTCTGCCACTTTGAAGATCAACATTCAAACCTGTAAACAAAGGTTACGTGCCACAGACAAGTTATGGGACTAAAGGTATGCCTACACTTTGAGTTGGAGGTATAACTTCTAGCTCTCTGGGAAATACACCTACAATACCTCTGACTGAGTTTGTGCACTAAAAATAGAGTGTAGATATGGTGGCATGAGCAGTGGGAGGGGATCTCCACATCATGTATGATTCCACTTGAGAGACAAGGTACATAACTAGCACAATTAGCTCCTCCCATCACTCATATACCACCATGGCTATGCTAGCTTGATTAAATATAAATTTTTAACCGAAGTCCTCAATAGGGAAAAATCACATAGTCGTCTAGACATGTTTTAGCAGAATCTGTGCTTCCTAATGTAATAATTCACATGGTTTGATGCATCACATCAATAACAGTGGGAAAGCTGACATTGCCTTTTATAAAGTGAAGTTAATGGGCCAGAAAGATGATCAATCAATCAATCAATCAAATCATAGGGTTGAAAGGGACGGGTTGACAGTCCTGAGGACTGGAGTCTCTTTGCTTCAGATCCTCTAGATTATTTAGGTATCTAACTCCCATTGATATATAGCAGGGGTGGCCAAAGTTACGGAACTCAAGAGCCGCACAAGTCGATTATTAAACCTTCAAGAGCCACACTGAGGCATATAACCACATATTTTAACCTATTCCAAAATTACTAAGCTTAAAACTCATTTAGCACTTTAATTTTATCATAAAAATAGGGCAAATATTGATCCACTAATGGCAGATTCTAATAATTATTTAAGATTACCATGAAACTAGGCCTATACAGTAAAAATTTAGCTGTTGCTAGATGTAGAACACTACAGGCTTGTGGCAAGTTTTTTTTTTTTTTTTTTAAGTCTGGGCAGTAACTTATCAATGCAGCAGGTAAAAGCTCTCTCAAATGCTGATCTCTAAGTATTGCACAATGTTTTGAATTTCATTGTGGAATATGATGCTTCACAGCAGTAAATTGTGCCAAAAATTGAAAGTAATCTATGTTCAGTTTTATACTTTTCTCCTTTGTATTTTCATTTCTTAGTATTCCACATCATGTTTAGGACTTGTAAAACATGATTTTATTTTTAACAATGAGTAAGCTGCATTAGGGCCTACAAGAAAATCTAAACATGCTACAACTTCTCTGACCATGTCATGCTTCTCTCCCCCCACTCCTTGTTGCTGCTTCCCTGCTGTCTCTTACAATGCTGCTGCTTCTCTGCTCTCCCCAACCAGGCCATATTTCTGCCTCCCACCCCATCCTGGCACCTACCATGCCCCCGCTTCCCTGCCAATATTTCTGCCAGTAAACTTGTTCACTAAAATACCCATGGACAGTGAAGACAAAAGGTGTGAGGACTCAGACACAATTAATTTTAAAATGAGAGTAATAGTAAGGGAAAATACTGCTCTCATCTTAATCCTGTGAAGAGATGCACACAAGGACACTATTTCAACTGTTCAGAATCACAACAGATCAATGAGAATTTATGGGGACAGAAAGTGCAAGATCAGAGCCTGTTTCAGTAAGTGCTTTGGAGTCCATGCACAGAAGATACTATGGAAAAAATCCCATTGAGTTTATTCAGTTTGGGGTCAGGCCCTGTATAAATTCTAAATATCAATATTTGGTTTTTATAATACAAAGTAAAATCTTTACTGGTGAGAGATTTTTTTTCAGAAAGTTTACAAACACAATTTTCCATCCTCAGCCCTTCACATCAATTACTCTTGTCTAATGGGCTCAGATACCAACAGAGTCACTCATGAAGACTGCACTGAAATATAAATAGATTTTGACTATACAGCAAAAAAGAATTAATACATACGAATGCTATTTAATCAGTAGAAGTATAGTGCTGCTATTGAACTTTGCAGTGAATGTAAATTATCTTGGTAATTGAGTCAGTTATAATATTAATTAAAATTTTCTTATAAAATATATGTGATAGGAGTTCCCTCTGCAAACAGATGACATACTGATGTCTCAGGCACACTTGTTCAATGGACTTAAGGAATTTTTTTCTAAAGCCAGTTTTCAGTAGTGGTGGTCTATCCTAAGTCTGAATCACTTTGCATGCTGAAAATGAACCATGATCCATAATAAGTACTTGTAACATTCTTTAACTAGAGGGTTTTTTTTAAATAACCTTTTGACAGTAGCCAGTGGTTTTGGATGTAACACTTGTGTCAATTTTCAGTCATTTCTGATGATTCTTATTTAATTCTCAAAATAGAAATGCAAGAGAAATAATTTTACATTATATTACAATATCTGGAAATGCCAGGTGATTTTTAAAAAAGAAAATTAATTTACAATTGCTTTTCAGGTTTAAATTGCTAATTACCATCCCTTATCTGCAGTTCATTGTAGACTTGTTCCTGATCAATTTATGTTGCCAGTTTTAAAAATATTTACCCAGAAAACAATATCAAAAAAGAAAATTATTTAAAAAATCATGCCCTGATGTAATTAAAGACTGTATCATAATGCACACAAACAAGGAGGGTAGAATTAATATTGTGGTAAACTGTAGGATCTGGCAGTCACTTGGTCTGAGTGCTCATCTTTACACCTGACGACTTGCTTTTCCCCGCAGGCTCTCACAGTGCTACCCTTCCCGTCCTGGCTCTCACCACGCTGCTGTTTTCTGCTGGTGAGGCTCTCTCAATGCTGCCCCTCCCCTTCCATCCCTTCCCCGCTCTTAGGAGGCTGCTTTTTCCCCTGCCTGCTCTCCCAGGGCTGCCCCTCCCCTGGCTCTGACCACGCTGCTTTTTCCTGCAGCTCTCACAAGGCTGCTCCTCCGCTGCCGGCTCTCACCCTGCCGCCACCTCTCTGCTGTCCCAGACCACTGCAAATTTCTCGCCCCTGTCTCCCGCCATGCTGCCCTTCCCTCCTGTGCTCTCCTGGGAGCCACAATTTTTCTTTAAAGAGCCGCATGCGGCTCGCAAGCCGCAGTTTGGCCAAGTCTGATATATAGGATGTTGGCTGTACCTCCAAATGGGATTAGGTGCCTAAATACCTCTATGGGTCTGAGCCAAATAGACTTTCAACACATCATCTTTCCCTTCCTCTGCAAAATGTCCATCAGAGAGCACATTTCTCTTTAAAGCACATATTGGGTAGCGGGTGAATAGGAGTTATGTTCCTGAATACCTTTACTCACAAATCCAGGTTTCAGCATAGACAGCATTAATTTCAGTTTCTCCGACATGGGCCTATCAGTCTATTTCAAACCAGACCTGGAGGAACCACCTCTATGAGTATAAGAGTAGTATGGTCTCCATGTTTTTTGAGCTCTAGACTCTCCACCACCAACGGCAACTAGTTAATCTGACTGTGTCAGGAAAGGTATCACAATTTCTAATTGCCCCCAACCCCAGTGGCTACTTGGAGAGAAGACAGAAAGGAAGGGCTTCACATTTTTTCTCCATTCAGGGTGGACTTTGCAAGGGGCTTTCAAACAAAGGCTGATCAAAAAGATTTGTTTTTCCCATGAAATAATTAACACGTTAGCTGTCCCACTGTAAAAACACAGGGGAGGCAAGTCTTTTTAGTTTTACTATAAAGTAAACAAGGTCAGATGTACCAGAAGTGGGCAGTACAGTGCACAGTTCAGCTAGCTACCTTGTGGTAAACACTACTGATACTTCGTTTCCAATTAGGATTTTACCGTGAACTAACCATCAAGTTCTATATCCTGCTGTTAAAGAGAAAAGAAAACAAAACAAAACAAAAAAGCACACTTTCTGAAGAATACCACTACGACGGGTCTTAGCACACAAAGCTTAGAACAGTTTATAGGAGAAAAGTGGGAAGAATATAAAGGGAAGAGAAAGGGTGGTATAAAGCATCATTCTGACCCCTCGGATTGACATGGAGACACCAAGGTTACATATTATGCAGATGAATTTTTGAAATGAGATGACCTCCTCTGTCCAATGGGTCCCCAAACTGTACCTGCTACATATTCACTTTCACAGTTTGAAACTTGTCTGAGACCAGCAATTAATTTTACACAGGTTACCAAAGAGACAACCATTTCTGACCTAAACAGGACCTGAACTGTTCCCTGAGGACATAATGCTTTTTAATCCTCTCATCTATACTTTGCCACTGATTCCCACCAAATAAGTTCAAGGTAACTTTTCAAAAATTTCCCTCTTCTGTTAACACTGGCTAAACTACACAGGCATTAGAGTGCATTTTAAATACTGCATCATGAAACTCTTCTCAGAACAAGTCTAGTTTCCACAGTGCTTAAAACGGTAGCAGACACTAGTAGCCTGTCTTCCTGGGGGCCCCCTATGTAGCTTGAATCAGTGTTAGGAATGGAAGGCTATTTATCAAAAAAAGTTTCCTAGTACATGCAAAGACTAGGACTTTCAGAGAAGCCTAAGGCTATGTCCACACTCAGAAGGTTAGTTTGAATTAACTTAATTAGAACTAATTAATTCAAACTAATAATAATTAGTTCGAATTAAGTTAAATTGAACTAACATGGCCCCATTAGAAAGCCAATTAGAATTGGGGCTGGATTTTGGTGTTCATAGGCCCCAGGCAGTTTCACTCCTAAATGTGCAAAAAGAGGGATAAACACCAATTGAATTACGTTGATTGACATGATGCACTTTAAACTATTCTAATGCTAAACCAAAAGATTTTTCTTATTTTTCCTTATTCTTTCTGTTTTTAATTTTTTTTTCCTCCTTAGTAGGCCCTAAAAATTTTGTGGGCCCTAGGCACTGTGCCTACAGTGCCTAATGGGGAATCCGGCACTGATTAGAACTAGCATGTCCATGGACAGGATTTGCTAGTTCAAATTAGGAGAGGGGCACCATGGTATGTGTGGCAGGATGGCCCCCAAGAAGGGCCATGCCCCCACCCAATAAATAGAAAGAGGAAGGCGCCATGGGAGGAAGAAGGTCAGAGTGTTAATTTGAATAAATGGTTAGTTCGAGTTAACACAACAAACTGGGTTAATTTGAACCAATAACCCTGATTTAGAAGTTAAGTGAGGTTTTATAACTTTGAAATAGGCTTTCATTAATTCGAACTAAGGAAGTCTTTCATTTGAATTAATGAAAGCCAGTGTAGCCGTTCATTAATTTAATTTAATTAATCCTCATTAATTCAAATTAAATTCTAAGTGTAGACACACTTTAAGAGATTTAGGTATCCAGCTCCTTCCCCAAATCACAGGTGAGCAAGCCAACTAGCAGGTGAGACTGCTCAGTGCTTCCCCTTTCTTTCATGTTCTTAGCATAAGTAAAAGAAGCCTCTGGTGCTTTACGATCCTTCATCCCATAAAATCATCAGAACATTTTAATTAAACCAATAATAACCACAAAAGTCACTTCTTTATGATGAAATGGTCATTGTTATTGTCTTTTTTCTAATCAGAGTACTTTAACTGAGTGCTTACTCAGCTACTGTCCAAACCTGGTCCTAAAATGAAACACAATCAGACTCTTCCAACTACTTTTGTCACTGACGTTTTAGTTCTGAGCAAGTCTAAATGACTGCTAAACAAAGAGCTGTAGATATACAGACTTCTGCTTCCTCAAAGGCAAAGCAATGCATACAGAAAACATAATCCCAACTATACATATTACATGATGATGTATAAATTAGCAGTCACCATTCAAGAAAAAGATCTTGGAATAATCACATCTGGGTCTCCAAAAACATACTCTCAATGTGCATTAGCAGTTAAAAAAGCTATCAGAATTTTAGGAACCATTAGGAAAGGGATAGTTAATAAGATAGAAAATACCATAATGCCACTTTATATAGATAGATTTATATAGTATCCACACCCTGAGTACTGCACGTTATTGTGGCTGCCCCATTTCTAAAAAAATATATTAGAACTGGAAGAAATATAAAGAGCAGCAATAATTTGATTAAGGATATGGAACAGTTTCTACATGGGGAGAGATTAAAAAGATTGGCCAATGCAGCCTGGAAAAGATATGACTATGGGGAGATATGAAAGAGGTCTATAGTGTCATGAATAGTGTAGAGAAAGTGAATAAAGAAACTTTATTTGCCCCCTCACATACCACAAGAACAAGGAGTTATGCAATGAAATTAGTAGGCAGAAGGTTTAAAACAAACAAAAGGAAATCCTTCTTTGCAAAATACACAGGCAGCCTCTGGAACTCTTTGTCAGAGGCTAAAACCATAACTGAGTTAAAAAAAAAAAAGAATTAGATAAGTTCATGGGGAATAGAACCATCAAAGGCTATTAATCAAAAAGTGTGGCATACTCTCCTATGCTTTGAGTGTCCATAAACCCGTTACTGCTAGAAGGTGAGACTGAATGATGGGATGGATCACTTGATAAAATATCCTGCAGGAATGACTATCAAAATTCTCCCTCATCCTCTCTAGTGCTATCCAAACTAATTATATGAAGTCCGGTTTTGCTTTAGTTCTAATCAAGTCTAGTTTGAGACTGTGATTTCACAGATGTTGTTTACAACCGTTTAGCATTTCCAAGCAGATATAAATGCTGTGCATCCCACATGGCTTGCCCAAAGGTAGTAAATGGAGGGATGTAGCCTCAGTGATGATCATGCTTTTTCAAAAAAATGTCAGTCAAGGTTTTGCAGAGACAGTTTGGATTTGGATCCCATTTATGTGAATTCTGATTTTAGCCCATTTCTAGAAGAAAATGACATATATCGGAACATAAAGTTTAAACTGTGTACCTGGTTATCAAACTCCCTAATATTGAGTGGCTTTTTATTTGGGGAGTTTGATCTGGAACAGACAAGGAAAACTTGGAAAATTCTGATTTAGGTCCATGGTCAGATTTCAAATACCTTCAAATTTAGGACTACTCAGGGTTTTGAATCAGGAAGATCAAACAGATCTGGGTCCTAATCTAACAAGATTCTGCAATGTGTTTGTAACATAGATTTATAATTGCAGTGTGTTAAATAGCATAATTGTTAATTACTTGTGTTATACCAGCACCTAAAATATTCTGGGTACCATAAAACTACGTAGATGGGCAGTGTCATTGCTCTGAAGAGCTTACAGTCTAAAAAGACATAATCATATTAAGTGACTTTTAAGCAGTTTAAAAGTGCTTGTGTGTACAGGGCTTTTCTGTCTAACAATATGTTTCTTTTTTCTGGTTTACATGCACCCAGTCTTTGCAACATGCATCAGAAAGTTGCAACAAAAGAGGGAAACATACGGTTGTGCCCATTAAGACTGAAAGTTCAAATCTAAAAATCAAAATTAATATCAGTGTAAAACAAATTTTCCCCACAGGTAAAAGAAAAACAAAACAAAACAAAAAATACCCCAAATGATTTAAATTTATTTTAAGCTTCAAAGAAAATTTTAAATGAAAAGAGTATGCTAAAAGCATTGCTAGTTTTGTTGTGTTCTAGTGGAAGAGAAAACTGTTTTCCATAATTACTTAACCTTTGCCTCTCCTGTATTGTTTACAGACTTACCTGAAGTTGGAGTGGGCCTAATCCTGGTGTTGCTGCGGCAGCAGCTGCCATGGTAGTTGGGATCAGCTGAACAGGGTAAGGGTCACCTAAGTAAGAGAATAATAGAGGCGTCAGCACCTTTTATCTACTCTCCACCTGCAAATTAAACTCCTGCATTCACTCTTTCCAAAAGCCTTCTTTTGTGTGCCTTGCTGAGGCCTAATGAAAAGCTCTATTGTGAAGCCTTTTACTAACACTCTTTTCACAATTCTGGCTGAGAGAGGAATGTGAATAAAAGGCACAAGCAATTAAGGCGGAAACCTCATCCTTTTTCATGATGTATTTAGGGAAATGGGGGGAAAAAAGTGCACACTGATCAGAGGGCTGCAGTTCAAAAAATTAAAAAAATAAAATAAAAAGAAAGGGAGAGAGAAAGAAAAGAAAAGGAAAACAGTACAACCTTGATAAGATCACAGTATTGGAAGCAGACAAATTTATAGACTTGTCCAGAATATGAAGTTAACTAAACTGAGACCACTGTTTGTAAACTGTAAAGAATAAAGATCAAACTTCAGGATCTATATGAACAAAAGTGGCATTCCTGAATTCTATATTTCCTTTTTGGTGGAAGCAATCTTGCTTTGCAGATTCAGACCCCGAAAGCCATAAGACTGTGAAGTGAACAAGCCCTTCCACAGATCCTGACTGGTGCCTTAATGTAACTTCTTGCCAAAAACAGAGAGAGCTTACACTCAGGATAGCACTGTACTAGGTACTGCATAGGAGTAAAATAAAAGTTAAAAACACAAGCTGAAAACATGTTTAGTGGAAAATGTTCATTATCTTTGAAGAAAAAAAAACGCAACAAACAAAACCAAGGAGAGACATGTTTCACTGGAGTCACTTTTGATTTCCCTTTAAATGTCTGCCTCAAATGAATTCTACCCTTGTCCAACTATTAATGAAACCAATGGGAAAGCTGGAGCTGCAAGCTTAATAGAAATGTTACATGCGTTATATTCCTTGCCCAAATGACAAAATGTTTAAAAGCTTTCCACTCAATTAATAAGGATCATCAGACCATTCGTGCATGGCCCAATGATCTGCTAACAGATATGATTAGCATGGCTAAGAATGAACCATTTGAAATAAGACCATGGCAGACACAGAACATTTTATTAGGTAGGTGCTCTGCAAGGTTGTAGTACATTTGATTAAATGGACACAATAAAAGTTTCCCTGCAGGATTATACTTTCCTGAGCAAATTGAAAAAGGTGCAATTTAATAGGCTAGGCAGAATGCTACATGACATGATTATTAATTGTTGTTATTATTATTAAATGATATATTTGTGATGGCATCAAGTGAAAGCCCCAGGAAACACGAAACACAGGGGAAAATCATCCATCACATTTTAAAAATATTGTAAATGGCTGTGTTGTAAAATTTGGCATATACGCTTTCAGGAAAGCCACTGAAACTTACGTTGCTCTTTTTTAATGCATTTTACCTATACTTTATTTTTCATTGAAGGATGACAGTGGTTCGTAAACACTTAAGTCCCAGAATTCTCCTGTGAGATGCATTAGTAATATTAAACTCATTTACAGTTGAGTAAACTGAGACAGAAGAACTGCTTCAGTAACACACTTAAGTACGTATCAGTGTGACTTATGTGACTTCAGTGGGACTTATTTGTATGCTTAAAAGTGAAGACTGTACTTAAGTGCTGAACTGGGCCTAAGTTATTCTCTTTAGAACACACAGTGAAGCAATGTAAGAACCAACAACACAACCCAATAATCCTGATTTCTAGACTTCTCTGCCAGTTTCCAGCCCACGCTTCTTTTTACATACCATGGGTTTTTCAGCTTACTTTTGATTTTTAATCACACGATGCTGCTGTTCCACATGTTCCAGTACCTCCCTGATTTCACTGAGGATTTCATTTCCTGTTTAATATCATTGATTGAATGAAATGATTCTTTGACTATAAGTTTTCTAGACCATCGCCAGTGACGAAAGCAGCTAGCTAGTCTTACAAACAGCTAAGGAAAAAATCCCAAAACATAACAGACTCAACATTCGTAGCTTTGTGCTACTCCCAATGCCACAAGAACCTCAAAGGAAAATCCAAATTTCATTTTGAATGACTTCTTTCTAGAAATGGGCAGATTATGCAAGTGCCAACGACACAAGAAACCAAAATTATTTTTTTCTTCAATTCTAAAGAGAGGAGAAATGAATACTAATGTGCTAAAAACGCTAAGTTGTGTGGACTCAGGATCTGGTGTGCCCCATCTTTTCCCTGGTCATTATTTGCATTATTATTTTAATTTTGGTTGTTGATACATTTGCAGTGCTCCAATTATATTTTTATGAACACATACACAAGCACATGCACACACACACAAAGCTGAGAAGCTGGATCCCCATCCTTCCCCTGCACGCAGAGGAGCTGACTCTTCCCTACTGTGGCCACAGCCCAAGAGTTGCTGTTATCTCCTCTGGCTCAGGCCTGTGGAAGGAGAAGTTCTCTCTCCCCACCCTGACCCCGAAGGAGTTCTGTGCCCATGCTGACTTGGTGTGGGGCCCTGCTCTTGCCTGCTCCCCTTTGTGCAAACCCCTGCTAAAAAAAATTCCCAGCATCACAACTCCTGTGACTAGTTTGTACTGTTCCAAAGGAGTATCTCTGTTAGTCCAGTTCAGCAAAACAGAAGTTCACAGGCCAGATGCAATGCACCTGAAGGTGCTGAGAGAGTTTGCTGATGTGATTGGAGAGCCATTGGCCATGATGTTTGAAAGCTCATGCCAAGTCGGGGGAGGTGCCAGATGACAGAGTAACAGAGGGCAGAACGAGAAGCAATGGTTTCAAGTTACAGCTGGGGCGGTCCAGGCTGGATATTAGGAAAAACTTCCTTACTAGGCAAGTGGTGAAGCATTGGAATAAGCTGCCTAGGGAGGTGGTGGAATCTCCATCTCTGGAGGTGTTCAAGTCCCAGCTGGACAAAACACTGACTGAGATGATCTAATGGGAGTGGTCCTGCTTTTTTTGGCAGGGGGTTGGACTAGATGACCTCGTGGGGTCCCTTCCAACCCTATGATTCTATGATTCTATGACTGGAAAAAGGCAAATATAGTGTCCATCTTCAAAGAACAGAAGGAGGAGGAACTGTGGAATTACAAACTGGTCAGCTTCCCCTCAGGTCTCACAAAAATCATGGAGCAAGACCTCAAGGAGTCAGTTCTGAGACATGTAGAAGAGAGCAAGATGATCAGGAACAGTCAGCATGGATTCACCAAGAGCACGCCATGCTTAGCCAGCCTGACTGCCTGTAAGATGAGATGACTAGCTCTGTGGACGTGGGAAAAGCCGTGGCTGGGATATACTTTTATACTTAAGAGCAAAACTGAATTAAGCCTGGTTAAAACTGAAATCTTGCCATAGTTTCTGTTCCGTGAGATGGGATGGGGCTCAAGCCTGATCAGAGAATGATGAGAGAGAATAAAGCAGGTACCATTGATGGGTCACATGATGGCATACATTCCATATCCTGATTTTCCTTCAGTATATCTATGCACAGTCAATTTCCACATTGTTTTTTAAAGAGATGTCTCTCAACTGACTTCCAAACCCTTTTTTAGATGCATAAATTTTTCAGAAGTGCTGAGCACCAATGAATGTCCAATAATTTTCTTGGAAGCGGCTAGGTGCTCAGAACTTTGAAAAAGAGGCCATTTGGGGATGGCTATGCCAGGAAAACACAAAACAAAACAAAAAACAAAAGTGAAAACCCAAAGCTCTGCAGACACAGGCTCACAGGGCTTGTTCTTCAGTGCCAAAAATTGCAGTGTGGCCATTCCTGCTCAGGATGGAACTTGGGGTCTGAGACCCCCCCCCACAAGGTTTTACAGCCCAAGTTCCAGCCTGATAGGGAATGTCTACACTGCTATTTTTTTTTGCTCCCCAGCATCAGCCTGAATTCGGAGATGAGGTTCTGAGTCTTGCTGTCACAGTGTGGGTTGGATGGATTTTAGTTTTTTCAGTTTGGGGATTTTTGCAGCATAGCTGTACCTTAGGTTCAAATACAGATTTAGGGTCTAGCTTCATGGCCCAGGGCAGCAAGACTCTCAACCCAACTAAACATATTCAGACTAGTGGGGCTCACACTCTAAAAGTGGTTGTGAAGACAGCAGTTGGAAATTGTGGCTTGGAGCTCTGACTCTGAAACTTAGGGGGAGGGGTAAGCTTCAGTGCCCAAGTCCCAACATGAGCCACGATATCAGAGTACTGTCTAGATGGTTATTTTTAGAGCTCTAGTTCAGTCCTGCTACCTCGAGACTGTCAAATGGCCTTGGAGTCTCACTGCTCTAGACAGAGTCTCTGGGACCTTATTGAAGGCACCCATTTTAACCTATGAACTGAAATGAAACCACCAACCTATTATTGCAGAAGTCACTATTTTCCCTGGCTATTTCAGATTTGTCAAAGCTACCATTAGAGTACTCCTAAGAGATTTGGCAATTTTTCTTTTAACTGGAAAATCACTGGTTTTTATAGTTCACAATTAAGATACTTTTAGTTCAGCATCCAGTGCTGTAGCAGTGACACATTCTTACTCTTTACCAGAAAGCATCTCACTCTCACTATGCCAATCCACAGTTTTTACTTTTTTTTTTTTTTTTTTTTTTCATATTTTGGAGGAGGGGAAGATGAAGGGTTTGTCATATGATCATTATTTTCCAAGGCACAAACAGTAGCTCTAAAAGATGATTAACATCCTTACAAAGAAACTACAGTATGTGGTCCTGACAACACATGGTTCCTATTTTTGTCATTCTGATAAAAGCGTACCATGTCAATTTTCTTTTCTTGTGGTTTGGCGGTTGTCATTGACCTATGTGTCATCTGATACAGCTGACACAGTTAAATCAGAAAATTAGCATGTAGTCTCTTTAGAAGCCAGACACATGGACCCTGCTTACAAAAGAGATTATAATACAGCTCACATGATACCCCATTAAACAATGAAACATGTGACTTACTAAAAAACAGAGATACATCAGCAAATATGCCCAAGGAAGTTTATGGTATTTAACTCCTCAACATTAATTTTATTGTACTGTATGAAGAACCAATTAACTGAGAGTTTCGTTTTTCCTGTATGTAGGAAATAGTGTTCAGAAAATGGGGGAACAGTAAATTTAGCTTATTTTAATTTTATTAGGTTTGGCTTGTCCACTTTCTCACACATTTATGTCTATTTTAAGGGATAATTAAATATTTCACCAATAACTTTGTGTGCTTATTTATGAAATTTCCAGCCACAGTGAGCTGATACGTAACAAACATACAATATACCTATTGTATGTTCACATTTTTTCCCCAACTGGATATGGCTGAAGCTGTGATTAAAGTGTTTTCCAAAAAGCCCTACTGGATGACATCTGACTGTGAACACAATATGATTTGTTACCACAAATTTTCCAGAGGGAGAGGGAGGAAAGGGCAAAGAAAAAGAATAATTTTGGCATGTAGCCATAAAAACAACATACGTCTCAGCAGCTAAAACACCACCTAGGAACTCTCCTGAAAACTAGCGAAAAACTTGGAAAACATTTGCTGTCATATCCCGCTTTTGGAACAGTGGCACCAGCGACTGCCATTTCTGTAAACAACACGAAACCAACTAAAAAAAAACATCACTCAAATGGTCATCTGCACTTCAGTTTACACACAAAATGTTGTACTGTTGACCCACCAAGCAATCAGCATCACTCACACTGGATTGCTTCAATCATAAGAAAAAAGAACTCCAGTGAAAAATTCCACCGTGACATAGGTTGTCACGTTTTTATTTTTGTTTGTAGAAGTGTCACCAAACAACAGGGAGAAACTGTCCTAAATAACTATTTGCATTTATTCAGTGCATTTTATTCTGAAGAATCTAATCTTTCTTTACAAAGTATGGTTATACCAGTGGTTCCTAACCTGTGGCCTGGAGGCCAAAAGTGGCCCTAAGGGTCTTTCAGCATAACCTTGTGCTTCCCTCCCACTGGCTACAGAAGGGAGCCCCTGGCCATCGTGCTGCTCCCTGCAGCAGTGAAGGGGATGGGAGATCACTGCTCCCCTTGCCATGGCTATAGCAGGAAGTATGGCAAAGCCTGGGTCCATAGGTGCTAGGGTCCCTGCTGGAGTTAGGGGAGCAGAGAGCAGCACCCTTTTCCCCCCAGCTCCAGTAAAGAGTGAAGCACCCTGCCTGGGTTCCTAGGCACTGGAGTCTCTGCTGGACTTGGGGAGGAGACTGGATTTGAGTCCCCTGGCTGCAGAAGGGAGCCACAGCCACGGGACCTAGGTGGAGCACATAGGCTTACAGGACTCATGCAGTTTACCTGCTGCAGTTAGGGGGAGACAGGAGATCAGCAAGGAGGCAGCCTGCTCATTGAACTCCTTCTTTCTTGGCTAGTGGGGACAGGGGGGAGGGAGATAACATCTGGTGGCCCTTCCAGATTGTAAAAAATGATATCTGTAGCCCTCAAGCCAAAAAAGTTGGAAATCACTGGGCTATTATGTGCCTGTGGTGTAGAACTGCACTGTCTCAAAGGCAGCACTAGCAGGCAATCTGTCTGAGAGAGTTTTGCTCCTCAGGTTTACTGGAACAATGCAATTTGTTATTAATATCTGTTTATTCTTTGCTGCCTTTTTAACACAGGACTTCCTCGGTAGCAACGCCTCTGCTCTCACAAGCTCAAGGACTGTTTCTGTGTGGCCCTTACATGGGCCATGCAAAAGTGGAAGGGAGGAATTCCTTACTTCCTTCCACTTGCTATCAGCTACTTAAGGTGAAGCTACAAGTTAGCTCTCTTTATTCATATCTGTGCTTGTGCACACAGACACGGAAGAACCATTCTGTTCACCACTGAAAACTAGCCACCTCTGAAGTGTAATGCAGCAGTTGTTGAATAGCACTTAGCAACATTTCACACATTCAGCACTTACATAATGTTTTATATTTTCAAAGTTCTTTACAAACATTAATTAAATAATTCTCTATATAAATATCCCATGGCTGCCAACATTTTACCTGCCACAACAGTGAACTTTCCTCAGCATGGTTCTACACAACATAGGGCCAATCCTGTATCTAGTGAAGTCAACAGCAAAAGCTCCTTGACTTCAACAGGGTCAGGATTTCACCCACAGTGGTTGAAAGACCAGAAATATGAGTGCTTCACCTTCACTGGCACTCTCACACTTATCACCAGAAAAGCTGAAGCAGCAACACTGGGAAATTTCAGGCGTAAAGAACACAGTGTAGGGAAAGTAAAAGAGGTAAAACGACTGCTTAAAATCACACTGCACATCAGTGGCAAGATCACAAGTTCTGCCACTATCCTGGAGAAGCAGTAGTTTGGCTCTTATCCTTGTGCTCAGTCCATTAGTGTAACATACCTGACTAAAACTATAAGTAGGATGTAGGTTGGTAAAATCTTATTAGAGGAATTTAGTGACAAAATTGGAATGAACACCTCACAATTTGTAAGGACTAAAACTAGTCACTATCTTAGTTTTATTTCTCATCCTAAATGTACATGGTATTTTTTTATCCATCCAAAGCAGATGTCATGCACAAACATTTTAGGATTTCAGTTTTAAATAAGAAACTCTGAACATTTAGCTAAACACATGTCCAATGAATAGTTATTACTTTCCCTGTTATTTGTGGAGAAATTCATGAACGGTATCACAGCACACTCACAGCTTTTCTCTCTCTCTCTTTTTTTAACACATAACAACATTAAACATGTCAATCAATCACACTACATCTAGGTAGAGAGACCATCCAGCAACCAGAACCATGGATCAAGAACTCTGTTTCATTTTAATAGAAATCCAACACTGATAGAAGCTCTTAATCAAAGCTCAAGAGCTTTCTACATACTTCTTTCTGCCAACTTTACTACTACACAATATGTTGTAGAGAGAGGAGAGGAAGTGTCAACTTGTTTAAATGGTCCATTATGAAATGTAAACCATCTGTTTAAAAAGAAATAATAAAACAAGCCATTCCCAATTAGGATCCGTTAGTAAGAAAGAGGAAACAGCTACAGGTAGTGCATTGAACTAGAAGTCAGAAGACATGAGTTCTTTCATTTGTTTAGCCATCTCATGTTTGGCAAATCACTTAATTTTGCTGCCTTGGTTTATCAGTATGTAAAATAGGAATGATCATACTTATCTATCTTTGCAAAGCACTTTGAGAACCCGTGGAGAAAAATTATCTCAGTGCTAGTTATTAATGAATTAACACCATACTCTTATTAATATTTCAGCACACCGAACCCAACACTAATCAGAGAGTGAATGGAGACTAGACAAGGTCCTACCACAAGAGCAATTCAGAACAGCTTTTCAATGACTGTCAAAGCAGGAAGAGATCTTAGAAAATAGTATTTTTCTCCATCAAAACTGACTTCTTTCCCCCAGAAAGTGCCCTTTTGGTCCTGGGGGATATACATTTTTGAAGTGTTAGCTGAGGGATTTGACCACATAATTCTCACCAAAACTAATGGGTGACACACAGATAAAGCTCAAGGAAACCAGTCACTACAGCTGTCCAAGAGAACCATGAAAAGAAACCAACTACAGACTGTTAAACTAACTAGACTAGTCTTGCTGTCCAAGTTGAATGAAACAAAAAATAGTACTGAATGAGATATTTATACTACTTCCTGCTTCAGGAATCTCAGGTGTTACTTATAGTGCAAAGGATCTTCCTTAGCAATATGTGAAATTCACCTTTCAGAAAGTGACTAATGATTTGGGCTGTCCTGATTTGGATGCCCAACTTGAGAGACTTTATGGAGCCAGACTTTCAGAGAGTGGGGCACTTTTAAGATTTCTCAAACTTAGCAACCAATAATCAAGGCATTTAAAATCACAAATCGCTTTTTCCAAATATAGCCCATGATCTTTACGTTCATACAACTCCCCCTCAAATACTACAATTTTCCCATAGGGAAAAGTGATATGAAACTTGGTATCACGTGGTTCTTACTTGTTTGTCAATAGAACTAACAGTCTCATGCAGTTTTTATTTCCTAAACGCAAGTTAGAAAAGCTTGTAGATTATAAAACTGTCACTTCAGAAATATATAAAACAGTCTCGTAAAATTGTCATGAATATTTTTGGCCATTTTGACTTATGAATAACTTTAAAAGCATTTTTACTTAAAAGTAAAATTTTCAAAAGCACCTAAATGACTTAGGAAATTAAGTTCTATTTTTGAAAGTTACTTAGGCACATAGAACTAGATTTTCAAAAGTATTGTGTGCCTAGAGATGAAGATATGATCTTAGTGGGATTTCAGATGTGCCCATACAAATTAGACATCTAATACGGAAATTAGTGACAGTAAAGCACCTATCTGTATGCTTACATGCCCCCAAACAACTCTGAAAATGTGCTCAATGGAATCCTAAGTCTATATGAAAGTCAATGGGACCCTGGCTACAAAGTGCCAAGATCACTTCTGAAAATGGAATGCAGGTTCCTAAGTCATTTAAAGTCTTTTTGAAAATTTTACCCAAAACCTTTTCTGTCATCTGTCATCTTTGTCATGATGACAGATAGAAAGGGGATAGACAAGCTTAGAGGGGGAAGTTGTTATAACAACCTGTCAAAAAAAACCCCCAAAACTTAATGGGCACACATTATAGTTTTCAAGCGCACTATATTTTTCATTGGTATAAGCTTTCTAGGGATGGCTAGGCCAATATATGTTGCTTTTGTTTACATTAAATTGTGAGTGAAAAGAAAAAAAAATCCTTTGACTACTGATCACTTCCCTTCAGCTTCTCATTCAAACATGCCAGAGAATCAGCAAACAGAGAGCTGTCTTTTTCCACTGGCTTCTACTCAATCTTAGACCTTGGCATGCTGCTAATTTCAAGCCTTATTGCCAGGAGCAGCAACATTCTTCAAATTTTTTTCATTTCCAAGGTTACAAAAATATGTGATGTCATATGAACTTCATGGATGTGAAGTACTATGTGACTATCATACAATTAATTTACTAAAAAGTAAAAAAAAAAAAAAGACCCTCTCCAAGTCAGACTGCATTAACATGGAACTAATTTAATCTGCCAGATATGTCTAATGTGGTATTTTTTTGACCTTTTCCAGGCCTACAGTTATGGCAGCATTCATATTCAATGTGGCTTTCAGTTACACATTCTGTAATGTGAATCACTACATCTCCCATCTGAGAACAAATGGGTGCAAAATCACTGCAAGAAGTGAATGGACCCATGCTTTGGCACTGCAGCTGCTGAATGAGGTGAAGTGTTTCAAACACTGAGTTCTCAGTTGTGGTAACAGCCTATAGTACGTAAAGATGAGGGGTGATGGTCAAAGCGAAAGGGAACATTGTTCATAGAAACCCAGTACTGGATCTATAAAGCTACAAAAACAAAAGAATCTAAAAATGTGGGATGAAAGGTATCACCACAAAATCCCTTTGCATTCAAAATTTAATATATTGTTCCAATGGTGGAGCACTATGTAACAACAAACCATTGATGGATTCACGAGTTAGTCAATGATACAGATGGATACACTGATACAGACATAATAAAGCTAAACAGACATGCTAAAGAGAGAAAATGGTAAAACAAGGAAGTCTTTGATAACAACATAGGAAACTGATGTCAATAGAGTTAGATAAGCACAAATGCATGAAACCAGGTTCGCAGAATTGAAGCCATAGCTAAACCTATTTGATGAAAGGAAGAGTCTTGATTTGTTTTTAACCTATGTTTATTCTTATCTTGTTGACAGGAACAAGAGATCCTATGAAAGGCTTAAATAAAACTGCCAAAAAATTCAGGATCCTGTAGTGGCAATAAAGCTTTCAAATATTTAAAAAAAATAGATGTTACACCATTTTTTAGTCTGAGGATCTTGTAAAATATACTCGTGCTTTGTGTTAGTCCATCAAATTGAGAGGCATATGCTATCCTTGATCTTTGTACAGAACTCCCGTTGAGACGAATGTGAGTTCTGTGTGTAGAAAGAGGTTAGAACAGGCCTTTAGTTAATAAAAAGCAAGCAGGCTGCTAGCAGAAAAAACATATTTCCCTACAATAGTGTTGAAATTTATTGGGCCATTCCAAACATCTTCCCCTTTAGATTAAGAGAGGAGTATCTGTGCACGTCAAGGAGCATGTTCACCAGTTGTGTTTTGTTCTGTAGTACAGTTTAGCCAAGAACTTCAGGAGTAAATACTGACTGACATGCCCAACCTGACCCACCTTACAGGAGCTGAACATGTAGCCTGTGAAAATCAGGCCACTTCAGGTCGGGCGCCCAAATTCACTAGCCACTTCTGAACCTCTTGGTCATTATAGCAAATTAACAGATTTGTGATCATTTGGCAAATCTGTTCTTAGACTATCTGTACTTAAATCCTGAAGTTCAACTTAGCAGGGCTGTCACCTTAAGGAAGCAGAAGTGACATTTTCGATCAGGTGGCGTAGTTCAGCATAAATACTGGACAGCCTGATTTAAAACTCTGCCCTCTCCCCACTTCCAACTGGAAAAATCTAGAGGACTTACTGCATCCTGCCTTGTAGCTGAAACCAGGAGGAAGGAGGAATCCTTGCTGAGCAGCTGCGGCTAGGGTTCGTTGGTCTGGAGGGAACACTGGAATCATCAAAGGAGGCAGCTGCCCTTGAACCTGCTGGACAGAAGGAGGAAAATCAAATCTGGAAAATCTTCTGGAGACCATGCCTTTGTAGTTGCTTATTTATTTATGTAGGCAAGTTGGGGTAGAACATACTCCTTTGTTGTGAGGGACTGCAACAGCATCAATAGTTCAGCTGTGTGTTAATCACAGCATATCCCAACACACAATATTAACTGCATAACTTAAGGCATACTTATATTTCATTTCAATAATTTTTCTCTCACAGACCGTAATGCCATAACTACCATGACTGTAGTTTTATCTATCTTTTCCATGTAATAGTAAGAGAGTTCAGATCACAGTATTTCCAAATAACAATCACATACATAGCACCCTTCACCCCAGTGATCAACACTTTGCGAATATAAGACATATATGTACCCCAAATGATTAACACCTCGTGAATACTAGATACATATGTATTGTTGGGATGCATGTATGCGTGCGTGCACACACACACATATGCATGCAGACGCATCCTTGGAGATGGTCACAAAAACAGTTTGAAACACTTTGCTCATAAGTGAAATGCAGCCATGTCTGGATGGTTTTCTATTCAGCTTTGCTCAGCAACACTGCACAAAAGAGTAGGGCCAAAAATGAAGAATATTATTTTGCAAGTAAAATTGAAGGGAACTTTAGACAGGCAGAAAACCATCATCCAAATTGGAAACAGTCCATAATGCAATAGCTAACAGTACTATCCTTGCAAAGTTTTATGAAATTTTCTGATTACCACAACGGGTCAGGACATTATTTTTCCATCTCCTATAGGATAGGAGTAAACCATTTTGTAACTAAACTCATCAGCTGAATGACCGTTTTTAACAAAAACAACAAAAAACAAAACAACAAACAAAAACAAAAAAACAAACAAAAAAAAACCCAAACCAAAACAAAAAAAACCCCACTCCACTAACATCATCCAGAGGGGTAGCCATGTTAGTCTTTATACAGCAAAAAGAATGAGGGTCCTGTGGCACTTTAGAGACTAACAAACTTCTTCATTTGTAAGCTTTTGTGGGCTGGGTTGCAGCTCATGAAAGTTTATGCCCAAACACATGTTAGTCTTTAAAGTGTCACAGGACTTCCGTTGTTTATACTAATAAAAGAAACTTTACCTTTCAGGAGGTCAATCAGAAATGGGATGGATGACTGAGGAAACTGTTACAAGAGAGGTCATCAAGATTTATGGAAAAGAATTGTGGAACAGAGGTATACAAGATATAGTTAGGCTGCCATAGATTAAACCTAGGTTCATGATGTGATGTACTGTATGCAAGTTTAAGAATTGTGTGACTGTGTGTCTGGTCACTGCATCTTTACAGACTGGAACACTATGAACAAAGCTCACAAAACCTACTGGTTAGAAATTGGTTGGTAGCTGGAGACTGAAATTAAGACTGAATTTATATTAGGTGTAGCTCCAAATACGCTGTTAACTCAATTCACTTTTACTGTCATTTTATTTTTCTTTTTGCTCCTCTGATGCAATTAGTTAGAATGACATATCTGAAGTTTGGGAGACATAAAATATAAAATGCTATTTCTTCTGCTTTACATTCAACCAGTCTGGAATTGTCCCATTTCTGCCTTGAGTGTTTTTTTTTTTTTTTAAAGTAACTGTATTCTTTTAGAACAAAAATGAACAGCCGTGTGGAATTTTTGCATAGTACTCTTCTTCGGCAAGAAGCCATGGAACTTTTTTTTTAAATGGTTTCCAAGGATGAAAGTGACTTTGCCAAGCAAAGAAGCTTCAAAACAGGACTCAAAAACACTAATAGAAAGACAGATGGTTCTACTAAGAGTTCTGCTGCCAAAAAAAAAAAAAAAAAAAGGTAAAAAGAAAAAGCGAAAAAATGGAATGATGTTATTGAAGCTGACTGCAAAGTTCTCTGATGACTGCAAATACTCTTGTCCCATTGCAAGTGTTAACTCTGCCTCCAGGGCTAATATAACCAAAGCACCACACACATACACAAAATTGTCACTGCCAAGCCCACAACGCAGCGCAAGCCTGCACTTGATTCCAAGTGACTGCCTGATATGCTAGCAAAACACTGCACTAAAAAATCCTCCCATTAAGCAAAACATCTACCACTAAAATGCCCTTTTATCCCCCCTCCCAAAACTGGCTGTCACATTTTCTTTTTCAAATCACTCCTCCAAATTACACCCTTTAAGGGGCTTTTGGACCCTCCGTCTTTAAATGGCACAAGCGCAGCTGTATAAAGGAGGCAAGAATCGCAGAGATGAGAGGATGGTGTGCATGGATACAGAAATAACCCAGTCAAAACAATGTAATTTCTATTCCAACCTGAAATATGTGTAGCACCACTCTAATACCTGTAACTTCACTTCCTCCCCAAAATAAGTGCAAATGTTATTTCATTTGAATCAGTTACTTGATACAACATAAAATGCATATATGACTGACTCTTCCTTCCTATATTTCATTTAACTACTGCATTTTAACTTTTATGCAGTGCATGTTTATTGTTACCTACTGTTGCTAGGATACAACTTTTTAAAGTGGTAGAGATTTCAGACCCTGCCCTTTTGGTTTTTTCTTATGAAGGTTTTTTCTCTTTTAATGTCTTGTTATTCACATTTGTCTAAAAACAACTTGTCAGAGGGTTATTTTTCTTTAAAGAAGCAATCTCACTGCTAAATGCTTGGTAAGATTTATAGCCTGAATGCAACTGACTCCAAATCAGGGCTAGTTTCAGATCTTGCCTTTTGTTCTAAGGATACACAAAGATAACTAAAGTAAAAATATATATTTATATGCATATAACAATTTTGTACAAATATATATGCTTGATAGTATTTCTCTGTCCTCATCCTGCTATAGATGTGACTACTTAGCTGTAAGTTTCTCAGGGTAGGGACTGAAGCTTAAAACTTGACCACACTGAAATCAATAGCAAAAATCCCATTGATTTCACTGAATCCAGATTTCACCCTGTATCTTCATATGCAGTTTTTATAGCACTTAACACAATGCAGTCCCAATCCTGAGTGGGATACCTAGGTGTGCCTGAAATATAAATATCATCATGATTTCTCATTTTATTAAATGGCTCCACAATCTGCCTTACAATAATCATACATCTTAGTGTCTCCTCCACTTCAGTTATCCAAGAACTACTATTTTATTATATGACAGATGGAAAGGCATGTGATAAACGGCAGTTAGGCATCTTTTCCTGTCTCATCTTCACCCTGCCCACTTATTTATCTGCCCTAAGACTCATTCCAATATTCCAAATTACTAAGGAACTTTAACTAGCCACCTAAAAAATAAACCCATCAAAAAAACCTCACCTAACCTGCCAGAGAAAAGCATCGTTTCCCCCCCCCCACACACATCCCAAATGCAGAACTGCTCCGCCAAAACGAACTTCATACACGTAACGTCACATGGCTAGAAATGGTAGCTTTAAAACATTTAGAAAGAAGATTGCTAGCTTTTCAGTATGACTCAAGGTGCTTGTTTCCTGCCCTGGAAAGTCCCGATATATTGGATATTGAAATCATGCTATTATAATGAAAAGAAACTTCTTCTTCTTTCCATTTTTAGAGATGCTTAATGTATATTGGTTTTATTTCTTCTCTCCTTCTGAGCCCTGTGACATTGGACTGGTGCTAAAGAGAAACCTATGACGCACCAAATGATCCCAACACCATTTTCAAACATTCTCTAAAACCTATCTAGAACACATACGTAGCATATTTGTAGATGTGTGTATGGTAGGAAGATTGCCTTCATGCTCATTTAGCACGAACCACCTTACTTATTATAATTTATTAATTTACTTTCAAAGTTCTCTGGATTTCCAGAAGAAGGCCCCCTGTACCCAAAGACAGAATAAAGTAAAATAAGTAATAAGTTTTCTTTGTTGCAATACCCTTATCTCCCAAAGGAACTTAATATGGGTTATCAAAGGATATACTTGGAATGTTACTGAACAGAGGATGAGAGATTATACGTATATTGAACTATTATATAAGCAAGTAATGGGAGCAGTACATGGATGTTTTCATGCATGTACCTCAAAACTGGTAATTTTGGGAAGAAGTTCCATGTTTGTGATGAAAGAAGGAAACATGATGCCCAAGATTTAGATTATTAGAAATCGCCCTTGAGGAGATGGGCTGTAGACCGAGTGTACAAGGAAGTTTGGGGTGACATGGTTGTGCAATTTATGACGTAGACACTATAACATCATGCTTATTGTATATTATTGTTAGTTCTGTTAAAATTGTTCCTGGTCCCCAAACCAAGGGTCCAACTGTGTCAGGAACCATAAATTTACAAGGTAAGAGAGAGATTATAATTGAGAGATTACAATTTAAAGACACAAGATACAATGAGAATGGATGAAAGAAAATATGATTATTCCTACTTGGCAGATGGGGACTTGGGGCATAAAGGGACTGTGGTTAGGTCTTTGCTACCGCCTCTGCTGTCAAGACTTATGTTGCTCAGGGGTATGAATATTCCATTGTCCTGAGCAACATAAGTTATACCAACGTAAGTCCTAGTGTGCAGAGTGCTATGTTAGCAGAAGAGTTGCTGCTGATGTAGCTACTGCCATTTGTGGGGATGGTTTTTATGACAGCAGGAAAGCTCTCCCCTGCTGGCACAGAACATCGTCACCAGATGTGCTGCAGTAGCACCAGAACCACTGTAGATGTAAGCAGGGTCCAAAGACCAGATTTTTTTAAAAAAACCTGCTAGGTTTCTGTCTGCATCTTTAAGCACAAATTTACCTGTATAAATCCAGCTCTCAGTGATTTGTTCAGGTTCACACCAGAAATCTTCTGCAGAACTGGAACTTGAACCCAAGACTCAATATATTAAGGTTTAGTTCAGTATCTTAATCACAAAACTATAAATAGGACTTCCTATATCACAAATGTATAATATATAAATTCATATATAGGTGTGTAAATGAATACAATGGTTACAATTAAAAACTCAGCCATTTATTCCTCCACAGTAATTGTGGTACTTTGATCTCTCCAACCTAAATTGAGGAAAATAACTTGATTATCAGAGTTACCTGGAGCAATACATAGCGGCTATCTCCTGTTATGACATACACATTCAGACTGCGAATTCTTCAAGGCAAGGTTCATGTCTCTTTTTTATGGCCTATCAAATGCCTTGCACACTGGATCACTACATAAATAATTACACAAAAGCCACATTAAAAGATTAAGGTAAAAAAGGAAAACTTTCAGAAGTTAGGAAATATAGGAATGAAGGTTGCCTGTGCAACCTTAATTTGCACCCCCTGTGCATATGCATTATTGTATAGTCTTTAATTACATGACTACATATTAGTTTTTCCTCAAAAGACACTTGCCTCATTTATCTAGCTCATAACATTTCTCAGGTAATATTTGACCATACTTGTCTTCTACAAATCTAGATATACAGACGCAACACCTGCTATCATTTTTATTTTTTCATTCTTACATAGATATTTACATTAATTTTCACAACTGTCCATTAAACCTTTACTGACATTGACTTTCCTTCTTTCCAAGGTTTATTTTATTACATTTTCTGGCAACCACATATATAAAATTTGAGTCTGCTATTCCAAATCCCACTAAGAAGTACCTTAGTCAGCAAGTGATCCCAAAGACATTGAGATGTCCTGACCTCACCATACATTGTTCTCTCATTGCCAAATCCACACATGGAAGGGAATTTCCATATGTGAAAAGAGGACTCAGCTATCTCTGCAGCACCACCCTCACCATCATATTGATTCTGTCAAGGGCTCTCCATGGGGTCTGGCTTCCACACTAGGGTGGAGAATATGAGCTATGGAAAAGAGACAAAGGGCTGTGGGGACATGTAAATTTCTGGGCACGGGCCAAACATGTATTTCCTGCCCCACATCTATACACACAGATCTCTGGAATTCAAGTTTTGTGAATGAGTAGTTTCTGTCTTTGTCACAGAAAGGCAAATTCCCCTGCTCCTAAGCAGGATGAAGTGGTAGATCTCTATGAGGGGACCTTGTGGAGAGGTCTGCTAGATCTGCTGCAATTTCTTCTGCAGATAATGTGTGGATCATAAATAGCAGTCTATCCTATGTAGCATTAGAGCTTTATTTAAATATATGGCAGCACTTATTAGAAGTTACCCTCCCCAAATATCAATACAGTCACTAGAATCAATGTTCTCATCTCATGATTTATAACCATTTATTAATAATGATACTGCTCATAGGTAAATATGTACTTACATTGCTAGCCTATTAGGACAAATAAATGAGGCCATTTGGGGAGGAAAACAAAATAGACACACCTTTGTAACTTCTCCAGAATAACAGATATTTGGGGGGCAGTGATAAGGTGGAAAAGTTACTAGCTTGCTGAAAAATGGGAACTATCTCCAACAGGCAATAACTAGAATACATGTACACTGGCACACAGAAAACGCTGCAAACCGACCTTCAGAAAAACAAACAAGAAGTATTGTTGCACTTAAAGACTAACAAATTTATTTATTGCATGAGCTTTCATGGAAGAAAATCCCACTTTGTCAGATGCTTTGAAGATGGGGAACTTACAGAATGGGAGGAAATAAATGCAGGGAAGTGTAAGTC
>ML682017.1:13217937-13286326 GCA_007922195.1 Podocnemis expansa
GCCTTGTTTCGAAACAACCATGGCGAAACAACGTTGTTTCGACCACGGACTAGGTTTAACTTGTTTCGAAACAACGTGGTTGTTTCGAAACAACGGCTTCCGTCGTTTCGAAACAACCGTGCGTCGTGTGGACAGCCTAAATCTTATTTCGAAACAACCCCTGTTGTTTCGAAATAAGAGGGCTGTGTGAACACAGCCTTGGTGGCTTATTGCAAGCCTACAGGACACACCAGCCCACCACTACCAGGCCAAATCCAGCCATCTCCCCAGCTCTTCGTGATGCACTTACTATTGTGTGGTGACACAGAAATGTGTCCCAACACCGTGGTTGAGAACCACTGCCCTAGAAAGGACATTTAGCATGCAAGAAGTTTTCTTGGCTAGTTCCACAAGAACAACTGAGGAAGGAATGAATTTATTTATGCTGGTTTTAGTTTCTTTTACATTTGACATGATAAATGGTAAATATATAGCAGCAGGGAAAACAGTAACACAACTGTATTTCATTTGGGATGATATAGGGCAAGCCATCCAGACACATGAAAAAGTCATCTAAAGAGACAATACTGCCACAAGGGCAACTTATTTACTTCTCCACTCAGGGGGAAAAAAAATTCCAAAGCAAAAAAAAGGAATTGGTCTTTATTCCAATCTGAAGCTATTTTAAATTAATGCTTTAGTTCTTTCACATGAAGGATTCATGCAGGATTAGCTTCTTGCTGCAGATTGTCTGTGCCCCATTCCAGTGGGTAAGATTCCCTAGAAGGAACTGAACTTTCAGGAAGGGCTTCTGTACTCAGATGACAGTTTGGTAGCTGTGACAGAGGACTGAAGTGCACATTCAAAAAGTTGTTGCTAATTAGAAGACACAGCTCAAGAGCAGGGCTCTTTCCTCCATGCCGTAGAAAGGGATCTGTTATTTGGTTGACTGAGTCACTTGCTGAATGGGGGATTTGATGGAGACAAGACAAGATCTTTGTAATGCAATGTCTAGTGTTTGGGCTGTTTCATTCCTCTCTTTACTGGGCCTAAAATTCATAAGAATACTGCTTTTCCCATGCTATATTCCAATGTTTTCATGTG
This sequence comes from Podocnemis expansa, assembly GCA_007922195.1. Lineage (NCBI taxonomy): Eukaryota > Metazoa > Chordata > Testudines > Podocnemididae > Podocnemis > Podocnemis expansa. The sequence goes on from ML682017.1 coordinate 13,219,021, forward strand.
GTAGTATGTTCCAAAGACCCTAAAGCTGTGCTTATGTTACCACAGTTATCTCAGAAGTACAACTGGGGGCCTTCACTTGCTGTAGGGTTGCCACACATTTGTGAATGTCAAAGCTATTATACCATTATTTAACACTGAGTATTCCTCTCTTTGTCTATACACTACTAATAGCACTTGCTCCAAAATGTAGTCATAATACAAGAATTAATGTTCTGTGTCACTCCCCTGGAAGATGAAAACATATGATCTTTCATTAATAACTGATGATGCCTTACAGCATAGGGTGGAGTTCACAATTTCCAGATGCTTGTTTAATGCTCTGCCCGATAAGCTCTGGACCAAAGTTAAGTGCTCTAGAGCAGTAAGCCACTCAATGAACCATTTGTCAATGAAAAGAAAACAGGTATGAGATTTCCTGATGTGTTACAAAGGACATCATGTAGGATAATTTCTGGAGCTGCAAATGTAAACTATTTTCTATGATTGGCTGGTCTATTAAATACTGTTTCAATTATTACAATGATAAATACAGGATGAGGGGGAGTGTTATAAATGTTTTACAGAATCATTGATGACAGTAAATTTTCCTCTCTATTGTTCATATTTGTCTCTTAGAAGCTCTCTGCGTATTCTTTTTTTACCTTCTGATTTTGTCACTTTGCATCTACAAATAATGAAAGTTCCCTGTGTTTTAAATAAAGATGAAAATAAACACAGCCTCTTCGGTTTTAAAATAATTTCTTCAACATCTACAGAGCTCACATTTTACTAAATCATATCTATTTGCACAAACATATTGTGGCTTCATGTCCCAACACCTCTGGGAACAGGGTTTGTTAAGGTAACTGCTGTCACAGAGGCAGTGGGAGGAGCATATATGATTGCTTTTGCAGGATCTGTGGTAAATGGGTAAATTATTTCTTTTTCTTTTTAAATTTTGCCCTGATAGGTATAAAAACAAAAAGGATATTTAGACTCTCTGCGATTTTTCTTATCACCATATAACTGTTTTGATATATTCAGGGTTGGAGCTTGAAATCCGTTGCATTAGTACTTTATGAGTACATCCAACTCAAGTATGTGATCAAACATGCTTAGAAGCAAGGCCCAGCAGTAGCAGCCATGTGGAGCTGTACTGCCCTAATAGGAGGTATTGAGTGGCATGGTATTGGGATGTGGCTGAAAAGCTTTGGTAGCCAAGAGAGGTGATTTTTTCCAGCCCTCCCTTCACCTGTTCTGAAGTGGCCTTGGATTCAGGTTAGCACAAGGATTGTGGCTGCAACTGGTGTTTATGAAAAGGATGAAGTTTCTTTCCTGTGGATACATATAGGGGCTGGCTATAAGCATCCTCCAGATGACATCTTCACATTGTGAGTGTACCCTCAGTAATATATTGCCCCTGTACGAATGAAGGGCTCGGTCCCAAAAAGATTCATGCATATGCAATTTTAAGCACATAAACTGACCTATTGATTTCAGTGGGTCTGCTTATGACAAAGTTAAATATGTGCTCATATCTTTGCAGGATGAGGGAGTAAAGCTATACTTAGTGTCATAGAATTCTACTAGTTTCCTTAATGTATTTACCATGACCAACTAAATATCATAGCATTTTACAAGGGATAGAAAGCTTCAGGGAAGGGGTCACTATCAGTAACCAGGACAAAGAAAAAAAAGTAGAAAAACACAAAATATATATTTTAGGGTTTTTTTCTGTGAATTCAGACAGAGACTTCTATATTAATGTGAAAGATTACGTGTTTTCCCCAATGCTAGTTTTTTTTCCACACCTATATATTAAGCTGAATTTATTCAGCCTGTCAGCAAATAATAATTCTACTGTAGTTATTGCCATAAAATGCACCTGGGTCAGCTGTTACAAATATATCTGTCTTTTCCCTAGACCTCCCCATCCCACACTCCAAACAGGAAGAGCTGTGCCAGCAGAGAACAGTGGATTTTAGAATTGAAAGAGGAGGAGGAATGCAAGGGTACCACTGGTTGAGGCAGGAATAAAATCCAGAACTGAACCCAAAAGCTACGAATATTTCGAACTCTATGGACTAGATTACAAGACGCTGATCTGCCCCAAGTATGCAGCAACATACTCTTGAGCTGCTCATGAGGCAGGCTGTGGCTCAGGCAGTTAAGTCTTTCTCCTTCAGGCTCACCCTGTGCTCCAAGAAAGTAGAACGTTGGAATGCAAATAGGAGTTAAACACACAATAAATTGGGGAGTGGTATATAGGAGTTGATAGGGTTGGAATCAAGGCTCTGTCCATTCCCCATCCAATTCTACCCGCTCCCTACAACTTCCACTGGTGCTGGAAGCTACAAGAGATTTTTTCCACTTCATTACTACTACCTAACATACACCCTATGCTTCTTACTCCCCTTTGCGCCCCCACGCTGCAGTTCTATTCAAGCCACAATTTGGCCCTATGTTTAACATCTCTATACTTCTGAACATACATCGCATCTGCCATGCTGATCACCATTTTAGAGTGAAAAGATTCTATAACTAACCTTGATAAATATATGTTCTAATTGAATCAAATAATTTGAAATATTTCTTTTCCTATACCACTAGATATTAAAAACAAACTGTTTACAGTCCATTCACAGAAACAGACTATTAAAATTTTGTCTTACAAAAATTATTTTTTCTTTGTATGCCAATATCTTTAATATAATTTCAAAGAACTTATTTTATGGGGGGACTTATTCTTTTTGCATTTCTGAGAAGTAATAATTCAATATGATCTTTCAAATAAAATCTTAGATTTCAAAATGCTTTTTTCTTCAGTATCTCTTTGACAAATGAGATATCATTAAGATTGCCATGTTTGCTTTAATTAATGTGTAGGCGGTGGGCAAGAATTAGAGGTTATTTAATATCATGTAGTGGGCAGCAATTCAAAACCTGTATAGTATCTGAATGCTGCAATTGCGTAAACAAACATAAATGTCTAATCAAAGTCACTCTCTTAAAATTAAATCTATCTATCTAGAGATTTTCGTTAAAGACACCAAACGTGAGCTAATCATATACTAAAAATCTGTACCATCTCCTCATGTCTTTAAATGGAAAGCTTATGAGTAATAGTTGATAAAATGGTAGACAGCCAGTCTAACAGAGTACTAGGAAATAAACATTCTTTATGGGATAATGAGGGTAGAGTTTGCAGAACCTGGGCTTGGTTGGAAAATCTTAGACTTAAATCCACTAACCAAACCTTGCTCTGAATGCCCCTGCTATACAGTGTATTATTAAATCATATATAATGTTTCAGTGTGTGGCTTAGCTTGCAACGACACCAGTTTCAGAGCATTATTTGTTACAATAGCTCAATATACTTCTTTCCTGAAAATGACTTTTAATATTATTTTAAACTGAGTTTCAGTGCTTCTACATGATCTTAAAAACCGTATTCTTTAATATGATGGACAAATGGTCAGGAAAATGAAGACCAAATGTTAGTGGAAATCTCTGTGGAAAACACATTTCTACTGCTGGATAGCCCCTAATTACCACCCAGGGAAATGCACAATAAAACCTCTTTTCAGTCTTTCAGCTGTTCAGACTTGAATCTGACTGTCCCCTCTGCCAGTGGGACTGTTCTTCAACAGAGTTTAGCTTCATCATTGACAACTCAATTTTAAAAGTCAAACAGAATCGAGTTACAGGAGAAAGACAAAAGGTATATGACAACTTTTCTATTCATGTCCTCATACTGATGTTTTCCTGATATCATAAATCCTCCCACAGGAGTGCTTGTGAGAAACTGTATTTGGCATGTCATTTTTAAACAGTTCTCTACCCAGTCTCTAAATTTATGCCTATAATTTCTGATAGCAAATACTTTGGAGGCATGGTTAATTGCCGATGCAACTGATATGATTTAGTTATCTAACTACCTGATTTCTATGCTCAATAAGGTAGCCAGCCACCCAAATCCTATATTAAATTTGTGTAATTGCATGCACAAAATTACCAAATGTCCTTAAACATTTTACCCAACGTTATTTTTGACAACCTACTTCTCTTCTTTTAATATTGGCAGCATGAAGACAAGCAACAATAGAACAACAGCACAAAGCAAAAGACTAAAAGTGGACTACCCCTTGCACTTCTAAGTCTGGCCAGCACATTGGAAAAGAAAATTATCTACCTAAGAAGGGGACCTATCATCATAAATCAATTTTTAATTTTACTGGTGGATTAGGGCAATCAAATAAACATTTTCTGCTTCCCTCCCTCACACACTTCTCTTTGAATTGGCTCCTTCCAGGATCTACTTAAATGTGGGAGTACATCCCACCTTACAACTCCCAGACAATATCTGATTGGTATGCAGTGGGAGAAAAACACAAGTGGATACACAACAAGTAAAATAAAGTAGAATATGCTTATATCTGATACAGGATTGCACAAGAGGGAAAAAGACATAATGAAAACGAATAATCTTCAGATACTTTCTTGCTACACTGTATGTGAATATACAATCATTTTTCCAGTTTGCCTGCCTTTAAATATGTACATACCCTACTTTTAGTCCAATTTCTAAGCCACTATAAGTATTAGAGAACAATTTACATGTGATTTGCTCTTTTTTTGCTCTTTTTTTTTTTTTTTTTTTGTGCCTGTGGTTTTGGTAAGTCTTCCAAACCTAATGACTGTTCCTTTGGCCAGCAACATAAATGCTGTAATCATACAATTATTGTGCAGGGAACAGTTTAATTCAGCATTTTGTTCTCAACCACAGAACAATTACTCAACAATTTTGGTTAACCATACTAGCTCACTGCCTGGAGAGGAAGCAGAATATTTGCAAGATCTAATATCTTACATTAAGTTGTCACTAGATTCTTATCTTTTACAAATTCCCAGCATCGCTCAGCTGCCTGGGGTACTTCCTCGTACTTTTAAGCTAATGAAAATGTGTTCTAGCAGTTCACTTTATTGGTTTATTCACCTGTATCTGCTGAATGCTTTTAATTATGCATTTGCATACTAATGAAAGGTGAAAGGTGGCTGTGTGTGTGTCTGGAAGAGGCAAGTATTTGAGCACTGTAAAAATCTCTATTTCTGAAAATACTAAAATAATATTATCCCTCTATTCTAAGCATAAACCAAGGACATCCAGAATTTACACTTAAGCACTTAAGTCGCTTCGTTTCTTCTAGTGAATGAAAGGAGCTCTCTAAGAAGCTGGTGTGTTATACATAATACTGAACACATTGAAATGCCTTTGAACGTAAGGAGCATCTATGGACTAATGACAAAGCTTCCACATAAAATAAGGAGTTTCTCATGGGCAAATGTCTCATGTAAGTGACACTGCAAGGCACTAGTGTTTATGGGCAGCTATGTGATTCCACTCATGTGAGGAATCCAAATGGTTTCTGTAGGGCTTCTGACATGTGTAACATTACTCAACTTCTGTGAGTATTACAAGATTGTAAATCTTGGGCTTGACAGGCAAGATTGGGCTTGATTTTTTTATATTAATATTTGACAGACTTTGATTCTCATTTTCATCCCACTGACATTAATGGAAGTTCTATAATTTCACTTCAGTTGGAACAGGACTGGGTCTGTTATTTGTTAGTTTTTCCTAAATATCAGGATCCTTAGGTATCTTCTGTTCTAAATTTAAGTTTTAAAAGTATTTTATATGAATAAAAGTGTATTTTTCACTAGTGAAAACAATGTATCTATACTGAAATATTCCTGTGCAGAACCATGAAACCAAACTCCACTTTGGCAACACTGGAGAACTAGAAAGTGAAATAGATCATAAAGAGTGAGTGAAACTGACTTAGTTTAGCTTCAAACACCCCCAAAAAACACAAAAAGAAAACAAATAGTAAAAATAAATCATTAAAAGTAGTAATTCCATTTGCAAACCTCTGTCACTTTTTAAGTAATGTTCACCTTAGAAGAGTGACTTTTAAATAATGGTTCTTTTTTATATTATCACAGATCTGTGTCCTGTATCTAGGGATTAAAGAACAACTGCTTTTACTCCTATTAGCTCTGCAGAACCAGCACCACTAGGAGGGTCCTAGATAGATTTTATGACTTCTTGTGCATCAGAAGAATTGGTCAGTAGGAATGAAGCTCTATGTATTTCCATCTGCATAATCCCATAACACTGCACAGCCATCACTAACAATAATGAGACTGCAGAGGTGTTATCGAGGACAGAATTGAGCCTTTACCAGCTTTGTGTAAAAACCTGCCTCTACTGAAGTCGAGTTGACATCAGTGGTATCATGATTTCTTACTTTGTTCTTATTTATTTTTAGTAGTGGATGACAAAAACAATACATTTTAATTCTAGGATCTCAAGTTGAGTTTGCAGGACTGGCAGTTAAAAGGAAACATCCTATTGGTAAATTGTGTCACTTAAAAGACAACATTCAAAGTGTCAGTTTTCAGAACTTAACCAGACAATATCAAATAGAAGGCATAAAGACAAAACACAGATTGTTTAAAAATCTAGCTGCATGTTTAATGCCAAAACTTTAAAATAAAAAAGGAAAGCAAATATAGAGACACTAAAAAGACATAATCAACATAATATTAATATTGTAAAACGGGAAGTTAGAGTATGGTTAACAAAAATAAAATTCAAGTAACTTTTTCCTATGACTGCTGCAAAAAAACTCAGTGATGAAAGTGTCTTATTCATATTAGCTTACAGCACTTAATGAATCTATAATCATTTTCATGATACACATGGGTATTTGCTGTCACCATTCAAATTGAAGATACACCCACAAAATGGAATTTGCACTAGGAAAATACAAACAAACGCCAAATTTATACTATGCATAAAGAGATCATTTGCATGTTCTGAGGTGCTTGATTCCAATGGTACACAGCAATTCTTCTCTTTAATTTTTTTCATCCATTTGTTTATCATTTACCTATCTTTTGAAAATTGGATACCATCTATGCACGCCATATACTGGGTGACAAGAGGAAGCCTTGAGCTTCCCATTAGTTTGTATATGGACTAAGATCAGAACTATTCCAGCATCAGTATCAGGTTAAACTCTGGGTTATCCAGCACCTTTAGTTTCTGGATATGAATTACAATACCATTGGTAGGAACTGGTTATGGAATTGCAGTTCTTTTTTTGTCCCGAACTGTTGTGTAGTGTTGTTGTGACCTGTTAAAACTGTTGATGTGCCCCGTTCAAACCCAGAAATGAATACAATGTCAGTGAAACAATGCTAGTATCTGTAAAAATGTGCAATGCACTTTGAAGTCTTCCTCCATAAATTATGGTATGATGCAAACACAAGAAATTTACTGGTAGCATCAAAGAATACTGGACATGAATCCCATGTTGAAATGCCCCGTTAGCAGAGAATAAGGCATGCCTTACTGTGACTGTGCAACTAGCCAGCTTCAGAAACAAATTCATCCTTACACTGAGCAATAACATACCATCTAAGTTTTGGGGGTTGGTGCTGTTGTTTGTGCTTTTTGGTTGACTTCTGTGTAGGAGCTGCTTCTTCATTTATAGATTGCTTTTATCTGTTAAAAATTTACTTTAATAAAAAAATCCTACCAGTTCAGGCTGTGTTTGAAACCAAAAGTCTTTGTCTCTATAGCAAATGCTCTATTTAATTAAGGTTAATGTGCAGTTTCAACACACATATACACCCAGTCTATAGGAAGGATATGAGAAGACTATATGATATTAAGATTTCATCAGCATGAACTTGGGATGGTCACAACATTCACGAATGGCAAAATTACAAGTGAATTATTCAAGTCATTCCAAACTAATGCCAATAAAACCTTTATACATATCACAATACCATGTACTTTATGTGCCATAAACATAAAACTATTAGGAATGTTTACAAGAATTTAAAAAAAAATGCATTGGGACTATTTCTTGGGTCTCCCTGCCTAGAAGGTTAGGTGTTATACTTACCATTTCTTATTTGTTTAAAACAGACCTTAAACTGTCTAAATACATAAGACTGTATGAGAAATCAGTGTTATTTAAATAGGCCTCGTTCTTATTTAAATTAAGGGCCCCTTTACTTCACTAATTTGCTGTGGAACTCCACTGAGTTCCACATCCTAAAGCAGTGGTTTTCAAAATTTTTCTTTGGAACCCAGTTGAAAAAAATCATTTGTGCCTGTGACCCAGCAATTACATCTTTGAGCAATGCATTCCCATCTTTTGTCAGCAGCAGCAAGGGGTGCACGACCCAGTGCTTGAGCATCTGCAACCCAGTACTGAGTCCTGGCCCTAAGTTTGACAACCACTGACTTAAAGGACCCTTTACATTCTGGCAGTGGCTATCTGATGAGGGATTAAGGGTAAGTAATAATAAGCCCTAAGATGAATTAATAAGCAGAGGACACGTGAGGAATCCAAAGGTGAGTGACAAGCAGGGGCATCACTGGTGCCAGGCATGTGAAAGGGAGGGCATGTGTCATAATCCAGGTGCCATGAGTGTCCCAGCCAATGTCCTGACTCCTGAGCCCTGCAGCACATGAAGAGAGCCTGCGCCTGCCCTGAGTTTCCCCACATCTGCCTGGGGGGAGCTCAAATAGGGCTGGCAGGGCCCAGATCTTTTAAGTCTCCTGCTCTGTAGCATGTAGGGAAGCACCTGGTGCAGAGCAGAAGAGGAGGGAAATGTAAATTCCTCTTCTCAGGTAGGTGTTGGGGGAGGCAGCAACTGGTCCCAGCCATGACCCAGACCTGGGCTGGGGCCAGCAGCAGCAGCATCCAGCCCTGACCCAGGCCTGGGTTGGGGGCTGAAATTGGTGGCTGGCCCTGGAATAGGACCCAGGGCTAGTACTGGGGGTCTGTGGCAGTAGGAGCTGGCTTGAGGCCAGGACCCAGGGCTGGTGGCAGCAAGCCAGATTGGGTCCAGGCCAACATGAGGGGAAGGGAGAGTGGGGGCATGGGAAGGAGTGGGGGATGTGACTGTGGGAGTGGAAGCACTGCTGGCGGGTATGGTTTCCAGACAGAGGGTGTGGGCCCAGGGCTGGGCCCCAAAATTTTTTTTGGAGGGGAGTGACACTGCTGGTGATAAGATACATCTATAGCCTTTCTAAATTATCACAATATATTACATTATATATTTAAAATACTTACTTAAATATGGATGATCTGACCTTGAGAAGTGATGAACACCCACAACTACCATTGACATCAGGTACCATGATCTCTAACTGTACATAAACACTAAACTAATCAGAACGTTTCACTCAAAGCCAATACATTTTCTCATGTATTTAGCTGCCTTATTTTATTTTTTTCACACAGTAAAAATCTCAAAGAGGAAAACACTACTTATTTAGAATAGAAAAAAGGACAAAGAAAGTACACAAATAAGAAACAGATCTTCGACTAGTGTAAACTAAATGTAGCTTCACTGACTTCAGTGGAGCTATGCCAGTTTACACCAGCCAAGGCACTGGCCCAAAGTCTTTATCTCCAGAAGTTTTTATATTAGAAACAAATGTTTGGGATCTAGATAAATAGGGTCCCTGTGGACAGGTAGTCTTCATAAAATAAGTCTGTGTTGTATCTAGAGTGTTGTGTTACACAAGACCACAAACACAATTTGGCTTCAGGGGCTACACAGCACGAACCATGAGTTTTACAAAGGATGATTGTATTAAGAAATCTTGCAACAATACTATAGGCTCTTAATATTGTTTTCATATTGTTGGCATTCATGGAAATAAAGCAACAGTAATATAGAACCACAAACAGGTATGTATGTTCACATACCTTTTCATGGCCATTATTAATGAAAAACAGCTTTATTACTTTAGCCAAATAATCTGAATAAAACAATCAAGGAGCTCTTTGGAACCTGAAATGGTATGAATTATGACATAAATTGCTGACTTACTGAGTGGCAATGAAACCTGTAATGTGTATGTGAGCATATTAGTAACATTGTAATAATGTGTAACAAATTAGTAATCACAAATATGTTTAAGATGGGGGAGGTAATGAAAAACCGTCTAAAACCTTTGTGTGTGGCAGCTTTCCCTGAAAAAGAAAAGGATTTATGAGCTATTTAAAACCAAAAAATATTTTTAAGGAGTTCATTCATTAGAATGCAATCCATATTAAATACATCAGGTCCCTTTAAGACTAAAAGTCAGTGCTGCAAGTCCGGAGCCTGTTTATCAAGATGACTCATTCATTCATGGGAAGCATGGGTTGTATGGCTGGCTTATGGTCGCACTCCAAATTAGCACTCACACAATGGAAAGCTTATACAATTGCAGTAGTCCATATCCAGTAAAACTGCCTTAGTGCCTAGAATAATGGGCCTTGCTAAGTCTCTAACAGTTCAGTAAGAACCTCTAAACAGCTGCACGCCACACATGACCTATGCTGTCTCTACAATGCCTATTAACCATGAAAGGAAGCTTTGGGAACTATTTCCTCTGCACCCTCATCACTGGACAGCATCAATCCCCTTGCTTTTCACAGAACAAGGGGATTTTTTCCTTCTTTCTTCTCCCCCCCTCCCCATCAAATCAGCCCTCCACTGATCATCCTTCACATTTTAGCCTCTGCCCTAGAATACTCTGGACAATAGTATTGGTTCCATCTGTGCTCTCCATTAAACCCTGGTAATCCTTCTAAGAACAGCTGGACATTCAGATTCCACACACAGAAACTCTTTCTGTGGAACTGTCGGTCTACAATTACGCTGAGGGTGTGCTTATTTCCAGTTCTTGCTTGCAAATGTCTTTTGTAGGGTCCTCTAGGGCTGTAAGTAGAAAGTCTTGACAGAACAAATTTAACAATACATTGAGATAGATCCAGCCACAGATTATAACGCAATGGTTAGACATCTCCAATACTAGAGAAAGACTTAGAAGATTTTTTTTAGACAAGTGACAACACTAATGACAAGCATCAAACTCTCACTATGTCATTAAATAATCATGAAGTAGAATCTGTAGTTAATCAATCAAATAGTTTCAATATATTTTGTTACATTGGAACCACTGTAACCCTTACATTTTGCTTATAAGCTATTTAAAAAGAGCAGTATGGTAGTAGCTTGTCACTCTCACGGCCCAGAATAAATTCAAGGGAATGATCTGACAATGTTTATCAAAGTAGGAAGGAAGTGGCAAGTGTGAGGGAAGGACCGTTAATTCAAAAGGGTAGACTGGCCTGTGTGTCTGCATACCTGTCTGTGCTCAGGGGAGCAGCTCATTTCCTTCTATTGTTCAATCTCTGGGCTGGTCCCCCAGGACCTTTTCCCTGTTCCCCAGATAAATATTAATGTGCACTTGTTCAACAAAAATAATGCACTCAATTTAGACACTTGCTGACAGGCATCCATAAGGATAGTTTAAAAAGAGTAAATTAATGAATACTGAAGATAGCTTGTAGAACTCACAGGGCATCTAATCTTTTCCAATGTGTCCATATATAGAGACACAGTGCACGCACACACACACACACACACATACACACAGTACCCAAACAGATGCACACACACAGAGGAGGCCTTAAGCAATTGGGGGTCTGAGGCAAAGGCCCACTGCAGGGCCCCATATAGGTCCCCACAAGTCCCCTCCATGGCCGCAGTTCCACACTGCCAGCTCCTCTGATGGCCCCAGCGCCGCACCACTAGCTCCAATCCTGCCTCTGCGTACCTCCCCCATGGCACCAGCTCCCCACCACTGGCCTCCAGAAACTCTCTCTGTGTCCCCCGCAGCCATGACACCTTGCCCTCCCCTTGGCTCTGGCTCCTCAGGGCTAGCCTCCTCTGCCCGCCAGAGGCCACAACCCCCCCCATCTCTGTGCCCCCAGTTCCCTCTGCAGCCCCAGCACCCCTCCAGGGGCCCCAATCCCCCTCATGGTCCCTTCCCCCTGTGGCTGACTCCTTCCACAGCCCCAGCACCCTGCCAGGGACCCCAAAAATGGCCCCACTCCCCCACTGCTAAAGGCAAAGGGCAGGGCAGAAGCACAGTCCTTGGCCACCGGGCTGACCCGCCCTGCCCCTGACGGCAGAGCAGCTGGCCCAGGGATGGGGCAGGAGCCCTGCCTCTGGGACAGTGCACTCTGCCCCACACACTCTACCCGACTGGCCCTGGGCCTCACCTCCCCACAGAGCCCTACCCCCACTGCTGACCGTGGCCCCTGCAATAGGTTCTGCAGGGTGGGAGGCAGACACCGCTTTTGGGGTAGGTGAAGGGGCTCCTTGCTGCTCAGGGGCCCTAGGCGGCTGCCTGCTTCTCCTACACCAAAAGCCACCTCCACACACCCAAAAGTATCTGCATAATTACATATATGTAACAAAACCTGTATCTGATGATTATTTCCATGTGAAAATTTAAAACAGCATACAAACTGCATTGATCATGCACCATTGACAATCTCACTTGCACTCTGCACATTAAGCTAGCTCTACCATTGCAAATCTCAGAGCAGCAACAAACAGCCAATATTGTTCTAAAAAAACCCTGCAACTTGATATGCCTTTCTCATCCCATCTTTTGCCCTAAAGCTACAGTGATTTGAGCTGCAGGGCAGGCCGTATTCATTCTTGGACCAGTGAGTTACAAGGTCTGATATTTTGAGACCTTGGAGGGCTAGAAATAAAAGGGTTTTTTACCAATGAAAGTCATAACTCCCAGTGCAGCACACAACAACTGCTTATAGCCCTGATCCATCCCAAGACATAGAACTTCAATCATAATAATTATGGAAAAGCTATTTCAGATAATTTTCAGATGTTTACGGGACTCATGGTATTGAGTAGCCTGGCTTTACTGACAGAGGGACACAAAAAATACACAACCACAATGTTTAAAAATAATCTCCACAGAATCTTGTGCAGTTTGTTGCCAAAGAACAAACTTTTGTCTGAATTGCAGGTGATTTTGGCAAGGTGTTTTTGCAATACGGGACTTAGAAATAAATAGATGCTAATCATAATTAACAAATTCTTCTAATTTTTTTCCCCACATCTTATCTCAAAAGTAGTTTGCCCTAGAACCTTCAAATGAGGTTTATTTGAAATATCTTGGCAAACTCTATGGCAGAGAAAGGCATGTTTGAAAAGTTATTCAGAGGTATACTAGGAACGTCAGAAAGTCCCACTGGGCTCTAGCGGATTTCAGAGAGTGCCAAATGCCTGATGGAGAACTAAATTCACATTTTTAAAAAATCAGTCTCTAGAAAATTTTTATTTAGAGATCACAAAACTGATTGCTAGAGACTTTTGTCACTGTAACCGTTACCGGAAAAACAAACAAAAACTGCAACCAGTCTCAAAGGAGTAGCCATGTTAGTCTAGTTCAGCAAACAAACAAGGAGTCTGGTGGCACTTTTAAAGACTAACAAATTTATTTATCACTTGAGTTTCCATAGAAGAAAAACCCACTTTGTGTCTTTAAAATTGCCACCAGACTCCTTGTTTGTTTTGCAACCAGTCTCATCCATCCTCATCACTTGCACTGCAAGCTGAGACCCATCAGCAGACACAGCTCCTAACTCAATTATCTGCTCCCCAAATCTTTCTCATCCCTCCACACTCCATTGACTAGAGACACACCAATGGAATCTTTATATGCAGTAACTCTCCTCAGGTTCCTGCTCTTAGGTTAGGTGGTTGCAACAGCAGTGCTCCAAGATAATCTTCAGCTCTCCTCCCAGAGCATGATCACTGCTAGGACTCCTTTAACTACGTACCTCACCATGCTCCACCTTGGCAAAATGAAGGCTTACTTTGGGCAAGAAAGCATTTTCAGGATGCTGAGAAGACTTCAGGAAATATGTTCTTCTTGTGCTACACTTGGATGGATGGGGATGGGGATGGGGATGGGGATGAGGAGGAGAAGGAGGGAGAGAGGTTGGAGGTAGCTTTTCCTCACTTCCACTTCCCTGGTTCTGATGTACCAGGCCTAGTCCACGAAGATTAATATGAAGATTAATCTAACAGCATCCCTGTCTCAAGCACATCCCATAAGAGGCACCAGTGAACAAACTCTGTTGTACTTCTTCACTGGCAGGATTTTCATCCCAGTGCAGTTGGGTGCCAAAGGAGAAGTTAGAAGGCTCAAGAAATTAACTGAAGATGTGTGGGATTAATTGCTTTTGACAACAACTTTCCAAAATTACTTTCTTCTTAGTGTCCATGCTAGCCTCAAGTCCTTTTGGATTTACTGTATACTTCCATATGTCTAAGTGGCTTTGTATGTCAATTTATCTTCTTTTACATGAGTGTGCATGTGTGCGCGCGCACACACACACACACACACACACACACACACACACATTCCTACCTAGCACAATCAAGGTCCCTGAATGCTACTATAATACTTACATTAAAATACTAATAATATTTGATAATCTGTAAAACACTGCAGACAACCCTTAAAAACTTCTCTTATTTTGGGCCAGATTCAGTACTGTTTTTATGCTAGTGTAAATTAAATAAAATCAGTGGAGTTACACTGAAGTAGACCTAGAGTAATGTAGTACTGAACTGAGACCATAATCTGTAAGTTATGTGATTTAATACACAGAACTACTTTTGTTATAGAAAACTCACATTTTTATCTCCAATAAATCTTTCTTTTACAGCAGAGTTTCAGATAGCCTGTTCTCACTTTTATTTTATAGCCATATTCTGCCCTCACATATATGCATGGAACCCCTGTTGACTTCTCTGCATTGTGCATGTGTGTACCTACAGGTTGAATCTAGCTTTTAGTGGTTATGCGCTGAAATTATCTTTTTGGTTCATCTATGTGCTTCCTAACTGTATAACTAGCACAGAAAGAAATCCTCCTGTATGCCACAAAGTAAGTCTACCACATGATCATTTTTTGTTTACAACACATCTTACATAAACTTCACTAGACCACATCTTACAATAAACCTTTTATTAGTAATGCCAAGCTTGGTATGGAGTTCAAAAGCTTTTGTCCTGTGGGGAGGTTCATCGGAAAAAAAATCCTTTTCTAACTATAAGCTAAATTGTTATAAAAACAACACAGTATAGTTTTCATTACATATGGAGGATTAGCATGTCTCTCTCTGCTACTAAAATTTTAGGATGGTATTTAACATGACAACTCCTCATCCAAGATACAAATTACATATTTTCAGGATTTCAGAAAATATAAGACCAGATCCTCAGGTAGATTTCAGAAAATATAAGACCAGATCCTCAAAACACTCTGATTTGCTCTCGCTGAGGATCTGGACCATATGCTCTTCCCATTTGTATCTAAAACAGGCATTTATATAACATAATACTGTATGTACTACACTAGCCACATGTGATGTGAAACTGTTCAAATTCAGCCAGGACCTACCTCAACTATATACATAAAATTCACTGAAGATAAACATTTTCAAAAACAGCCATTGATTTTTAGGTGTCCAATTTGATGCCCCGGGACTTGACATCCGGATGAACTGAGTACCTGTAACTCCAACAAAACTCAGAGGGAGCTGTAGGTGCTCATCCCCTCTAGAAACCATGTCTAATATATCTAAAACAGTGGGTACCCCCAAATTATTGACTGCCTTTGAAAAATATTTTAAAATGAAAATGTTCAACTAACTTAAAACCACCACCCCACTATGATTTAAAAAAAAACAAAAACAAACCCTTTATATTCTGGGGCACCACCCCCATCCTGGTTTTAGCCGGGATATAATACTGTTGTGCTGAGTTTTCCACATCAATTTTATAAATTCCAGAAATTTTGTTAAGTGCCTGAACTCCTGGGCAACAACTGAATTAATCCAAAACTGTGAATCTTTTGAGGTTGGACCAAAAGAAGCAATGGTCTACTTATTTGAACTGATTTTGTTGTTTTTAGAGACAGACAGATGCAAATCAATTGTGGCTATATCTCCACTGGAACAAAATAAACCAGATGTTGAACTGATTGAAAACTACATCTGCATATGAAAGGCCATCAATTACCCTGAATTCATGGATTTATCTCCCACTGCTATCAAAAGAAATCTCATGGGTAGTTGAAGGGCAGTATTTTTGTCCCAAGGACAAACCATACTTTTCTGAAATTTATGAAAAATATATACATAATATTTTGGGGTGAGAAAGATTACTAAGGACCTGCTATTTGTAATACTTCTGAAAAGTTCTCATAGACTGAATTTTATGAGGTTACCTATTTTAGGCACCAGTCCAGAATGCTCTGATTCCCTGAATCCATGCCTAGCCCAAAGGAAGGCATATAAACCTGATCAACCATCAAGGGTTTGGACATGTAAAGGAAAAAGGAGAAAAAAACAAAAACCAACCAACCAAACAGGAGTGTACTTCCCTGTCGAGCAACAGAGATGGAATTTGGAATCACAAGTATGTGTGTGCACAAGAGTATCCAACCAGATGAAATGGTCTTGTACTTCAAATCACAAAGAATCCATTTATATCTTTCTTCTACATAACAGAAGAGACCACTGTGCAAGCTCTTTGAAAATTCTTATGAAAACTGGGACCTTCTTATTATAAACTTGCAATAGTTCTTGGGTAACCAAAAATTCATTTGCATTCCTGAAAGCCAGAATCTTTTAAAGAGAACAAGATGGGCCCATATTAAAACTTTTAATGACTTTAGTTTAGGGGGAAAAAAAAAAGGTGGAACTTTATAGCCAGCTGGCTCCATACCGAAAGCCAGGCTGCACAGCTTGAACTTAAAGCTATCTTAACATAATGAATAAGTGCCAATAATTAGCATATGTAGTGTGAACAGGTTTGCTGGCACAAGCAAGTGAAAAACTCCAAGGTAAAGTTATTATTAGGGAGTAATTAGCTCTGTGAAGTAAATGAGTGAAACAATAGCTGCCAGCACTGACAATATGGCTAACATCTGACTATGTGGAAGATAACATTGTAAAGTATTGCTCCCTGAGCTAGAATCTGTTAATAACCATATGTTAGTGTAATTAATGCAGAGTCTTTCTGACCTGTTGTCACATAAGAACAATACTTTCTTGGAAACATTCAAACAGGCAGCCCTACAACTCATGGATGGCAAAAAATAATTCAGAAAGTTGCTAAAAACACCCTTTCTTTTGCACGTCTTTAAAAAAGAAGTAAAAATCAGTAACTCAGGAAACATAGGATACTCATAAGGTTTGAGCAAAGTGCTGTTATGGTGGCTGGCAGGAATTATATATCCTGGATTGGGTGCAAGTGAACTGACAAAAACCAGAATCCCAGTTTGAATTCCCCTAAATTTAGGTGAATTTGAATGCCTGACCCAAACTTTGTAATTTTATCATGTCTGTAGAATGACTTAACCCTGGATCCAAACATCCTTGAATTCTAGTGTGCTCAAAATTGAACCAGGTTCTCAGTTTTTGGCTTGAGTTCATCTCTAAATTGAATAAATCCCTCCAGGTGTCTGACATTCATCAGACATTCTGCCAACATCTTAATATATTAGATAAAGAAGGCCTCTATTTGTCCCTATGTATAGGTCATTTTCACTTCTAGCTTATACAATTTTATGAGTCTGTAGTGGAAAGCCAGGATCAGGTTCTCAAGAAGAAGGCACTGAAATTGTGCTCAGATGTTATAGATTTTCATACTAAATAGCAATACTTTCTCCCCTTCATTTTAACAACAGCAGAAAGGTTTCAGAGAGGTCTAGTAAAGGTAGTTTGGCTCAACAAACCTAGATATAGATGATTACAGTGTTTTAACGTCACTATGCATAGAATAACCCTAAAGAACATGCTGTAATACAAAGCACCCACTCCCTGAAACTCTGGTATGAAGCCCTCTCTAATTCCATTTGACTGAATCCCCAGTCCAAATGAACAGCTCAGATGCACCTCATTAGACCATGCATGCTCATTAGCTCATGACAACAGTTTTACAGAGAGGGTAAGTTGAATACCCAAAAGAACATCCCTCATTTTCTAAAGAAAAAGTTTGACAACTGTAAGATTCTACCTATATTTAATCTTGATTTAAAAAAAAAATCCAAAATTTAATGGAAGCTTGTTAGTACTATCCTCTTCTTCTTTTTTGTAGGGCAGGTTTTTTTTTTTTTTTTTTTGGTGTTTTTTTTTTTTTTAAGGAAGGTTTCTTCATGCTTCACAGGCAGCAATGGCCAAGCGAAGGAACACTGCATGTTCAAGATCTCCCACATTCATCTTCTCACTAAACATCTGTTTAAGGCTTGTATGATCTACCTGTCAGCACTAGTGATCCATAAAGTGTTTGAACCTCCTGTCACAAACCTCAACGCAGGCTTGATCAGAGGCTTTGTGCACACTAATCACCCCCTTTATCTTTTCTAACGTTGGGAGAAAAAAAACTCAGCAAGGCTGTCTTCCAAACCTGACTGTAATTAATCTTTCTGTGGTGGAACCTGCCTTGTTTCAAACAGCAAGACTTGATGGGCTGCTGCTGTATTTTTATGAGGGCTTTATTTTCCCTACCAAGTATCTTTACACTTAAGAGGTGCCCATTACAAAACACACTACCTATAACCCAATGACAGTGAAACAATCTTCAGGATCATCTTATGAATGAAACCTCTGGTAACTTTACTTAAGAAAAGAGACCAATGAAAAGGGGTACTTAGGAACTCATTTAAATGATTCTTTCTTTTTAACTGTATGACAGGTAAAAGGTATCAGAATGATAACCAGTCCCCTTTTCATGTCTTAGAAGTGTAGGGTTACCAGATGTCAGGCAAAAGGAGGACATGTCCTTCTCTTTGCCTTCACATTCTGCGAGTGGCAGAAATTTTAAAAATACGTGATTTTCTTTAGCTTTTTACTTACAGGGTTAAAGTACGCTGGAATGCCCCAGAACACACTATTTTTAGGGGGAAGTATTCCAGGGTCCCCTAAAAACAGGAGAATGTTACATTAATACTACATTTTCTCCATGTGTCCTCCAATGTCCTCCTTTTCATACTTCCCTGTCCTCCTCTCCATGCTTTGGTATCTGGTAACCCTATATAAGTGTCTCTCTTCACTAATAATCCCACCACTACTTTTCTTTTGCTCAGTTGCACATACCCATATTGGCAGGGTCTCTGGAAGGAACAGATAATATTGGGGTTTGGGGGTTTTTTTGGCTTTGTTTTTTGGTTATAACTGTTTGAAGTAACATTTTATTGCAACATGCCTTCCCCACTCTTTGTTTTCTGTTGCTGAAGATAAATTAATGCCTGGGATGATATAAGGTCTGATCCCAAGCTCACTGTAGTCAACAGGGGTCTTTCCATTGACATCAGTAGGCTTTGGATCAAGCCCACAGTACAGAATGGGACCAAAATTTTGAACTTCCCAGAACACAGTCTCTCTTTCTCCCTGGTAACTGACTTCATGCACTGATAACAATTCAAATACAAGTGGGAGACAAAAAATAAAGAGCAAACAGAAGATTATGTGCCACTGGGAATGTGGTTCTGCCTCATCATCTTACACTGATATGGTTACTCTCATTGTGAAGAATGCCCAAAAGCTTTAAAAATGACATCTGCTTGGTCACTTCTGAAAGGCAGAGAGCTCCATGGTCAAGATGCACATCATGTTGTTTAAGGGAAGAAAGTGGAAGACGACAAGAATTTTTTTCTAAGACAGTGGGGAACTTTAATATCTATACAGAAGAAAAAGAAGTTAGCTTTTTAAGAACTCATACAAATGACTCATTTGGTAAGTAGCATGGTTCTCATTTAACCTGCATGGAAAGGGTGCAGGGCTGGATTTCATACTTGCACTGAGGAATTACGGGAATCCATTTAAACCCCGAAGAGGAGGCCAGAGTACTAAATCATTCTCTTCATTACTAGAATCATTTACTGTGTGTGTATTATGGTAAACCCAACTGATCCTTACTTCAGCCTAAGGCAGTCTCAGCCCACAAAAACTTACAAACCAATCTGAGATAAGATTCCACAGGTGAGCATGACAAACAGTAGGACAGGGCTCAATAAACCCCAGGTGATCACCATGGCACCCCGGGTTTGTACTGTGGTGCCTAGCTTTACCATGGAATTGCAGTGAAGGAGTGCCACCAGCTCCTAAAAATAGCACCGTTTGCACCTGTAATAGTGCTCAGGAGATTCAGCAGCCTTTCGGAGGCAAGGGGCCCTGCACCATCAACAAAAGTGATAGCGGCAATTTTTCAGTGGCAGGGATGTCCCAAGTATGAAGCTGGGCACCCACCTGAGCAGCAATTTTGTTGAGCCCTGCAGTAGGATCTGTAAGGAAGGTAAGGGTAAAAGTAACAAATTCAGGCAAATATAGAGATTTGCTATGATTCTTTTTGGCTCCTACTAGATTTCATCAGATTGCTGATTCACTGCAGATGCCACAGCAGAAGTGGATCTAAAAAGATGTTTAGACAGTGACAACACAGAATAGCTCCAGCATTGCATTCTGTGCATAATGATTACCATGGAAGAATACATAAAAAGCATTACGGATGATGTGGACAAACAGACACATCGGTACAAAAGAGAAAATTATGTGTTAACAATGGAGTGAAGGATCTGAGAAGGGCTCATGAAGGCAAAGACTAAAGGATTTAAAACTTTCCATAGTAGAAAACAGGAAGCCAACATATGGACTGAATGAGGGGGTTGATATGGTTACAGGGTTGGGCAACAGAAATGGTCTCAGCGATGTTTTATATGTTCTGGAGAGGAGTAATGTAGGTGTCATGGAGAGCACGAAATGGAAGTTTCATTAGTAAAGATATGAGATAAAGATCTGGTTGAAGGTTTTAGCTGTGTGGCTAGAAAGAAAAATAAAAAAGGATTATAGAAATCTCATGGGGAAAAGTACCAGGATTTGGGCACAGCCTGGATGTGCTGGATGAAAGCAAGGGAGAAGGCAATGATGCTTTTGCAGGAAAGGAGCCTGGACAACAGTGAGGAAGAAAGATGAAGCTGCCAGCAGTGACAAAGAATGAAGGGAGTGGAGAGGCTTTGGGAAGAAAGATAAGGAGTTCAGCTAAGGTTGGTGTCTCTGGCTAAGACAGAGGTACTTCAATCTTAGCCAAAGATTAAGGCAAATCACAGCTAACTGATCCTTACCTGATAATCATTCAACAATACATTAGCACCATAGAGTGAGGTTTGACAACAAAGTGTCTTCAGGTACATCCAAAATTTCATAAGGAAGACCTTGTGTTAATAGCCAGATAAACTTTATATGGTCAAATCCTGCTTTGATCACACAGTGAGGACAAGATTAAACTGATATTCTACCCAGAACGCAATCCCATTTGGTTTAAATCTAAATCTCATTGAGTAATTAAGGATCCAGAGGGTCAGAGACTTTACAGAGGATGTAATATTCTGTAAACAATATCTTGAGACACAGATAGGATTACACTTAAATTTTCTATAGGAGTCCTATTCTCTTGCTACAGGATCTGTGGAATGGCAACCAGTCAACTCATGTACTGAGGTAGCAGAACTGGAGTCCAGAAATGCAGAGATTGGGGCGGGGGGTGTTCAACAAACTTTACACACCTCTATAAAACAACTGTGGAAAAAGTCTACATCCCTTATTTTATCTGGACTCATTTTCCAGCTGCACTGCATCAGAACCCCAGAATCTAGAGTTTCACAGTTTTGGTGACCCAGGGGTCAGTGTCCCAGCCATTGTTCCCTTTCTGAACAAGGCAGTTTCAATTTAATGCTTTTCAAACTGTACTATTTTGATGTTTTAATGTGCTCATTCCCCTAAATTAATGAAAATATGCCACTAAGTAAGGAACATGTACTGCATAAGCTTTGTGTAATGTACTTGTCAGAAGAGAACTTCTAGAAGAGAGCTACTGTTCTGTATTATTTTAGCCTAGGCTGGACACAGGCTCACCTACCTTCATGGGAAAACTTCACATGGTAACTGGGTAACTGTAGCAAACACTCAACAGAGGGGAAAAAAGACGCACAATAGATACTACCCCACTACATCAAATAGGGGTAAGAGCTGGATAATTTTATGATCAAAAACATTTGTATGTAAGTTCGTTAGATGATAATAAAACCTCATGATTCATAGGGTGAAGCAATTGTTGCAGAAGTTAGGAGGAACTTCTCTCTCTCCCTCACATACCTCACAGTACAGACCTACATAAATATCCATCTGTATTATTTTTACACCCACACACACACCCACACACCCCCTTCTAAAACATCAGGTTTTACATTGGTACCGAAGGCAAAATAATGGCCCTGCTGAATCAATCACCTGATCCTGAATGGCAAATAATGTGTTTCTCCCTATGCAAGATACACATGAAACAGATATGGGACTGAAGAGGAAAAAGTATGGCAACACTGTCAAATACCATGTCAGCCTCAATAACCATTCCACATAGCTGGAATAGGACTATTTGGGTTTTTTAAATTATTTTATTTATTTATTGCCATTCAACAGCTTAACTTCAAATAGGTGCTTAATTAACTCAGAGTGGCAGTCTCAATGTTTAGCCTGAAGCAGACTGACAAAAAAAAAAAGAAAGAAAGAAAAAGAAAGAACGAAAGAAAAAAAAAAAGAAAAAGTATCCACATATTGCATTTTCAGATTTAGAGCATCAGGCATGAGAAGGAGCTGTTAATTGCCCAATGGAAAGAATTCCTCTCTCTCTCTCTCTCTCTCTCTCTCTCTCTCTCTCTCACACACACACACACACACACACACACACACACACACACACACAAACTCTGTGCATTGGTAAACAGTGCAAGGGACAGAAAATAGGATGGTGAAAGGTGAAGTCCATTCTGCTATTTCCACTAAATAGAATTCCAAAAGGCATGGAAGAACTTCCAGTGAAACACAGAGATTGACAAAAAGAAGTGATTTTCTTAAAAAAAGAATAAAAAAAAAAAAGTGGTGCGGAGAAGGAGATAATGAAGCCAAACGCTCTTTTCTGAAATTCCAGACACTTGTTGATTGTTTAATTTAGGATGAGTAGGATTATCAAATTTTCAAACACAAAACCAAGACAATTTTGCAAAATAATGACAGGGGAAAGAGCAATGCTATGTGAAAATTTGGCATATCCTAATGCTAGAACCTGCCATCTTATCAGGGCCCTCAGCAGTTCACACTGGTTCTTGGGGTCTATGATGGACTGGTGGACTAGAAGGAGAGAGACTCATTTACCAGCCAATCAACTATATTGAATGTGGAATATATCAGGATACGCACCCCCCAAAACAGGGACATTTACGGAAAACAAGGATACACGTTCATGGAAAACTCATTCGTGGAAAATAAGGATACACAGTAATCTTTTACATGGGATGGTGCTTCTTGGTAAGTGCAAAAATCATTTTTGTAAGCTTTGATTCAGAGCCCTACTGGTAATATAACAATCCACCTCCCTTTTTATTTTATTACATAAAAAGGTATCACACTGTGACTGTTTTAATCAGCAAATAAAAATAAGTTTGCAGCACCTGTCCTGGCTTTTATTATCACACAGTAATCCTTTGTTTTATTTCTTAAAACATCAGCAGCTATCCTGTAGGTGACCATGTGTTTGTGCCACCCCTACTGTTGCACGTACAGTTTCATTATTAGCAAACTACTAAATGAAAAACAGAAGAGGCAAGCAGAGGGAGACACACCTGAGGCACAGCCACTTGTGATTTGAAGAACAAGCACCAAGCTTACATAACAAGAGCATTAAGTTTTTCATGAAAGCAGGTAACAATCCAGAACTGAATAGGAACAGCCTCAGTGAATGAAGCCCTCTGAGTTGAAGCAGACCAACTTAAATGAAAAAGAAGGGCAGGGCATTCAGTAGAGCTTAATATAGCCAGAACTGGGAAACCCTAACAGGGGTCAAGGTGAGGAAAGGGTAGGGAGATAAAGAATGTGGCTTGCCATAAGATTATTTCAGACATTTTTCATAGAATCAAAGGGATGCTAAAGATGAAAAAATGCATACATTAAAGAGCTCCTAACCTGTTTCACAACAACAACAATAATAATATAGGGTTATTAAAGGCAAAAGAATATAAAATGATAGGGTCTGTTCCCACTTTCATTTAAACTGGTGTGAACAAAACAGAATTTGGCCAGTTATCTACTTTTTCATCACTTAGGGTAATTATTTACTGTTTATTGAGGTTGGACAGATAAAGCTGATTAGTCTGCATATCTAACTGTATTTACTTCGCTGGAATTAAGCCAGTAGAGATTTTGGTCCTTATAATAAATGCAGTCAGATTCACCATCAATTTATTGTTTGCTTTTTTCCTTAGTTTTCATGCTCCACCAGAATTAGTTTAGTTTCTGACATGGTGCAGAAGAATATTTAAGTTAAAAATGTACAATAATTGAAATATAAAACACAGAGGGACCTGATTCTCCACTGCTTTTTATCTTCCATATCACCATTTATACCGTGAAAGAGTATGTAAAGTGGTATTAAGTCAGATGGGTAGAATTTAACACTCATTTGCATAAGCATAAATGATCTATATGTAAGACTGTGGAAAATTAAATCCAGTAACTTTGTGTTGGGAACAGTGAAAAGCAAACGGTGTGTATCTGCAAATGGGATGACATTTGAATGTAAGTCACTCTAGGGCTTTGGCATCTCTTTCCCATTACTTAGTGGAAAGAAACAAAATACACATTGCCACTCTGAGATATATAAAACACAAAGAACCAAGAATTGTGGGAAGTCTATATGGCTGAAACTTTCTGAAATAATCTGAATGAAGACAAATCAGGAGTTCAAGGAAGTGTCTCCTTCATGAAGGCATTTCAGTTTCCTTCTGAAGCAATAAGAACCTTAGAGATAAGGGACCAAACTTCCTACCCTAATCTTTATTTCTAGAAAAAGGGATTGCACAAATAGGCTCAACATCTTAAGGCCCACTTTTCCCAGGGACAGGACAGAATTAGATCTGAGAAGGTTTATCTCAATCAAACTAGGAGAGTTGTTTAAAAAAAAATCCATATTTTAACCAGCAAAGTTTAATCCCTTCTTTTCCTGCGAAAACTCAGATAAATTTGATTTTGCGCCTCTCGCTGTCTCTGTTTTCCAGGTATTATGTCACTGCACATTAGACAGTGTCAACACACCGTGACTTTGTCCTCTACTAATGCAAAACCTTGCAAAACATGGAGCCTGCAGATAATTTCAGTGCCTTTTTTTTTTAATGTAACTAGGTATTTATCCTTCCACATTTTTGACATTTCCACAGAGCGATAGTCCCAAAATGAAGAAAATCAGTCTTTTAAATGCAAAGTCTTATTACAACGCATAGTTGAGAAGCTCATTTCTGGGCAGGTGGGCATCATATGTCTCTCAAGAAGCATCCCTAGCTTGGCAAATCCAAGAGTAGCAATGACAGCTTCCTACAGAGCCTTCCTCACCTCACGTCACTTTGTTGGAAAGAAGGCTTATTGTAATTTGATTTGGGCAATTCCTGGGGGAATGGGGATGTAAAGAAGAAAAATGGGTGAGAGGCATCTCAGAGAATGCATCCACTTGTCTCTTTAAAACCTGCTTGTGAACTGAGTTTGCATGTTAGAAAATGGCCACATTTAAAACAACCTTTTTTTTTTTTTTTTTTGGTATTTACTTATTTACTTATGTTTGGTCTAGGTTCTTTTAAAAATATGGATTTCACATTGGGAAGGAACAGTGGAGAGCATGTTAAACTGCTGAATTCTTCTGAGCTGATTAGTTCTCATCCTATGCTTTACTTAGTCATTTACACCAGTGCAAAATGGTCATAAAATGCTGCCATTGTGTTCTGCACTGGATGAGTGTAAGGAAACAGAGAATCAGGTGGTAGGCATCCCAAAAATGTGTATTTGGCATAGAATGTCCAGTAAAAAATATCTGATTATTTGCATCATATAATGTATGCTCTCTATGGCTGTGCATATCCTAGCCTTTTTTTTTCCTCAAGATTTCCCATGCATGCTGTCACTGTTACAATGCTAGATGACATAGTGGGTAAAACATCAAATATCAGCGTACATTAGTTTTCTCATCACTGCCATTATCACTCAACTTGATCTAGGTGATTATTTTTAAAGGAAAAATGCATAAGATAGGCACGGCCTTAAGACACTCACATTGCAGCTCAGAGAACTGTAAGCAGAAAATGAGTGGCCATCTCTAAGAAGACTCTATATTCAGGCTGAAAATTCTGCCTATCATGTTTCACTGGACACTTCCTTGCCCTGGTTGTGACACAACTGATGCAGGTTGTGGCCCTGCAATATGTTCACAGTGCAGTGTTTCCACTTGCAGCATTCTCTCTAAGCGCTGCAGGACCCCGTGGACTGTTGCACCTCTATCCTATAACGTTTCCTGGATATGCAGAATAGATATGGTGTCTCTTGTACATTTACACGTGCATACTTCAGGATTTTACCAATGGATTCTTTCCACAAAGGGTGCTTGAAGAACACAAACTACTCTGTAAGTCACCGACCTTGCTGCAAGATACTACCCCATCAACTCTGGGCCTGCCTACCTACAGTCAATTAGAGTGCTGCCACTTTTCTGACTTTTTGTCTGCCTTTCTCCTGTAGGTTTTTTAAAAGCAAAAGGGACAATCAGATCACACTGCTATCTATGAATACTCCACTTTAAACAAAAACTAAACCAAAAAGACTAAAAGCTATGCTATTTAATGACAAGAGATGCAAATTCTAACCTATTCATGCCTGCACCTCATCTTTGCAGAGTCCAAAGATGCCTGCCATGATGAATCTCAAACCCACTAAGTAATGTCTGAAAATGACTGTTTTCCAAAGGTGGCATTTCAATACCAGAAAACCTAGTTTTCCAGCACTGAGTCAGTCTCAACAACAGGCAGTCAGTAGTGGATACGAACAACAGGAGAGTTCTTTGACTGTCTGGGAAACATGATGAACTGGGTAGCAAAATACTTGCCTTATAATACAGCAGACTGACATCTGCTTTCCAGACTGTTTCCCTGATCAGTAGAGGTGCTTCTGCTTCATTTCCCTCTCTAGTAAGTATACCATTGTTACAAAGATTGGCCAGATCCCCTCGAGAGGATTCTCTCAGCAATCTGACAATGGCATATGTGGAAACAGCAACTGACAATATCGATAAAGTGAATTAAGTCTGTTGGAGTGCTTCACTTTTCTTTAATTCACTCTCGGGGTTCTACCCAGGTTCTGAAAGGACTGCAGTAACAAGAACCTTAGAGGGAATCAAGTATGTATTTCTTGGGGGTGGGGACAAAAAAACCACACAGAGTGACCGAGACTACAGCAGCGCAGGCAAAGGGGGATTTGTGCTCATACACATTACATGTACAATTCATATAAAGGCAGTGGAATTTT
This sequence comes from Podocnemis expansa, assembly GCA_007922195.1. Classification (NCBI taxonomy): domain Eukaryota; kingdom Metazoa; phylum Chordata; order Testudines; family Podocnemididae; genus Podocnemis; species Podocnemis expansa. The sequence goes on from ML682017.1 coordinate 13,246,368, forward strand.
TATCACAAAGAAGAGTTTAATCAAAGTCTCAAGGGATCAACCATAGAGGAAGCCCTTGCCTTGCTGCCTGGGCTGTATGAAAGAAACACCTGTTACACACAACAAAAAAAAGAAACACAAACAATAGGTACCAAAGAGAGGCTACAGTTCAAACAATAGGAACCAGAAAGACAAAGCTCTCTCTCTAAATGAGGGGCTAGAATCCTATCAAATCAGCAGTTGAGAAAAACAGAATTTGTTATACTTGACGGGAAATATCAGAGATTATCTAATGATAATAAATACACCATGAATAACTGCACTTGCTAAAAGTATGAATTTCCTAAGTACCAGAAAGGACAGGAACCTCCTAAGATATCCCTTAGTAGCAGAACAACCTTGTTGGAGTCCAGCTTTACGGAAAAAGATCACTACTTTACAAAGAATACAATGGACAATTTTTATTCCCATGGGAGCCACTGCAAGAGTTTTGCTGAAAGCATACTCTATTCAAATGACCATCACAAAAGCCATGCAAAAGGATAGCTTGTGGTTTCGACAAATCACAGTATCTACATGCCTAGCTCCCGCATTATAAGAAGTGTGATGGCTTTCCCTCATTCTTCCTTTTGAATATAGTTTTGATATTATGAATGTAGGATACAGCTTTTTATTTTATGTCAGACTAACTACAGCATGAATCTCTCTGACGTCCTTATGCTACTGAACTGGCATAAATCAAAGCTATAAAAATAAAAAAGGGAAAGGTAAACAGTTTTATAAAAGATTGTACAACTTGAAAGGAGATTTCATCCAAAAAAGAAAACTTACAATGCAGGAGACTGGATTCTTGAAAGAAGTATCCCTTATACGTCAATTTATCAAAGACCTGTAATCAGTGAAGAATGTAACAAATAGGGTGCACTTCTCAACTCTAGATACTGAGGCTTATTTGGCATTAAAACCTTGGCTTTTCTACTCTAAAGCCAACGAACACATTGACAGATCAAGTAACTGATGAACTACCCCAGATAGCCGAAGCACCCTCCTGTTGAGAGCAGCAAGTTCTTCTGGAAAACAGGCATGCTACTGAACTGTAGAGGAACCAAAAAAAAATTAGGGAGGGGGGAGAAAGGAGAAGCAGAATCCCCCCCCACCCCCCACCCCAACCACCACTACCAAAACTTCAAATGTTAACAAAAAAAATGAAATTTGACAAAAACTGAATCCATACTACTTAACCATCTCTTTCTGGCAGTCCATGAACAAAGAAGCCTGTTTCTATCACTAGTACACACCATCACTGTCATAACATCTTGAAGCAAACTGAGGATTCTATCTATTTGGCAAGACTTCAGCTGAAAAGCAAAGCTCAGCATAGCTGGAGAATTCACAAAGAGCTGAAAAATTCACACCTAACATCAGCTGTACTTAGTAAGTATCAATGACTATTAGACCCCAAATTCGGGCGCATCCCTGTTTCAAGCATATCATTAAGTCCCATTGAAGCCTCTGCAGTGAAGCACATGTCTAAAATTAATCATGTTGTTATGTGCTTTTCCAAAAGAAGGTCTTATATATTTATATGTATTATTAGCCAGACAATGACTTCATTATTTTAATGCAATGGTTTTCAGCCTGTGGTCCATGGAACGCTGGGTGTCCGCAGATTATGTCTAAGATTTCCAAAGGGGTCTGCACCTCCATTTGAAACCTTTTAAGGGGCCACAAATGAAAACAGATTGAAAACCACTTTTTAAGGTAATGTGACTGTGTATATTCAAACACAAAGTATATGTGCATTTAATTACTGCAACCACTTAACTGTATGCTTATTTGCATCCAAAACCCAACTTTCACTTAAGATAACGAGAAAAAAATTTGTAACTGTTAAGTGCATTGTGACTTTGAAACTCAGCACATGCAGTGCAGAAGGGGGTCCTCTACATGGATTGAGTAGAACTCACTACTGGTTAAACAGGAAACTGGAATCTAAATGCTGAGTAAAAGACAAAGTACTATACCAGGCAACACATAGTTTAAAGAACTAAATAGTCTTATGCTATCTGAAGCTATCAAAATTCAGAGAAAGTTGCTACTTGACTTAAAGATCTGTGGATTAGAATCCCAGAGGGATTCTACCTTTATTTTTGAAATGAGAGAGTGCTCATAAAACTAGAAGGAAAGGGTTAAACAATACATTATTTATGGTTATTCCTAACTGGTGAATTTCAGAAGAAACACAAAAGGTGTACCAAACCTATTTGGAACCAATATTATCCTAAGAGGCGTTGGTAAACACTCCTACATTTCATTCGTCTAATACTCTCCATTATAAAGATTTCTTGATTCATTTCTTTGAGGAGCTCTAATATCTTCATCGTTTGCAGCAGTGCTTTGAAATTCAGCACAGAAAAAACCCTGAGCTAGAGAAATGCCTTTTCTTTGTCCTTTTCAGGTTCAGCTGAATTATAAACTGTTAAAAGTTAGCATTTTATTTTCTTGCTGGTGCTCTACAAAAGGAAATGTTGGCAGAACAAATGCTGTTTGGGAGCATCTGATGAGGGGAAGGGAATCTAGCCTTTCCCTGCACAAACACATACAAACATACTTAGTGTCCTCTGCCTCCAAGGGTCTCCAAATGAACCAGAAGCTCCTGACATGTTGGTAGAAACAGAGAGAGAGGGTGGGAGGTTGGGGGCAGGACTGGGTTCTCTCCAATCACTTGTGGGACCTAGCACACAGTGCCAGTGACCCATTTCCTACTTTGAGATAAAAGCCTTCTGCTCCTAGCAGCTAGTGCAGTAGTCCAGCTCAAGTGACAGTGCTGTGCCGCACATCCAGGGTTGTTACAGTTACACATAATTTGACTTCCGCATCCTCTCCCCCCTAAAAAACAGTTTATGTTGTAAAAAAAAAAAAGCATTAAATAACAACAACAAAACTCACGTGGCACCTTAAAGACTAACAAATGTCTTCAGGCATAAGCTTTTGTGGGCTACAATTCATTTCATAAGATGCATCTGACATAGTGGGTTGCAGCCACAGAAGCTTATGCCCAAAGAAATTTGTTAGCCTTTAAGGTGCCACAGGACTTCTGTTGTTTTTGCTATGCACAGACCAACACAGCTTCCCCTCTGGAACCTAAATAACATTGGTTAAGCTGCAAACTCAAGCATTTACAAATTAGGAAATGCCAGTTTTAGCTATGCCTGTGCAACTTTAATTTTGTTCCACTGTATGTATCTATTATGATACAGTGTTTAATACATTACTATATACTATTCCTTCCACAGGACTCCATGCCTCATTAGTACATAAGAGGAATACAAAACAGGAACAAATGAAGGGTACCCAGCATTTCAAAACTTATGAGCGCTTGACATGCAACTTAAAATAAATAGTTTAATGTAGCTTTTCAAATGTAATTTATTTATCAATGTGGTTTGAAATGAATATTTTTGTTCATGCCTACTTTAAATTGACATTTTTAACTTACTGAATTTCCATCTTCAATGATAATTTTGATAGCTGTCATTGGAAGTTATTACTACTATTGACTTAAGCTTTATTGACCAACAAAGTGTTCAGGTCTGGACAAAAACTGTCTTACCAGAATAAAGTTAAGTACAATTTGTAATAATATTTGGATTATTATGTTAACATGTTTTGAATTGGATTTGTCTTATAAATGCTGAACATTGCAAGTTAAATTTACCCCAATCAATTCTTATGATCTTTCATAACAGCTTTTATTTTTTTGTAACTTTATTATGTTGATCATTTAATTTTATTTTTAATTAAATTAAACCTGTGAACACAGGAATCTCAAATCAGCTTAGTCTATACAACAGATTTCTATCCAATCTGAGAGAAACATCTGGAATGGTAAATTAAAACTGTTTACCCACTGAGGTGTGTGTATATCACCCTGAAGCTGAATTCTCTTTTGGGTCATGAATCTGTACTAAACAATATAAAAAATAAATCAGAAACAGGCTAGCATGAAATTTTTTCCCATATTTACTTCTCCAGATAATCCCTCAACTTCTGGGTAGATATCACAGCTTCTACCCATCTCTCCTGTTGCCAAGTCAGAACTAGCACAAACTGTCCTGTCTGGTTGCTCTCAGTCAAGCTATCATACTACTGTCTTTGCTGTTAAGTTCCAAAGGGGTAGCCGTGTCAGTCTAGTTCAGCAAAACAAACAAGGAGTCCTGTGGCACTTTTAAAGACTAACAAATTTATTTATTGTATGAGGTTTCATGGGAGAAAATCCCACTTCGGCAGACCATCTGATGAACCACTAACAAGAAAGAGAAAATGAGAGACAGAGTAGTTTCCATCACCCTCTCTGCAGCCTGTGTCCCTACCATCATAGTGGTGATCTCATCATGTCTCCAATTACGTAGGACTGGGCATAGTCAGTCTTTGAATGAGACACGTCTATGAAGAGTTTAGGGTGTCAAAGGCAGATGATTCAGTAGGTGGTACCATACTCTTCCCTATAAATCATCATTCAATCCCAGTTCCTTCAGTGTTTAGGGTAAAGTGCTGTTTTGGGTGAGCTGTCAAAATGAAGTCATGATCACTCCATGCTGTTGAAAAGCCTATGAATCACCAGCCCGACAGCAGGGTTAGATGACACAGTGCTTACAGTGGTGGTGATTTTGTCTGTACCAGTGTCCCCAGCGTTGCTAAGACCAGCAGAGTTATTAGCCATGAAAAAATTTTCGGAGCCATTGGACCAGCCCTGTGTACACCATTTCATTTGGAAAACACATCTTTTTCACCTCAAGCTTTTGACACCGTATGAATCTATGTGCATAACTCTATTTTGCAGGGAAAGGGAGAACAGGTTTTTGTTACTTTTATTGTGTTGGACAGCAAAATGTTTGTTAAGCAGCCACATTTTAAAAATGGAAGAACCATTTAAAATCAGACAACTGGTGGCGTTTGCAAAAAAAAAAAAAAGCTCAGCTTTGCTGGCTTGATTTCACTGAAGTCAAGTAGAACCTTGGCCTTGTTTGAAAAATCCCATCCATAATACTTTTCCCTGTTCCCTCCTGTAACTTAATGTTGTCATGACCCAATCAACAGCTGTCCTGCTGTATGCGATAAATGACTTGATTTCATGGACAGAAATTTCCAGAGGGGTAGTCGTGTTAGTCTGTGTACAGCAAAAATAATGAGAGTCCTGTGGCGCCTTAAAGACTAACAGATTTCTGCAGGCATAAGCCTTCATGGGCTCCAACCCATCTGTTGAAGTTGGTTGCATCTGACAAAGTGGGTTGGAGCCCATGAAAGCTCATGCCTGAAGAAATCTGTTGGTCTATAACAGGTGTGGCCACACTGCAGCTTGGAAACCACATGTGGCTCTTGAATGAAAAACTGTGGCTCCTGGAAGAACATCAGCAAATCAATTTAGGAAGGCAGCCTCAGCCTAGGAGTTCAGGAGAGGGTTGGGATGGCAGGGAAAAGTGCAGCATGGTTGGGGACGGCAGGGAGAAGTGCAGCATGGTCAGGATTTTTAAAAAGTTCGCCACTAACCTGTAGTTTTCTACATCGAGCAGCAGCTAAGTTTTTACTCTATAGGCTTAATTTTCATGGTAATTATTAGAATCTGACATAAGTAGGGTCGATATTTGTCTTCTTTTATGATAAAATTAAAGTGTGCAATGAATTTTAAACTTAGTAATATTGGAATAGGTAAAAGTATATGGCTACAGGCCTCAGTGCGGCTCTTGAAGTTTTAATAATCAACTTGTGTGGCTCTTGACTTCCGTAAGTTTGGCTGCCCCTGGTCTATAAGGTGCCACAGGACTCTCATTGATTTCATTGACTGACAAGATGGTTCCTAAATAAGCCTGATGGACCAACTCATATTTTAAATACATGCAATATTTGCCTTCAAAACCCTCCATAAAACTTTCCCTTTTGTTGTGAGGCCTATAAACATCCTTGGCAAACAGGTAAATTGTTGGTGTGCTGAAACTCATGTCCACCAGGCTGACAGTACAGTTTCATTCCTCCCTGCCCTGCCTTCCATCCTCTCCTGAACCCAACTGTAACAACTGTCTTTTGTACATCGCAAATTCTCTGGGGCAGGCACTATCTTTTTGTTCTGTGTTTGTACATGGCCTAGCACAACGGGATCCTGGTCCACAATGGGAGGTGAAAGGGGGCACCTACATGCTACAAGAGAAACAGCCTGAGAAGTAATGACATTAACGACAATAATAATACCACATTATCCCAGCACATTGCATTTAGTCACTCAGTAGTACTGCATGGGATGTAAATGAGGACAGGATCTGGCTCACAGTTTTGTAACCCTCTTTTGGATTATTTGGGATGGAAAGTGCTATATAAACTATAAGCATCACCAGGCATTGCTCAGCCTCTGAGGGTGAAAGCCCACAATTTGAAGAAATCACTCTAGAGGTTGGTGGTTAGGAATTTTCAAATTTAGACTGTTCAGAGAGGTAAGACCCAACGACAAATGCTCTCAAATTATGTAGCTAGCTGAGTCATCTTACAACTTGTGACCCTTATAATGATGTTCTCTTTTTCAGAACCTATGTAATGCCACACAGTGATTTGTCTGTTAAATTGAATCTTTGCCTCTAGACAGAGAGATAGATGGATATAAAGTTTATTTTGAAATGTCTTCCAGTGCCTCTGAGTTTGACTGATGTGAGATGTTATTTTGAACATGCCAAAGCATCTGAACAGCTCCAGTCTTTTCTTTTCAGCGTGCATTCCTTGATAAGTGGCAAAGCTTCCCACTTATCAGTCACTCAAAGTGACTGTGGCTGTCAGTTGTGTACAAAGCGCAATCAGTTTGGAAGCAGAGACACCAGCATTTTTCTTCTCAGCTTGAAGCAAACACATTTTGACTGCTAGTCATTCAATTTTAAAGCATCTTCAATTAGGGGCGGAAGAAGATATAAAGAAAACACATCCTAAACACCTCCACCAGCCAGCAGTAAAAATTTTATCATCTCTCAACTTACCTTACTGCAGCAGCCGCTGTCACCACAACCTCTGTCTTTTTTTGGCCCTGGAACAAATCTGCTCTTGACTACACATTCACCGTACTGATGAGACTGGGATCATGCAGTGTACTGCAGCTCTCCTTCCTATGATAGTTCAATGAGTAATACCACTTTCTTGCTCCCTCTAGTACCCCTGCTCCTTTGCATACACAGATTGTAACCAAAAACATTAGCAATTTTTCACACTCTTGATAGCCAATGATGAAACCAGCTACAAAAGCCAATGGAATACTGACTGGGAAGGGGGGAAAGAAAGGGAGACCTGGCAGACAATAGAAGCTGGGGAAAGGGGCCTGGCAGCCAAGAGAGATGGCTTATTAATGTGAAAGGCAGGGATGCTGGAAGCAGGGGTACTGGGGTTGGCAGCAGAAGGAAATGTGCCATGATCCAGACAAATTACAAAATTGGAGAAAGAATCTGAAAGAGAAAATGGAAAGACAGGGCACTGAAAACAGAAGGACTGACTGGCATCGTTGGAAAGACCCAGGAGTCAGGACTGAGGCCTTGTTTCACAGTTTTGGCAGCTTTGGTGATTGTACTGGGAGTCTCATGGTATTTGTTATTCTTCTTATAGACAGAGATCCTGGAACCATGTGAATATACATAATATTTTTTAAGTAAGTTTCTAACCCTCATGATTCTGTTGAGAAACCTGAAAAATGTGATGCTCAAAGGCTCCAACATCAGAAAGCAAATAAAAGGAAGCTAAATTAATTATTTTTAAAATACCATGACTTTTAAGCTAATCTCATGACTTGGGGGGAGGGGAGGGCTGCCTCATAATTCCTGAATTCCTGGGTTGGGAATACTGGAAGAAGCTCAAATTCAGCAGTTGGTGTAATTATCACATTGCTGACTCTGTCAATGTAACCAAAGACATGCCAGGATTTGAACTGACTGATCAAATCATGATTTATTTCTAAAACCTTGACTAACTCAACTGACCTAGGGCTTTCCCTTGAATAAGCTTAGGATCAGTATGAGTACAGGCACACCAGTTGCTGAATTTGAGCTGAGTATAGAAAAGCCAGACACGGAGCTACTCTCTCTCTTCTAGTAATGATCCTTGTGTATTGGAGGAAGCTTTGGATGATGGAAGATTGCTCTGTGAATCAACAGAGGACTGTCAATTTGGCATCTTTCCCTAGCACTGAATTAACTTTTACAATAATGGAGGAGGTGCAGATTCAGAGCTTTTTCTATGGTAAATGCATCATGCTCTACAGCAAAGCACAGACTTTACTTGCTGTACATGCAATGACAGAAGGAAAAGATTAGTTTATTCAGAGACTAGACTCTGACTTCTAGCCTAGATTTTTTTTCACTCCTCTCTTTCGCCATCTTGACCCTTCCCTCCTCCTGCTCTCTCTCTCTCTCTCTCTCTCTCTCTAAATAATTAAGTTCCCAAGGGCTTTTCTTCACTCCTGAAGCAGGCAAGCCCTGTTATGATAAACTGAGAGGACATCAGCTGCAGAGTGTCTGTGAGAAACAACTGAATAGCCGCTTTGCCGGTAACCTCCGTTGTTTGGGAAAAGGTTGCAAAGTCATGGGAAAGGCTGCAATGTGACTTCTTCATAGGCCTGTCTCAGTGAATCCAATATGCCCATGTTTACAAGATGCATGAAAACAGCTACTCATGATATATGATGAATCTGGACACAATATCCCCAATCTATGAGCCCACTGGATTTGGCTTCAATTTGAGCTTACAGAGAGACCTGGAGTCTTAAATGCATAATTGCAATGGAGAAAAATAAAACACAAACCAATTGGTTCAATGAACTGGGCCTGCTCTGAAAGCACTTTTGCAAATGGGGAAGAAGACACTTGTGAATAGCTTCTCACTGAAGAAGACTGGGAGAACTCCCAACTTGACATGACAACCCTTCCATTGTCTTCAGTGGGAGATGGATCAGATTTGATGTCTTGGTTGATATGGGCAACAGCCTGTCTCCACCTCTCGCTAATATGCATGGAGGTCCATAAATACAGAGGAATTAGCACAGTCCACTTTGGGACAGTGGACCACTGCTTTGCAGTCACTCTCTCCCCTGAAAGTCAGAAATGGAAGCTTGGGGTGGGGATTCAATCACCTTTGTCCCTTAAAATCTCCTGTGCAAAGCAACCACAATAAAAAAGATGTTGAAAGTGGGCCAGGAGAGAAACTTCAAAAATCCTGAGGCTGTTGGAAAAAGACATCAACCAGATAATAAACAGCAGAGAGGAGACATTACCATCATCCACTGCAGTGACTGCACCTATCATATGGCCCAAAGCCTCTTGGCTCAAAGAACTGATGCTTTGCGGTACACTGCTCATATTTGCCTTCCAACTGGACACAGAACATGAGAAAGGCTGTGCTGTGACAGCAGTAAAATTTAGACTGGAAGCTTGTTGGAGCAGGAAACATTTCTTTACACATATGTATATAAAAGCAAACTAACTTCAAAACGCTTTGTGCATCTGTACACACTTTCTGTTCTGTAACAACAAGAAACAACTGGTCCTTTTCACAGAAGCAGGGTTGTTCGGGGTCGGGGGGAGGTACAAGCTGGGCGATTGTCCTGGGTCCCGTGGTTCTGTGTCCCATGTTGCCCTGCTGCCAGTGGGGCCCATGTCACTGAGCCCCCACTGCCTTCAGCAGCAAGCAAAAGGCAGCACAGAGGGGCAGAAGCACTAAGCCTGCTGTCTGGGCCAGCCCAGTCTGCCCTACCCCTGGGAGCAGAGTGGGAATGCACAGCCCAGCCTCTGGGCTGGCCTACCCCACCCCCTCCAGCACAGGCGGAGCCAGAGGCCCCCACAGGCTGATTGGCCCTGGGCCTGCTCCTCCCTTGGGACAGCCCTGCACAGATGCCTACATTTCATTTTAAACAACAAAGCAAACTAATCAAACTCTCATTGTTTGACTTAAAAGAAATGCAAAGAGAGAGTTGTTACATATAAACAGCATGAAATATCAGGGCTAAAGATCATTCTGTAAACTCTGGATAACAGATGCTTGCTCACCTGAGCAGTTAAACAAACAAAAAAATCCAAATGCCAACAAACAAAAATTACTCACCCAAATTACTGTCTGTGTGACGAATCATGATATGCAAAGCATTTTGAAATCAGTTTGCTTTTATATACTTATGTAAGACTAAAATCACTCCACAGCTTTTCTATTTGGATTGTTTTAATGGAGATGACTCTGCCATTTCTAACATATGTCTTTAACTTCTAAAATCTTTTCAAAATTCTGTGTGACAGAGAAAGCGAAAACGGTCTCCTCAAAAAAACCGTAGCTAGGTTTTTAATAGAGCTGGCCAGAAGTCAGAATATCTATCCTGCGAGAAATTCCAAGTGTTCAAGATTTTGGAACCTCAGAATTTTCCCATGAATGGGAATATTTTGATTCAGGAACATACCAGTGTTGCTGACGCCTGTCCCAGCTCTCCCTGTCTGCCAGTGGTTCAGCAGGGACTGGCATTGAAAACACTTGGCTGAATGACAGCATGGAAGAACCCCCAAGGCTGATGATGGGAGGGCAAGCCAGGAAGCTGGGGTCCTCAGGAATCCCGAACAGCCCCTCAGGCTGGCTTCTGGGGAGGTGGGAGTATGGGAAACCTCAGCTCCCAAATTCACAGCCAGGCTTGCAGCGAAGGACAAGTATCTCAAAAGCCTTGGAATCCCTGGCTTCACGATCCAGTTGGTGACAACAGGTATTCTATGGCTGCACAGAACTGTAGGATGTAAGAATGAATTTTTTTCCCCGCTAGACAACGGCAGACCCTTCTAGCCCAATATTCTAAGGACCCAGTGAAGCAGTTATTTAAGCTTTAATGATTCTACCCTCCTCTATCTACTCTGTGGCAGAAGTCAGCTAAGGGTCAGTTCTGAAAACAAAGTTGGCAATTTCAAGGCTCCTCCTACACAAATGGCAGAGTTACAACAAATAGCATCCACTCCACTGAAAGAGCAAATCCAGAGAGAGCAGGGCAGGATAAACTAAATATCTGGGCAACCGAAATCAGTAAGAAAAATACCTTTTCATTTCCACTCCTCTAAACTAGCATTAAAACCACACAGAAAATAAATATAATTTAAAACCCTGCATATGAAAAGTCAGCACTTCACAATGGCTTTAAAAGATTTTGTGCTTCTAAAATATCTTCTGTCAGAGGATCTCAAATCTCCTTACAAGTTAGTTCCAGAGCACCTTGCACAGCAAATAAAAATTATTACATCCATTTTGCCAAAGCACAAACTACAGTACAGGTGGCCTTACCTGAGCTCATACATAGCCTCCTGATCATAGTCTACATACCAAGTGGCACTGGTTTAACGTTAAACCTTTATTTGAACCCTGACAACTTGTACATGCAAACAAACCTACAGACCTGCTCTAATGAACAGTCCCTCTGTTCCTGTAATCAGAGGCAATATGCGTTTTCAGTTTGAGACCCATGTGACCAGCACAATTCTTCTGCACATAGTTTACATGTCTTGCTTCTGCATCACTGAAGTGGATACTTTTAACTGAAACTGTGGCTATACTCAGCACTTCCATTCCTCCAAAAGAGGAATGATACCTTGTAATCTTTCAGTCAGTGTGTGTTTGGTTGGGGTAAAGGGAGAGGGAAAAGTTTCCAACTTAGCACACTTGGAGAAAGGAGTAATCAATCAGCAGGTCAGTCAAGATTTTTTAACCTTAAGGTATTATGTTTTCAATACAATAGCTCAATAGATTTTTGTGTGTAATAATTTATGTGTAATTACTGCAACTCTAACAAGCTCACAGAAATTTGGCTCTAGTAAAATAAATCCTTTGTCATAAATAGGTTGGGTTCACTGTTGCAGACTAGCCATTCAATTGCACATAAGTCAAATAGCAATCCTAACTTGGTAGGAACATTTCCTCATCAATAAATCTAAGGCAGTTTGTTTAAAAACTCTACCCTTGTGTGACAGAAGTCTGATCAACTAGATAGGCCAGAGTGAAAAACCTGAACGTACAACCCGTGTATGCTTTTGACTTTCATGTCACATCCTGTTCCGCCAAACTTAACTTGTAGTAAAACTCACTGACCATTCTGAGTATCCATTTAGTAAAGTAACCAGGCCATATCTCCATTTCCTTATAAGTATGCTATTTTTTCCCCCTCAGGAACTGTTTATTTTCTCTGCCGCCAGCTGTTCGTTTAGGGCAGTGGATCCCAAGCTGTGGCCTGGGGGCTCCATTACTGCTGGGTGCCGAAGGAAGTCACTGCCTGAGGATCCAGGTGGAGTACATTTCCATAGTGCTAAAATACCAGTGCAGGCTCCTTGCTGCAGTCGAGGGGATGGGAGATCAACACTCCTTGTCTGTAGCAGAGATCACAGCAAAGTAATCTACTTAGATCCATAGTTGTGTTGTGTAGTTCCTCTTGGAGCCTGTGGGAGGGGTCCACTGATCTTCCATCCCCCTGGCTGCAGAAAGGAGGTATAGCCTAGGGACCCACGTATAGTGCACAGGACTACAGGATGCATGCAGCCAAGTTCCAAAGGGGCAGCTGCGTTAGTCTAGTAAAGCAAAAAAAGCAAGGAGTCTTGTGGCACTTAAAGACTAACAGATTTATTCATCGCATGAGCTTTCATGGGTCAGACACTTTGAAGAGGGAGAACTTACAGAATTGGATGAAAATAAATGCAGGGGAGTGTAAGAAATGGGATCGGGTCATATTGCAACAGCAAATCAGAATATTTGTAAGGATTCAAACTCTAGGAGACAGCACACAGAGGGAGGGTGAAGTCAAATTATCTGTTATAATATGAAAAGAATCCATAGTCATGATTCAATCCTGCTTTCACACAATCTAATTTGCATATTAGTTCAATTTCGGCTGTTTCTCTTTGAAGTCTTGATGTCCCATTGATTTTCAAGATGACCATTGTTAACAAATCATCAATGGAGTGATTAGGAAGATGGAAGTGCTCATCAACTGTTTTTTTGTGTGTGTGTGTATTGTGATTTCTGATGTCAGTTTTGTGTATATTTATTCTCTGCGTAGGGATTGTCCTGTTTGTCCAATGCATAAGGCTTGGGGGCATTTCCGGCACATGACGGCATAAATCATATTAGTGGATGAGCAGGTGAAGGACCCATTTGATGGAGTAGCTGGCTTGATTAAGTCCTATGATGGTGTCTTCTGTGCAGACATGTGGACAAAGCTGGTAGCATGGTTTGTTGCAGGGATTTGTGCCTGGTTTAATGTTTCTGTTGTTAGATCTGTAGTTGCTGGTGAGTATCTGTTTAAGGTTTGGGGGTTGTCTGTAGGCGAGGAGAGGTCTGTCTCCCAAGGCTAGAGAGAGTAAGGGGTCATCTTTTAGAATAGGCTGGAGGTCCTTAATGATCTGTTGTAGAGGTGTGACTTGAGGGTGGTATGTGGTGACCAGTAGGGTTCTATTGTTTTCTTGTTTGGGCCTTTCCTGTAGTAGTTGACTGAAGGGTCCCTGTCTGGTCCTGTCAATCTGTTTCTTTACTTCTCCAGGTGGGTACTGTAGTTTTAAGAAAGCTTGAATAGAGATCCTGAAGATGTCTGTCTCTGTCTGAGGGATCAGAGCAAATGCAATTATATCTTGGCTGTAGATAATGGTTCATGTGGTGTGTTTAGGATGGAAGCTCGAGGGATGTAGATAACTATACTGATCAGTAGGTTTTTGGTATAGAATGGTGTTGATGTGTCCATCCTTAATTTGTTCTGTAGTGTTGACAAAGTGGATATCCTGTATGGAGTGTTCCAGGCTCAGTTTGATTGTGGAGTGGAAACTGTTGAAATCTCTGTGGAAATCTTCAAAAGCATCCCTGCCATGGGTCCAGATGATGAAGATGTCATCAATATAGCATAAGTAGAAGAGAGGTGCTTTGGGATGAGACTTGAGGAAATGTTGTTCTAAGTCGCCCATAAAAATATTGGCATGTTGTGGGGCCATGTGGGTACCAATAGCAGTACCACTGACTTGGAGGTATAAATTGTCCTCAAATCTAAAATGGTTGTGGGTGAGCACAAAGTCACAAAGTTCAGTCACAAGCTGTGCTGTCGCGTCATCTGGGATGGTTCTTCTAATAGCTTGTAATCCATCCTTGTGTGTGATGTTGGTATAAAGTGCTTCTACATCCATAGTGGCCAGAATGGTGTTTTCAGGAAGCTCACAGATGGATTGGATTTTCCTCAGGAAATCTGTGGTATCTCGAAGATAGCTAGGGATGTTCATAACATAGGGTCTGAAGGGGGAATCCACATAGCCAGATAAGCCTGCTGTAAGAGTGTCAATGCCTGAGATGATGGGGTGTCTAGGGTTTCCTTTTATATGGATTTCAACTAGTAGATAGAATGTTCCTGGTTGGGGTTCAGGTGCAGCTGGGAAGACCCTTCCATCTGGCTGTAAGGGTGGATTGGTCTGCTGCCAGAAACTGGTAGCCCTTCAAGATTGTAAAAATTATATCTGTGGCCCTCAAGGGAAAAAGTTTGGGAACCACTGGTTTATGCCACAGAAAGAAAATGATTCTTTGTTTTTATTCTTTATTAGTATTCATATTTTTTAAAAACTTTAGACCTGATCCACCTCCCACTGAAGTCAAAGTGGGCCTATCTATTGACTTTAACTGGGAGTTGGATTGGGCTCTGCATCACTGTGGTTGGCATGAATGTTCTTTAGACTGAAATGTTCGGAAAGCTTGGAGAATCATGGAAGTGTAGAAACTGGAAGGGACGGTGAGAGGTCATTGAGTCCAGTCCCCTGCACTCATGGCAGGACCAAGTACACTCTGAAACCATCCCCGACAGTGCTTTTCTAACCTGCTCTTGAAAACTTCCAATGATGGAGACTCTACTACCTGCCTAGGCAACTTATTCCAGTGGTTAAAGATAAGACATGACACAGGCAGAAGCAGCACAAGTTTCTCCTCTACCAGTGCAACCTAACTTCAACACCAAGGAACCATCTTTAGTCAACTGAAAAGTCTCCATGTCTCTTCACTCCTTAATCTCTCTGATGTAACTGCCTAAAAAGCTCATGCAATAAATAAATTTGTTAGTCTTTAAAAGTGCCATAAGACTCTCTGTTTGTTTTGCTGAACTAGACTAACACGGCTATCCCTCTGGAACTTGTCAACGTGCAAGGCACTGAATATAGCCATTTGAAGAGGAATTTTCCCACAAAAGCTCATGTGATAAATGAATTTGCTAGTCTTTAAAAGTGCCACACAGAGTCCTTGTTTGTTTTGCCTAAAAAGGGTACAAGCTACGGTGGAGTTTTATGTGAAATAGGCACCCAGGGTACATTTGTGTTCTCACTGATTTCAGTAGGGTCAAGATATCATCCTAGGTCCCTAGAAAATGGGTGTAGACAGATCACCAGCTCATTTCCTAAGACAGCAGTGTGTATCAGATAAGGACTGAGCTGACTTTCATTTGCTAGTGACTTAGGTCAGGGATCAAGACATAAAAGACTTCATATTGCATTATCAGTTATCTGAGGTTTTCAGTACCCTGATGAAGACATGTTTGATTTTTTTCTACAAGGCTCTACATTATAAAAAAAAAATGGCTCAAATTATTATTACTTGCAATGTACTTTTTATTCACTGCTTATAAAACAACTTTCCCTCCTCACTCTTCCTCATAAATAGAAGCTTAAATCTAAAATCTGTTTCCTCCTCCACTCATAATTTGTTATTGTAGGGTTGCTGGTATTGTTTTAAGACTTTTATTATAGATACAGCCAGCAACCAGAATTTTTTATTTTTAAATCTGTTGACCAACAAAAATAATTGCATGCATTTTACAAAGGGAATTCATAAAGAAAAAATAGCGAGAGAGAGATTCAAACTGGGGCCTATCAACCTCAAGACTCTTTAATCAAGATTACTGCCCATTATAAGTTGTCTTATAGGACACATTTAGGATTTTGCCTGCCACCATTTATGAAAGGTCTGGTACTTAAAGGCAAAGCTTTGAAGTGATATGGCCAGTAATTCAACTAATGTAAATAACTGTTGCTCTATTGACTGTAGCAGAATTACGCTATTGTAAAACAGCTGAAGATCTGGCTCATAATTTTCTGCAAGTGAGACGAGCATTACAGAAGAGTCGGGACAGGGAAATCTTGATGCTACTGAACAAACAGAACAGCTATAGCATCTACTTGCCAGTGTGGTTGGGCTGCTTTATAAATTGTTACTTACCTAGGCTAAATCTACAGCAGAAAAAGTTAGTTCAAATTTGTTAATTCAAACTAATAAATTTCAGATTAGTTGAAACTAAACCTGAATTAACTAGTCTGAATTAACAATGTGGACTAATTCGAACTAACATTAGATTGAATTAGTCCACTTTGTTAATTCGAACTAGCTGCTCTTGGTTTGAACTTACTGAGTTCGAACTAAGCGTTAAATCTTGTCTACATCGTCCTTAGTTGGAACTAATGATCGAACTAAAGGCTTAGTGTGAACTAACTGGCAGGTCTTACTAGTTCGAACTAAGCTTTCATTAGTTCTAATTAAGGAATTCCTTAATTAAAACTAATGAAAGCCTAGTGTAGACAGGTACTAAGTTAGTTCAGATTAAGCCTCCTTAATTCGAACTAACTTGCAAGTACAGACATACCCCTAGGTACTTAGAGGGTGTGCCATGGTTGTAAAACCATGTAAGCTTCAGATATTTCTTTCCAAACAAGAGAGTAAAACCTCATTTTATTGTACAGGCAAAAGTATGGGCCCAAGCTGATTTATAGTTATTTAAGCCAGGGCCACATGCAAGCATGCATGTGCACGCACAAAAAATAAAAGAAATACAATAAGTGGCGTAAAAAGAGATTTTTGAATATGAAAATCCTTTGAGCTCAATGAGCTTTTGATCAGGTCCTGGGATTTCTAACTAAGTAGTGAAGGAACTAAGTATATCGACAAGTGGGAATGGTATCTCCTCTCTGAGTACCCACCTTTACCACTCAATTCAAACTACCTGGGAGATTGAACAGTCTGTGTTTGTAACATCCCAGACCTTCCCCTCTTCATTTTGCAAATCCCTTATTTACAACTCCTTTTTACTGTGGAAATGCCATTCTTCTGACAGAAAGCATTTACAAATATACATTGCATTCCTGGTTTAAATTTGCCTCAAAAGGGCTTCAGGTTTAAACCAGTCCAAGGATTTGTCATGGTATAGGAGAGATGATGTCTTGTTAGAACATGTTAGGAACCACACTTTAACTAACATGCTTTAACATTCTAGAATAGACAAGTCAATGTAGAGTTTAACACCCACTAACAAGTGGAGCTGAAGTGTAGAGAGGTGGAATCTAGCAATCACAATCTAACACCACACCTTTAATCCAAGTCAAGACAAACCCTCTGATATATGCAGCCACAACAGCATGTCACAAAAGAAAGAATTACAGTTTCACTTCTGCCCTTAAGTTACCATTTCCAATCACAGCTTTTCCTAGCCATCTGTTTTTTTCATCTCATAGACTCAAAAAGGTAAAGTACTCTCCAATACCAGCAAAGACTCCATCCTACCTCCCTCATAAAATGTATAATACAACTGTCCAAACATTTTGACTTCATTTTATATGGTTTATACGAGAATTCAGAAAACAGGAAACCACCAGACCACCTCAGAATGCATCCTCAAAGAAGGTAATCAAGCACCCACCTCCATACTTTCCCAAACATGATGGTGAGAAGGAGAAACAAAGAACTGTGGAAATTAGCAGCAAACAAGAATCATACTTTACCAAATATAAAATCCTCCAAAACAAAGTGCAGGATTGATTACAGTTTTAGATCAAAGACGCTAATACCGGTGGTAGAGTTTGCTTTATATGAAGCAGTCTGCCCTTTTCTCTCTACCTCCAATTTCTCAAATTGAAGGTAAACTCAGCTTCCTTCTATTATACCTTTCCAACAGCCTAAATTTCCTTCTCTGTTTATGCATGTTCGGCTCCACTATAGTCAACAGATCTTCTCTGTTTCATTAAGAGCATGATTTAAACTTTAATTTCTCCCTCCCAAAAAACCCACGATGTTAACTGATATTTTTCTGGGTTCAGATTGACATACAACATTTTGAAATGACCTTGCGATGAAGCACAGCAGAGCAGTTTTTAGGAGCCAAAGTGTCCTCTGATTTACACACACCACAACCTTTCTTTACTAGCGCTGCCAAGGATTCATCTAAGAACAGAGCACAACCCTGCACCTCACATACATTTTAACTGACAGTGGCACATACCACAAAAAAACAGTTGCTATAAAAGACTGAATGTTGAAAAGGGACCGGAAGCACAAAGATTGTACCTGAATCTAAACTTCCCTCAAAGTTCAAAGATTTTGGGGATCTTAGAGGCTGAATCACTGAATTATACAAATCAGATCCAGGCACAAATGTCCAGTCCCAAAGTTCCTCCAAGTTTTGGAGTGTTTGGATCTAGGATTTTGGTTTGGATCCATCTCTAGCAGCAAGAGTTATCAATGATTTTAAGCACTAGGTGATGTACATTGCATGTCAGAGCACAGGAACAAATTTTTAGCTTTTTAAATACAGCACACTATGTACTCTGAGACCATAAAATGTATGCTACCATTGGAAGGAAGATGAAGAAAACAGATTAAATTAATAAGCAATATCAGGTGAAAAGGAAATATAAATACATTCATAACACTCTGGTACAAGAGTTAACCACCTTTTCCATTGCAGATGCCCCCATGCAGCCACTTGTGACTTCACCTTCTCAGCCACTCTCCAGTATCCTTTGCCTCGTTTCTGATCCAAATGAGTCCTCTCCAGAATTATTATAATACTCTAAGCGTGCCCCTGGTACATAAGGGGAACTTAGTTGCAAATGAAAGGGCAAAACTTTTTCAGCAGAATACTCAAGACAGAACTGGAGATCTGTAACTCCCCACCCAACAACTGTAAGGGACACCTACAGACACTTTCGGGGGCATGACCCACAGTTTGAGAGCCTCTCTTCCAAGACCTTATCCTGAAAACCCTTACTCATGTGAGTAGCACTCTGAAATTGGTGATGATTCCCATACAAGTAAAATTAAACATAAACCTTAGTGTTTGCAGAATCCTGCCCTTGGTGTTTAATGGCAGGTAACATCCTCATCCATTTTCTGAAAATATGATACCAACATCTATCAGTACCGATCCTTACAAAAATTATGGCTATACTGAACCAGGTTGGAAGGAAGAAAGAAAAACTGAAGATTAGGAATTACAATGTAGAGAGACAATCTCTGACCTGGATCTGTTGCTGAAGAAGGTTGATTTTGTGTTGTTGCTGCAGGAGCTGCTGCTGTTGTCTTGCAATCTGTGGAAAAATTGCAAATGTAAAATTTGTACCATCAACCTTGGAATTGTTACACAGGAGTAGTCCACCTTTCTTAGTTCTTGACCAACTCCATTAAGCTAGAAAAGTCATGGTGTGTGAGTGACAGCAGCTGGGTGTGCTGCAGAGGCAGGAAGTTCACATTCGTTCCTTAGGATAGCACCAATACATGAAAAAGTGAATCTCCGGGGCAACACAGTGTTTAGTACTGACAGGAGAAGGGGCATAGACTGACACACAAGTCCCTTCCCATTTGCTAATTTATGGAATCATATTGACATTGATCTTAAAAGAATACTGTTTGCTTACCCCTCTCTGTTGGTGGAAGAACCCTTGGGACAAGAGAGGGAAAAGGAGCAAAGTCTTCAAGGATTTCCAAGAGCTTTATAGATATGAAACCCAGTAGGCAGGCATTATTAACTACTTTTTATTGATAGGGAAACATAGTGATGAAGAGATTCAGACTGGGCAATTCACTTAACCTCTCAGTGCATCAATGACCAGAATCGAAAAAAGCCATGGACACAATGGGGGGGGGGGGGAGATACTCAGCTACTGTAAGTTAGCCTAGCTCCATGGTCTTCAGCATGTGTACGCCAATTTACACCAGTTACATCTGGACCCAAATCTCTGGACTCAAAGTCCTATGCATTTAACACAGGACCATCCTCCCCTCTCAGCTGAACAAGGTGATTGTGTGACATGCGACAGATCCTATTTACAACTGATAAGAGGGTACAAAGAGTTCTGACTGAAATGAAGGCTATGTTTACACTGCAGCCAGGGTATGATTTGCAACATATGTTGCTGTTACCCGTACTAGCTTTACTCTACCTAACTCCCTAAAAATAGAAATGAGGACTAGTGCAGGCTTCAGCTTCAACTACACAAACAAAATGTAGCCAGGGAGATCATTCTACACTGAATTTGAGCTGCTGCATCCTCATTTCTACAATTAGCTGGCTAGCTATATAACAACTAATGGAGGTATGCCTACATGAGCTGCAAATCACACTACTGGCTTCAGTGTAGACGGATCTCAGGGGAAAATAAACCCCTGAATTTAAGAAGCATCCTTCTTTTTAATTCTCCCCAGAGTTTTGGTTCCATCACCAGCACTCCTCAACTCTTGTGAATTGCTAACAGGGCCTTGCAAGCATTGTTCGAAGAGTATTCTTCCCCAATACATTTCTGGGAATGATTCCCTCTCATTGAGAGGATAACCAATGAGTTTCTCCCCTCAAATAAAGTTTTAATTTCTATTATTACAAAACACCTACAAATAGCTGACTGGGTAGCCTGGGCAAAGAAAAAAGCTCTCTGTGTTTAGGGAGTGTCTCTGTTTTGATCAAATAAATAATGTTGTTTATATTTTCTAGAAAAATCAGATTCTTCCAGTGGATGACTATGACCAAATGGTATTTCTATCCTGTGGGACTGTTTTATTGCCCATTCTCCTCTACTTTCTGGTCTTTTGGACTTCGAAGTGCCATTAAAACAATAGCAACATCTACAGGCAAGGGTACAGCTTGTGATGGATGTCCACCTGTGAAGATCTTGTCAGTGACGTCTCTCCATCTCTGCCGATGTACTAGCAACCTTATGAAAGGGCTACTCTTATATAATAGAGCATTCATTTCTCCTGCTGTTCCCTTGAACACCTTC
Organism: Podocnemis expansa; assembly: GCA_007922195.1. Taxonomy (NCBI): domain Eukaryota; kingdom Metazoa; phylum Chordata; order Testudines; family Podocnemididae; genus Podocnemis; species Podocnemis expansa. The sequence goes on from ML682017.1 coordinate 13,267,430, forward strand.
TTTTGTGGGACTCAGAACAGCTCAGTTACAATGTGCAGCAGCATTAAAGGTGAGATTTTAACTATCCAAGAATCAGGATACACAAAAGCCATTACTCCAACAGCAAATCACAATTCCTCTTGTGCATAACGCAGTGCCTTCCATTGTAAACTGTCAGCTTTTATACTGTAATGTATCGATGCAATGTGCTGGAGTTACTGTACTTGTGTCAATGAAAATATCCAGACTTTTGCAAGTTTCATATAAATCACTCAGAGTTTTTATCTTTAATTTTCTCTTTTCAAAAAAATAAGAAAGCTGTAATTGATCAGACATTCAAATAAATGCACTGTTTTCCCATGTTTACAGGAAATAGATTCAAGAAAACACATATGGAATGTCTAACCCATCAAATAAATTCAAATCTGTTTAGTTCAATATGCAGAATTCTAGAGATACACATACAGGACATAAAGATTCTGGATAACAACACTCTGCACACATTTAGGGCACTATTTTAGGTCAGGTCTCTGACCTCAAGTTTTGTCTACACAAACCCGTGCCTTCACTTTTGTGAAAATTTGAACCAAGAAAAATTAGCAGGAAAGGGAGCAGTTTTGCAGATTCTCATATGCATATGTGGGCAAGCATGAGTACATATTTGTGCCTGCAAAGTATAGGTATGTGAGGGTTGAAAATCACTCTCTTAAATGGGGAACCTCTAGCATTGGGCACAGGCGTATCCTAAATGGCGGAATTTGTGTTTTTATTTACACTCATAAAACAAACATTTTGAGTTTTTGTTCCTCCTCCCAGCAGTGGAACAATTACTTTAAAAGCAGAAAGCCACCATTTTTCACGCTATGGAAAATAAAATAATGGTTTAACAGATTTTTGTCCAGCTTTCCACACCCCCACCACAAAACAACAATTAAGGCTGGGAAGAGAATAATCTTGAGAAATTTCAGCCCTGAAAGATAAATTCTGGGAAAGTTAAATACCACTGAGTAGGCGCTTAGAATGAAATTCACTATAATAATCACTCACCTGTTCCTGTTGCTGCTTAGCCAGCTCCATTTGCTGGCGTTGTTTCTCGATTTGAGAGGCAGCCAGTTTCTTCTGTTCATCATGAGCAGCCAGCAGCTGCTCCCGCAAACTGGTCAGCTGATTGATCATACCCATAAGCTGCCTTTCTTTCTCAGCAAGGCTTTCTGGAGTCCCTGGGCATTGTATAGTGACAAAAGGTAAAGGGAAGAGAGAGAAATGAGACCCGGGTAATATTTAAATGGCAGCCTTGATATAAACAGAATTTCTGCATATGTAAAATTGTTAGTGGAACAATTAGGGATGCACACTTCACAGAAAAATGAGACAGGAAAGGATGCGAAAGCCACCATTCAATTCCCTGCTATTCTACTGCAATTTTCCTATGTAGCTGAGGAAGTCATTTATTCTCACTGGTCCTCAGTTACCCATATGTAAACCCGGGTTAATAATATTCTTTCTCTACTCTCCTCACTTCTCTTTCAGTAGTTTATTTAGCAGAGCTGAAAGAACACTGCAGGTAACATTTTGTGAAGAGTTTCAAATTTTTGAAGTTGTTTACATTTCACAGGGTTCACAACCAACTGCTTTGAAAATGTTTCTGTCCAAACTAAATACATTTCTTATTTACAGAAAACCCCGACCCTGTGAGATAGGTATCATCAACTGCATCTTATGAATGTGCACACTGAAGAACAGAAGTCTTGTCCACATTAAACTGTTTTTCTTTAAAATTCCCACTGCTACTTGCCCGGCACAGGCCAGCTGCCATGTTACCCTGATAAGGATTAGATGAAACAATGGTTAAAATGCCAATAGCTGCTATCATGGTTGCTACCATTGGGGAGAATTTTTTAAAGTCTTCTGTCAAGTAGAAATAGCAAAAAGGTTGAGCCACTTGCCATCTTAACTCAACTCACTCACTATGTTACTTTGCAAACACTGGATTTCTATTATGTACAAGTGCATTAAAAATATATTCCATTCATGCTTCCCCTGAAATAGGCACAGATTATCACCATCCAATTTTTCCCCCACAGCAGGTTTGCTTTCACCCCGAGGAAGCTGAATGAGGAGAGCTATGGGGATGTTGTGGTAAGAGTCACAGAGATCAGAGAGAAATAAAAATATATAGATCTTAAACTATGCATGACAATGGCACCTTTTCGCCATGATCTGAAAAGATGATTAATAATTAAATAATGAAATAAACTCAGCAGCTCATCTACCAGCCATCACCAACACATCACAGTCCCAACAAAACTTCCCTCCCTCAGACAAATCTGAACCCATGAGGTACCTGCCCACAAAGCTTGATGAAACTGATAAGCCTTCTGTCCAAATTTGCTTTTGGGACAGATTTGCCACATGAACCTCTCTCAAATACATATTCTGCTGCCAATGTCACCAACGCTCTTCCAATTCAACAAAAGAAAAATTGGCCACTACACTAAATATGCTCATAGCCAACTATCAATCAGACATGAAAAGAGCTACTAGTAATAGCTCATTTAGTCCATCACTCTGCCAGTGCAGGAATGTTCTGTGCAACATATGTGCTAGTGCTTTCTAGACTGGATTTCTAGATTCATGGATTCTAAGGTCAGAAGGAACCATTGTGATCATCTATCTAGTCCAGCAGTTCTCAACCCATAGCCCAGTGACCACACTGTTGTGGTCCATGTGACATCCTCAAGGCCATACAGGTAGTATATATTGTGTGGATGAGGCCTAAGTAACATACAGAAAGCTGCATATGCAATCTAAAACGGTAAATAGGTTGAGAACCACTGATCTCGTTTGACCTCCAGCCTATAAAACTTACCCAAGATATACCACAGAGGAAAAACATCAATCTTGATTTAAAAAATGTCAGTGATGGAAAATCTACTATGATTCTTGGCAAATTGTTCCAATGGTTAATTACTTGCATTGTTAAAAATTTACACAATACGTCTGGTCTAAATTTTAATAGCTTCAACTGCAGACATTGGAACATATTAAACCTGTCTGATGCACCGAAGAGACTATTATTAAATACTGTTTCCTGTGTAGGTACTTACAGACTGGAATCAAGTCATCCCTTACTCTTCATTTTGTTAAGCTAAATACACTGAGCTCCTCATGTTTGTCATTCTAAGGCATGTTTTGCAGTTCTCTAATCAGGGCCATAACTAGGGCAGGGTGAACAGGGCAAAGTTCCAGGCACCAACTTTTAAAGGGTGCTGCCAGACCCTACCTGGCCCTGAAGAAGAATTTGCCTTCAGCAAAGGCACATTCCTCCTGGAACGAAGCAGGTGCTGGGGGAGTTTCTCCCACCCTGCCCCTAACCGCACCAGCCATGCTCTCTGGTGGGGGGAGGCACCCCCTCGCTAGGTCTCTGGCCGCTCTCCCAGTGGCGGGGGAGGCACGCCCCTGCCTGGTCTCTGGCTGCGCTCACCCGGCAGCAGGGAGGCACCCACACCCCCGCCACCAGGCTAGATCGGGGCTCTGGGGGGTGCACTTGGGGCTGCCTGCCCTGGGCGCCAGAAGCCCTAGTTATGGCTCTGCCTCTAATCTTTCTTGTCACTCTTCTCTGAACTCTCTCCACCTTAACAATAACCTGTTTGAATTGCAAGTACCCTAACTAGACCCAGTACCCCTCTCTTAAGCGTCAAGTTATCCACTGCTTCCTTTAAAGGATGACTCCACAATCCGATAAACATCATTAGGGATTTTTTTATATTTAGTTTAATTTAAATTCACTTAGTTTCATCCAGTGCTCCCAGCAACAGTCCTTCATCCTACTTTTAACCAATTCCAAACTTGTTAAGTACTTGTAGTCAGTTATGTTTATCTGGGAGAAAACATAGGATCAGGCTTTTGGTACAAAAGAAATGGCACTTGATTGAATTCCAGTTAAAACCTCATAAAAATTGAGAGATCTAAGGGCAAATATTCTCACTATCTATTGTATAGTATTCTCCACCTCTCTATCAAAATATCCATGGGTGAATGGTGCAAGAGATTCAATGAAACAGAAACCACTGGACTTTTAAAAATTCTGTTAAAACTTGTGAGAAAGAATGGGAGCTTAATGTAACACACTAAGAGTGGGGGAAGAAAACACTTTTAATTTACAACTTTCTCTTCAAACATGAGAGAGAAAGGACTAGTTTAAGGAATGAATTTGCCACCTGGCCATAATTAGTTAAATGTGTCTATTACAACTCCACCCATTCCCTAGTTATTTTTCAGGAGGGAAAAAGTGCAGCTTTTTTAAGCGGTACAAATGGAATTTTTCTAAAGGACTATTCTTGCCTCACTTTCTTAGTTGCAAGGAAACTCGTAATATTTTGTCCCACTGAAAAGTTTAATCCAATAATTATTGTTTCATTTAGGCTTGAAGCTGGTTGAACACTGCAAAAAAAAAAAAAAAAAAACTTTTGCAACTATTTTATTCTACATTTTTACTGAGGAGGTGGCATGGTGATTGTACATGTGGCTTTGGTAGTTCTAAGCAAGAAACAGGCAAGAACAAATATTTGTCAAATAATTCATTTGAAAAATATACCTATAACGCTCACAGACAGTTAACTAACATGATTTGATTAAGTAATATGAACTTATCCTCTGCCTTTCATTTGAGGATCTCGAAGGACTCTTTTTAATTCCAAACAGCCCTTAGAAGAAGAGAAGTGTATCATGTATGAAGAGCTGCAAAAGACGTATAGTTAGCCAATGCCAAGACACCCAGTTCTGCATCCTAACTCAGACTGGATTGCCTGTGACAGACTAAACACTCACAATGTCATTGCTCCAGCGCTAATAAGAAAGAATTGCATAACTTCAGACACTTTTATATATTTCTAAACTCTTATTAATTCATTCATGAACAAGAACTCGCTCCCAAAGAGAAATGGACAGTTTTATTCAGGTTGTAGATGAAAAATTAAATTCGAGATGGCTCCGGTAGTGCTTGGGTTTAGATGTACTTCACACTGGTCATCTAATCATCAAATTTTGGTCACTATCAACCTGCATTCAACAAAATCAATTTTGCTGTGCATTGTGTATTCTTCTCTAGGTATTGCCAAGAGCTATAACAACTGTTCTTCTACCTTTAATACAAATATATTTTGAACATACAGAACTTAGTGCTGCTTTGAAAAACAACCCTCATGCTCATCAAAATTATTGCTCAGAATTAAAGAAGCAGCAGCTGCACTATCTGGTCATGTATAAGGCCTGATTTACATTGGGGAAATTGCACTTAAAAATCTAACTGGTTTTAAAATTGATTCCTTTGTCTTATTTTGAAGTTAGCTAGAATAATAGCGAAAGCCAGGTTCCAGATGGTCTGAAATACCTACTGAAAGTGGTTATGTAAGTGGATGTAACAACTTGAAAACCTGTTCCTTTCATGTACATGCCTTTTCTACTGATCATGCAAAGTGTATGTAAGAACAGATTCTTTTCATGTACATGCCTGTTCTGCTGATTATGCAAACTGCATGTAAGCAGAAAAAGTGACACTTGTCCTATTTGCTACTATCTGTGCTTATAATGCAAAATGAGGAAGTTCAGATATTAATTGCCATGTGCAGCACTGCTGACATTGTCACAATACAATTTTAGAGATTTTTAAAACTTGCCTCAATGTACTATCTTACCAATTAGAAAATGAAAGATACTGAAGAAGCAGCTGCAAAGTCATGCAGCTCTTCCAAATTTTTACAAAAAGCTCTTATTGCTGCTATCAATGAAGCAATGTTGGAAACCCTAATATGGGATTCCAGCAACTTGCCTGTTAAACTTGCTCAGAGCTAATCTAGTTTATATTGAGTTAAAAAATGGCCATAGCTGGTGGAGATAAGTCTATACTCCTTGCACAATCTTAGCATTTCAAGTCTATACCTTCGTATACTGATTAAAAAAATGAGATGGCTCATTGTGGCAATGTACAGACAACAAGTTAAATTATTTCATACAAGTAATTAAGTGAGAAGGAAAAGTAATGTGGCTACATCAATGACTGTCCATAAAACTACTCTGAATTACCACCAAATCTGTGCAAATTGTAGCACACATCTCATGTTTAACACAGCTTTTTAACCATCAGGGTGCCTGCAGTTCAGGAGACAACACTGCTCTCATTGCTCTGTAGCACTGCAGTAGCACAACATGGATTTACCACCATGAATGTTATCCCACAAACTCCGTCTCCCTCTCCCCTGCCCCACATGCATCAAAGCGAACCCCAGAACTTGTTGCAGATATGAGTGAAAAGAGCAGATGCTTTCCAGACCTTTTAGTTTATTCTCTATTGGCCTGAAGGAGAGGACTGGGAAGAAAACTAATGTGTGGACACAGTCACAATAAGTGCTGAACAGCCACAGCAGGCAGCACTAATGGAGACCTAAATTAATGCTGTCCTTTAAGGTTAAATCTATAGTTCACTCTGAGCTGCCACTATCCATAATATTGTTTAGCTACTAAAATTTTTACTAGAATGTGAAATAAATTGTTCAACATTCTCAGCTCTGATTCACAGTCTGATACTTGTGGTTGCAGTGATATTTTAATGTACATTAAGTGAGGAGACACATAAAACCAAGCCAGAGGAGAACCCTGGGAAATTTCTGCTAAACTGGAATGAGCAGAATGCTGGAAAATGGCTTTAGAGTAGACAACCACAGCAGCAAAAAAAGATTTCATTTTAATTTCTGTGAGGCCAGAACTCAGAAACTGCTATAACTATGATTTTTTTAAATTGTGTGTGTGTGTGTCGCATGTATGTATGTCAAATAAGCATAATAGAAGCTTTAAGAAGCTGACGGATAGGTGATCACAATTTTTTGCCCCCAGTCATGTTAGACGGTACAAAAGGGAGAGTGGGTGGACAGCATTGCAAAAGTTGCAGCATGGTTTTGTATAATCTCTGTTAAATAAGTAGGAACATTATCAATCAGAGGTACAGGGGAAAAAATAGTACAGACAGTTAAACTTATCCCCCGAGTCAGTTTACTATCAAAGTAATTACCTAAATAGCTTTTGAATTGTCAGTGTCTGTCTTCCAAGGAAAATCAAAGAAAACATTGTGCTAGTATAAAGCCTGGCAGACATAATTACATCGTAGTGTGTTCGTATCATAAAACATAGTTACTGTTTTAAAAAAAATTCAAATCTTGTGTACACGTGGGAATGAATGAAAAAATCCATTAAATAGGAATAGCCATTTTTCAAGATATTCTAAGTATCTCAAACAGCGTAACATGTTTGGTTTGCTGTGATCCACTGTAATAATACTTAGCTCATGCTGTACAGAGCTCTTGTTATCTTCAAGGCACTTAAAAATTAACTAATTAATCCTGTCAAAAGCCCCAGGAAGGTAGATAAGAATTATTATTCCTTTTTAAACACCTTTTTAAACATTGGGAAACTGAGGCTTAAAGGTTAAATGACTTGTCTTTGGTCACACAATTTTTTGTGCTGTCCAGTCTCATTTGTTAAAGACAGGCCCCACTGAAGTCAATGGCAAAACTCCCATTGAATTCAACAGGGCTAAGATTTTTCCTGTTGACTGTAATGGGTGTACTACCAGTTTCTAATGTTAAGCGCTTACGCAAACCTTTCTTAGATCATGGCCTAAGACTTCGGTCACTAGCTAAAGAGACACTATGAACATAGACCATATCTATGGTGTAAAACCAGCTAAATCAGGAAACAAAATAACAGAATAGTTGTCCATTAACCTGGGTACAAGTGGGTTAAATAGTGTAGATGAGAGCATACTTATATTCAATAAACTAGTTAAAGCCTTACTCATGTTCAAGGCTTTCTAGCTAGGTTATGTGAATTGTTGTTATAATTTTTAGCGAAGCTGGGCCTTTTGTTTAAGCACAATGTTTTACAAACTTCAAAATTTAAAAAACAATTTAAAAATGAAATGATGGGGCAGTTTATCAAATCCCACAGCTCTTGCATGGCTTCAGCTCCTACCAATATCAACAGGAGTGGTATCCATGTCTGAACTTCAGGACTGCACTCCATTTGCACAGACTTTTTTCCTACAACATTTTTCTCTCCCCTGCCCCCACTTCTGCCGCTGCAGATGACTGTTTTTTTCCTTTTTGTTTGATTGTTTTGTTTCCCCCTCAAATTTAAAATTCCCTCTCTTTTATTGAAAACCAAAACATAATGTTACCACACAAAGCAATGGGAATTGGAAAGTAAAACCGGTCAGCTGCCTAAATTATTTCTGAAACTAAGTGAAATGAAAAACAAACTAACAGCACAAACTGTGTATATTTGATTTTTTTGTACTTCTCTCCACTTTAGTAATCTTAGGTACAGCTGGAAACATACAGGGATTTATTTTCCAACATATGGGTCCAATTCTGTACTAATTTACACTTTACGCAAATCCACTAGCACCAATGGGATTGCACTTGGTGTAAGTCAGCTTCAGATTTGGTGCATTAATTTTTTCTTGGTTATGTTCCCTTCAAAATCACAGGGTTAAAGCCTGGTAGTGTTCATTTTAAATGGGACTATTCTCCCCTTGATCCACACATGGAACTACCGTTGACGTCAATAGCAGTTCTGTATGTGGGGCAATGGGGAGTTTCTGTTTTGCTCTTTCAGGAAATGTATCCTGATAAACAGACACAACTGGCTGGGGTAAGTATGAAATTTAAACACTTTTTTATCTTTGACCAGAATTTTGTAGCATTTATTACCAGTCATCAATTAACCAAATTATTAATGCTATGTATATATATCACCATTGTGTTTGTGACGTGTGTGTGTGTGTATATACAAACCCCCTGTATACTTCCAACTCAAAGCTACAGTGAGTACTTATTGTGAGCTGGCATGATAATTTTCATCTCTTTGGGATTGCCAGGACAGAAAAATCTGAAAAATGGCATTTGCAGCTAAGCATTTAAGCCATCTTCATTACACAGTGGCCATCACCTTAAAACACAAGTCTGAAATATACAACTACTTACCATGCTAAATTAATTGAATCCATCTGATTGATATGGGAAATTGCCTTAATAAAAAGAAACTTTCTGAGTGAGTTGTACTACCTGAGCCACAGCTAAAAACAAAAACAAAAACAAAAACTTGTCTGTCTACAGTTTATTGTACTATATTGTCTTCTGTATTTTGACAAATAAAATATGTTCTTTTTGTAATAATAGTCTAGAAGGTGGATATGCTTCTTGATTTGAGCATGTGTACTGTCTGAAGCTTTTAGTCTTCAAGGAAAATATCTCAGAATGAATAAAAACATTTGATGAACAATTATCTTTAGCTATTGTTACCCTCAAGAATGAATATTCTATAGGACTTAAGATGCAACCTTCTGCTCACTAGTACATTCTAAAACAGACCAGAACTTTACCTATTCTGCAATGCAAGAAATAAGTCCTCAGAAAATATTCGACATTGGCTGTCACAGAAGTTTTGGTACTATAGGCTGCAAATAAAAGCGTGGTATTTAAGCAGTTTAGAAACTTACCATCAAGGTTACAAAAGAAACAAACAATATTGTAGTAAGACTATCTTCAGCAGCTATCCGTTGTTCCACAATCTATGTAACTAGCTGTAACTATGCTACCTGGTTCATGATTTAAATTTTATGCAGTAGCAAAAGACAAACTCAGCATAAAATATGTATATGTATATGTGTGTGTGCATGTGTAAGCAAACGTGCATATCTATAGCTGTTTCATTTTAACAGACTGGTAATTGTAGCTCAGGACATTAATCTCTGTCAGCTCTCTATGAGGCACTTTTAGCTCAAAGAGGACACACTGGCTTAGTGCTTTTAGTTAGCCAACACGGGGGCTGATGTCTAAATGGAGTGGTTTGGCCTCAACATGTTCAAACAAATTAATGCCATTTGCCATTTAAATTAGTTCAGTTTTAGACTATTTCCCCTTCTACTGATAACCACATTTAAAAAAATAAAAGAGGTATTTGGTTAAGTAGGATCTGATTTTTATTTATTATGAGACATAACGCTTATTCAGAGAAAATGCTGAAATATTCCTGTGCAGACTGAAAGCAGCCTTTTAGCTGTTTTGTCACAAAGCTCTTGATTTTAATACTTTTATACATTTTAACAGCATCTTCTCCTCCAATCCTCTTGGTGGTCTCCTCTCAAGACAACAGCAGTTTCATTTCTTTGACTAACCTCCACCTGCAGGGACAAATGAGAACAGCTCCCTCCAGCCACAGTGTCCATTACAGTCTTTCAATTGGCCTAAATGGGGCTCTGAGATGGTGTAGTTCAATTGGCACTCTCTGTTTCTTTGCCAGCTAAGAATATCACATTGTATTGTGATCAACCTCCACTATTTCAGCAGCTGCCAAATTTGCTCTTAAAACTTAGGTTCCCCAGTGTGCCACTGGGCACGTTTCCCCCTCCTGCTCTTTTGGCACATTAACTGAGGACTAAAGCTCACTGTCAGCAAATTGCTACTATTAAAAAAACCAAAGTAAATAAACACAGAGAAGATGATACCAAGTAAGTTGTGATAAAATATTGAATTTACCATACTTAGAAACCAACCACCACCTGTACCTTATCTCCTCTACTTATGACTCTCTCACCCCCCCCGCCCTTTCCTATTCCATATAAAACACTTTCCACAAAAACACCACCACAGCTCCACATCTGTCAGAGACATACAAACATTTTTCAAATGATAATTTGCAAATGCAAATTGACACAGCTTTGAAGGGAATGTGCTGCTTTCACATGTCTCCTGGGATCTGTGCTTTATTAGTTAAAGGGTTAAAGTCACTTTTTCCCCAATGAATAATCTTCGCTCCTTTTCCTTTCCCACATCTAAATGTGGAATCCTCAGCTCTCTTGTCTTCCGCTTACAGATTATGAGATCCAATGTGTCACTCAGTGGATTACTGTTCATAACATGAGCAGTACCCCAAGCTTGCTTGTCTTCAGCTTGTCCAGTGTTACTTAAACGGAATTATCTGTCACAATCCATATACTGAATCTGCATAGCCCACTTATCTCAAGATTCTGTGTGTCACCTAACAGATTATCCATCTTAATCCATACATTGCATCTACATAACATATGTCTTTAATTCACAGGCTCCGATGAGCTATAGTATCACTGAATGGATTATTTCTCTTAATCCATTATTGGCAGTTACAAGATTGTTCGCTGAATATACCCTTGTGCCACATCTTCACAACACACAAGCAAGATTAGTGTCTCCATCAAACAGAGGTTTTTCATGTACCAACACAGTTTAATATAAATACCTATACTGATATTTCATACATGGAGCAGAGCTCTTGCCTTACAAATAAATGTCTATGTTGTACATACATGGCTTTAGTACATTAAGATTAGGCATGGTTGCCTAATCCTGCTTCAGCTACACTTATTTAAATCTGGAGTTACTCCACTGCTGTTGCTTGTTTTCAAATGAGTGCAACTGAGAGCCAAATCTGCCATAATGACTTTTCATTTTTACCTGAGATGAAAAGAAGATGTTCAACAGAGCTGTTTGTGGACTATCCCATGCAATGGGTTGGGGGGGGGCTCTTTTTCAATAAAGATACAGATTCAGGCTTACTCAGACTTTGAGAGATTCTAGCATGACAGTTCACAAACAATGCCTTAATTGTACAAACAAGCAAAGTCAGCTCAAACTCTTGTTTTGTAATTCCCTAAACTCATTCAAAATTAGCTAAATGGGGGACACATCAAAATGTTTTGTTACTTCTTGGTAACTTCTGGAAAATGGGAAACAAATTAGATTAATGCGAAGGACCTGAATATGCTAAAGAAGTTCTTCAAAGTTTTCACAGTTTTGCTCATGATGGTTCAACGACACTTGTGCTAGCAGCACTGAAAATTCTAGTGCAGCAGGGCCACTAAATGCTACCACTGTAGCTGCTGAGAACAGATTTAATTAGGTCCTTGAAGACGTGGCAGCAGCTGACAGCCCATTTACAGTAGGACTTCCAATGACAGTGACACTGATAGAACCGGCAAGCAGGGCATCTCCAAAGTGTGGAAGAGGTAGAACGCAGTAATTCAGTAACGCTGGACCATTGGTCCATCCTACAGTATATGCTGCCTCTGCCTTTGCCAGTATTAATGCTATGGAGGAAGTCAACGACTTTCACTCTATATTGCATGGAAACTAATGAGCTGTGCTGAAAAGGGAAGAAATCTGACTCCTATATGTGATCAGTTTTAGCTCTGAAACTCATCACACTTCACTGAACCCAACAAATGCTTTATTCTTCCAGCCATTATTTATCCAAAGGGCTTTCTTGAAGTCATTTCCAAAAATGGTGGATGTAGAAAAAATTGTTTAAACATATATAATTAGTTCAATATATATTTTCAAAGTTGTTCATGACTTAATCGCTTGGTGCTGTGAAAAGAAGGGATGTCTTAGACTGGAATTTCATTTACTGTACTATGAATTGATTTGCTTTGAGCACATTCAGAATGATGTGACTTTCAAAACTAGATCTCCCTCTAAACCCCCATCTTTAGTTTTGTACTTTTCTTCCACCCATCAGTACTACATATCCATTCAAACACACACAATATACGACAGGTGCACTTATTTAATTAGATTTTTTACAGGTATTACTGATTCTGGAAGTTTCTTCAATTTTAAGTGTAGGTGATGTCCCTGAAATGTATGATACTCAAACAGACTTTTCAAATGATAGACAAATAAAACCAGAATGAACACTAATTTTCCCTTTTCTTTTAATTGGACATCTATGGATCTTTCCATGTGATAATCTCAAAGCCTATGTCTACACAGCCAAAAATATTACAAAATAGTTATTTTGAAATAACTATTCTGAATTTATTTCAAAATAATTATTCTGAAATAGCATCATTTTGAATTTATTATTTCAAAATAGGAGTCTAGTGAAGGCTCAATTTTGAAATAAGGTAGGAATTATTATTTCAAAATAGAGAACTTTCACTAGACTATTTCAAAACAGGGGAAGGCAGGAAAAAGTTCAGGGCCATTATACAGGGCTTTGTTATTTTTTTAAAAAAACCACTTATTTCAAAATAATAACATGGTGGCATGGACAGATAAAAAGTTTTTTTCAAAATAAACCTCCTTATTTTGAAAAAATCTTTTTATCTGCCCACGCAGGCATTATGTTATTTTGAAATAAGTGCCTTGTTATTCCAAAAAAAACCAAAGCACTATTTTGAAATAACTAAACCTTTTATTTTGAAAGAGCAATTCTTTCAGAATAGTTATTTCGCAAAAAGCCATTCCAAACCTTGGAATTGGCTTTTTTCAAAATAATGGGCCTGTACTTTTCCCTGTCTTCCCCTATTTTGAAATAGAGAATCGAGTGAAGGCTCTCTATTTTGAAATAATAATTCTTATCTTATTTCAAAACTGAGTCTTCACTAGACTCCTATTTTGAAATAATAAATTTGAAATAATGCTGTTTCAAAATAATTATTTTGAAATAAATTCAGAATAATTATTTCAAAATAGCCATTTTGAAATATCTTTGGCAGCGCAGACATAGCCTTTGAGATTATTACATGGAAGGATCCATAGATGTCCAATTAAAAGAAAAGAGAAAATTAGTGTTTATTCTGGTTTTATTTGTCTGTCATCTTGAGAAGTCTACTCCAGAATCATATCACTTTGGGTATGTGTACAGTGAAAAGTACAATACAGCCAGTAATTAGGCTGCTCAGCAAGCTCTAGAAAATAAGCAAGCATTGCTTCTCCCATTTTAAAGACTGGTAAATCGAGAAAGAGAAATTAAAAGACTTGCTGAAACTCACACGCACAAGTAAGTGGCAGAGTTGGGGCTAGAACTAGGGAGTCCTGGTTTAGCTGGCACTTGCTCTATCTTATGCACATACTTCTGTGCCTTTAGTAAAATATTACTGTTTGCTTATTTAAAAGATCTAAGAGTAACAGGAAATAAAGAGCCTTGCTAAATTCTAATCTTCATCTGCTTTTGCCTCTACCATAGAATATAATTCAATGGTACTAATGACATAAACCCAGTCAATAACAATAACCAAGTGAATGCTGAGTTTATGGCCACAACCCACTAAAACTCTGCTGTATCAAATAAAAAACCCAATGAAATTTTGAACATTTACTTGGAAAATATGATTTGCTGTCTGAAACAGTGGGGCAAAACATCTTTAGTCCTGCAAACCTTCCAGAATGTGCTAATATTCTCACACTATTTGAAAATGTGTTTCAAATATCACTAAAATGGATTTTTTAAATGCAGTTGCCAAGCCAAATATATATAAAGAACTTAATTTAAAAATTACAATTGAAAAACTGTTAATAACCTCATGTTCAAACAGCAGGAATAAAACATTACTTCTTTCCAGTAGAATGCCTGTGTGTATGTATGTATAAAACAGCTCAACTTGCACACCTTTCATATTGTCTCACTAAATACAGCCGCAATACTGCTGACCTATTGTTTGCAAGCCACTCATGGCTGGCAGTGGCATGAAAACCGCATTCCTGGGCACTAAATAATCAGCATGCATGACCCCCCAAGAACCTGTAAGTCAAATTCATTTACCTCCAGAGGGTAATACCCTATTGTATCCTCCCTTCTTTCTAGCCACCTATGAACAATGGACAATAATTGCAACTGTCACGGCAGTCACTAGGAAAAATAAACCAGTGCCTGTTTTCACAGCTACTGCCAAACCTGATCCAAACACCTAATAACCATGCCTCCAGCCATAGAACCACAGCTCCACTAAAATGCATCTAATGTAAGGCTTTGAAAAAAGCTATGAAACAATAACAACTTGTGTTCAAAATATGAAATTTAAAAACAAAAAAGTTGAAGCAAAGAAAACTCTTCTTTGAGGCTGTGCAGTTGCTACCAATCATCCCCCCCACCTCCTCCCCCCGCCCCAGGCAAGACTGAAAGAGCTCTTGAATTTCTTTCGTGTTAGCTTATAGTTGCTGCTGCTTTCATGTTTAACTTGTGAAGGAGAAAGAGAAGGGAGAAAAAAGACTGCCCTCCAACAGAACAAGATCACAAGGACTTGGAACAGACGGCCTTCTTAGTACAGAGAGTCCTTACTCAGTCCAAAGAGAGTGGAGGATCATAGGGAACCATTTTTTAAAACTCTAGCATCTCAAGGGTTAAAGAAGTGTCAAAGAGCTTATGGTAGCTGGTGCAGCAACACAACACCAAAAGCCAAAATAAAAGCTATCTATGGATCCTAAGCCTAAAAAGCCTTAAAAGATTAATTAGTCAGTTTACAACAATTGTAGGGTTTCTGAGATCATACACTTTTTAAAAATATACTAATCACTTATAAGCCGAGATATCAGCAATAGCTCACACACATGAGGAATGTGTGCTCAGTAGGGTTTTGGGTGCAAACACTGAATAAGGAACTCTGAATTTGGCCCACAATAATAAGAGCAATTTCTCAGCCTACTGGATTCTGCAGTAATGTATCTTGTCACTGAGTTATGAAATTAAGTATAATAGACACACACATTTATTCTGGACTTATGTGAAATAGAGTCACTATCTAGAGAAGTTGGGGAGCAAATGGCATACTTTCCCCTTTGTGCAAGCCAATGGACTAGAGCAAGCTAGCGCCAATGGCTTATTTGTGACAAGCTGAAAGGAACATATGAATAAAATACTGTTTTAGTGTAAACTGATTAATTATTCTCTAAGAGACTGCCTTTTAGCTTTAGAGTAAATTGATAGCTTTTGTTTCAACTTTTTGCTGGATGGTTCGCTGAGTGTTACTTTGCAGAAACTGTTTGAAGTAAATTTTTAGGAGTTTGTCTGAATAAGGACTTCAGAATTCACCTCTATATTAGTGAAACAATGGCAGAGAACTAGGTCTCACACCACTTTTTCACTGCTAATGACTTTACTGGAGCTATTTTGGATTTGCTTTGGTGCAAGTGTTATAAGATATGTTCTAGTGCAGTGGCTCCCAACCTTTTTAAGGCTGGGGACCCCTTTTTAACACAAAAAAGTCTTTGCACCCCCCCCCCGGGTGATTATGTAATCTGGCCCACACAGGCAGAGTCTGGCCTGTGCCATGCTAGCAGCGCCACTGGGACAGCCAGCAAGCAGCGCCACCAACACCATGGCCCGTGCCACTAGGCAGCCGAGCTGCAGCAGCTATGGCCCCCTGCCCTTTCCCCTAATGGGCAGCCGCCACAGGCAGGGAGAGGCAGCCCTGGCAGGGAGCATCAGGGCTGCAGCTGGATTCTGGCCCCAGTAGGGATAGGCTCCATGAACCCCCTGAAACATGTCCATGGACCCATGGGGGTTCCCGGACCTCAGACTGGGAGCCACTGTTTTAGTGCAAACAGGAATCAATTTGCAGAAGTTCTGTGTCATATAAGAGGTCAAATTAGATGATCACAATGTTCCCATCTACCTTTACTATGTAGGAAGTGGGAGGCTCACATTGATTTTAGGGGAATATCAGCTACATCTTCGAAATTGCATTAAATTTTAAATAAATTTGTTAGTCTTTAGAAGTGTCACAGGATTCCTTGTTTGTTTAGCTGAATCAGACCAACACAGCCACCCCTCTGGAACTTAAATACATCAAGTCTGACACACATGTTTAGAATCAGTTCTGCACCATCTCGGAAGAATCACAAATACTGTATAAAAATAAACTATCAGTTTCCTAAAATATTCTCACACATACAAATATCTTCACAAAACCGAAGCTGCTACTGCTCGATAATAGTCAAATTTTGCATCTTCCTTCTAGAGCAGGGCTTTAAAGTTTAATGTTTAAATGCACAGATGTTTTGTGCTGTCTCATGATACCTGTACAGGTTAATTTCAGTACTTAGAGATATCACTACAAAAACTTTGCCTTTTCACCTATGCACAATATCATCACAATCTGCACCACCAATAGCAAACATTTTGGATCTCCTTCAGATTTCAGATGGGAAGTGCCTGCTGTAGATAGATGCTAATCACCGTGTTAATATGTGAACTGTACAAAATCCCTGTCAGGTTTTATGTGATTCCCATTATAGACTACACTTACATTGATAAACAGAGAAATAAAGATGGAATAGAAGCCTTACATAAATGAAGGTGGTTCATTCTTTTAGGACAAAATACTGTCGTTTATTAAAAAGTCACACAGGGAGATTGTATACTCCCAAGAAAAAATGTCATTAATAAAAAAAATTAGAAACAAAACAAAACAAAAACTGAAGAACTTCCCTAATGCTAATTATATATACATATATTTCATTTTTGTTTTGTTTTATAGAATCACAGCGACAAAGTTACCTTTTATTTCTCCAAAGTTCCCTGATCCCATGGCAAGAAGCTTGTCTTTCCAGTCCTTTGATAGTAGCTTTTCAATACTGGGAGTTTCTGAGTGAAGGGAGGGGGAAAAAAATGTAAGAAAATCAACATGACTGGCTCCACAATAGAACTCATTAAAAGTCTATCTACTAAAAATAAGGCCAACTCTATTCTAGGCCCCAATTCATAATGATTTCATCAACAAGCTGATAAGATGGAAGGTTGAGGGGGGGATGTGTTTTGTCACCTGCTGTTTCAAAATCATTAGCTTTTCCCTCTTGCGGAACAAAGCCATAGCAATTCTGTATGAGAATGGGCACATATAAACCTGCAATTCATTGTTTTTTCAATTTAGTGAAAAGTTCCTGCTTATAATGTATGCTTGCCAATTTCAGGGTGTTAGTCTGTTGACAAAAATCAGAGTTTAAAAAAAGCAAAGAGTTAGTTCCTAAATCTGCCTACATGTAATTATATCCCTCCATGTGTCTACTATTACATGTACTTTATAATCTGTGCTTAAACATCATGGGATGGTAAGCACACTTTGGAAAGATTTTCCAGCAACACACACAAACTCAGACACTGTAAATAATAATCATAATAAAAAGTTGGTTATGATATAAAGCTTTACAAAGATTGCAAACTCCAGAAATCGGGGGGAAAGCAATGCCTTGAATGGAAACCCATTATTTGCTCATTTCAGATTTCTATCACTTCCTTTCTTTAATAAAATACATTTGTTCAGTATTTGCAGGAGAAAATTCACTGAGGGTGTGGATGGGTCCAATATTTATGTCTCTAACTCTTGCATTTTGACCTTTTTTTTGTTTGGAATTTTAATGCGTAAGTAAATATAAATGCTAATAAAATTCAGAGAACATTAAACTCAGTTCCAAACAATGTAATTGTATATTCTTGTCAGCATTTAGATGGGTACACAATTACAATGGCTTTCAATCCCACGATTAGTACTGCATTCAGTTAGAAAATGGAGTGTACTAAAAGATAAGTGTCCCAGTATGTGCCATCTAAATAACAATACCCACACTTATTATCTGGATCTAAGACATATACTGCTATTCTCCACATTTGTGTTTATGTGTATTTGTATTTGTTCAGGCATTTGTTTACCCCCTACCAGGAGCATAAAAGGAGTACATGTTAACTTATCAAAGGGACCGTCTGGCCTAGGGACCATACAATTATTAGCAACTGGTTAATTTTCCCCACGGTAAAAAGCATTATGAGGAGCCTTCATTATCTTGTTTGGCTAATTCTGCCAACCTTCTTGAACTACTAACTTCAAGCTTTCAGGAATCAGTGTCGAAAAAAAAAATCTGTGTGCAGTTTTCAAAAAAAAAAAAAAAAAAAAAAAAATCAGTTATTTCCCTTTTCTTACTCTCTCTAGCAAAAT
The DNA here is from genome assembly GCA_007922195.1 of Podocnemis expansa. Classification (NCBI taxonomy): domain Eukaryota; kingdom Metazoa; phylum Chordata; order Testudines; family Podocnemididae; genus Podocnemis; species Podocnemis expansa. The sequence continues at coordinate 13,286,211 of ML682017.1, forward strand.
GCCAGTATTATGACATTTTATTCTCTTTACAAAGGATTTGTGGAAAATGAAAGTGATCAAAAAAATCTTTAATATAATATAATATAATATAATATAATATAATATAATATAATATA
>ML682017.1:13286336-13308344 GCA_007922195.1 Podocnemis expansa
TAATATAATATAATATAATATAATATAATATAATATAATATAATATAATATAATATAATATAATATAATATAATTCTCTCTCACACACATACCCCTTCCTTAAATACTGTCTCCAGTTTAATCTTTTTAAAAATATATAATTTTAGGCATTCTGTTCACCAAGTTGAATGAAGTTTTTCCCTGACATTTTTCTTGTAATAACAAGAGCTATTATTAACAGAAAAGAAGTTAGAAGCTCAAAAATTACAATTAAATCACAATGGTTACGAGAAGCTGCATGTTAACATTTTTAACATTAATATTTCCGTGCCTGAGTTCATGATAAGAGGATTCCACTGTGCTTAAGACACATTTGCAAATACTTCCAAAGTTTGTACTTTCCCAGTAAACACTTCATGAAGGAAACCATTTTTTAAAACATATCTGAATAGGTCAAATAAACATTGCTGTTTTCTTTTTTCCTGTGTTTTTCAAAAATTCTTGAGTAGCAAGTAAACAGGCCAGAGCCAAGGCAGTATTTGCAATAGAGGACTGTCAGTCATTAAAAGCTAACAAACCTTTGCAAAGCAGGAATGCAACAAGAAAAATCCATTGTGAACTAACAATAGGCTACAGAACCTCCAGGCACCGAAAGTAGACCATTTTACTTTTAAGTCTATTGTCAGCAAAGTCCATGAAAAAGCTTTTCCCCTGCAGCTAGACAAAATATTCGCTGTAGTGTGCTCATAAAGAAACAGAAGTCTTCTGTCTAACTTGCAGAGTTAAAGCAACAGTAGTCTGGTTTCTGAAGTCTACAGAACACTCCAGGTTCACTGCAGGCCTCTGTATTAACTACCAAGCGGATACACAGCTCAGCTACATAGCAACATAGCACAATTGCCCTCCTTGTAACAAATAGTTCTTCCAAATGAATGGCTCCTTCAAGTCCATGTTATTGGAAGGTGCTTGGTCAGAAATCACAGTTAACTTTCTATACATAAAGCAGGATAGGAGTGCTTGTGATTAAGTTCAGTGCTAATATTTGGGGGGGGGGGGGGGCTGTTATTGTTTTGTCAATAAAAACGTATTGACTAGAATTAAACAACTCACATTACAAATGATCATTCTTGCAACCCACCTGTACCGGTAATTCAGGAAAAGCTACAACAAATAAGCTAAGAATAATTAATTCCATGGACAGCCATGTATCAATGACTGAATTTCTGCTAGAATGGTAAAGATCTCAGTAGGAAATGCATGATTAGGGATGTGAAAGGCCAAATGGCAAAATCCCAATAGTAACAATGCATCTGTTCATTAATGTGCAAATATGAGTAATATGAAAATTTAACACACTTATAATCCCCACTGCAATGCTGATAGCATAAAATAGCTTGTGGTGATCTAATAAGTATATCCCCTGTTGAAATACTGTAGCTTACCTATTTAAAATAATAATACATGTATATTTTTTTCTTAAAATATCTGTACTCCTGTTTAATCGATGTACTAAAGTATTTGGACCCTCATTTGACATGAATGGCAACTGTCATATGAGGCATTGACAGAATTTTGCTATTTTTACAGCCACCAAATGTGTATATTTAAAAGCTGACTACTATGATTTTAGAAACAATAGATGGACATTCCCCATTCAAAAAGAAGCATTAAACGTTTATATCAAATTCTAGTTTGATTATACTGTTATACGGTACTATAACATATCCTGTTGATGTTTTCTGACTGTTGTTTGTGAAAGACTTGCATACTATATATTTAAAACAACTAGAATTTATATATTATATCAGATAAAACCAAGTTTGAAACTGATACATATTAAACATAATAGCTCTAAAAAAGCTACAATCATATGAACTTTCCCAAACTAAATAAAACCCTAAAACATTTTGTTGGAAGGAACACATATACTGAGACAAAAAACAAAAACTTGTTTGGAAAACAGACATACATTGTGTATTTACATACATATATATGGGTCTGTGTGCAATGTGCACCATGAACCTAAACTCAGTCTAGTGGTCTGAGCACATCACTGGCCTTGGGAACTGCTATTTCCAACCTCTAGTCTCACATGGACACTCTCCATAGATTTGGGAAATCACTTAGGAGATTTACTTCATTTTCACCATCTGTAAAATGGGGATGATACCATAACAATTTCTGGTCACCTAACACATCTGCCAGTCAAGCACCAGGACCTCATTATACTAAACATTTTACAAACACACATGGTGGATCTGTTATACTCTATGTGATAACCATGCAGAACTTTTCAGTAACAGAAGTGATAGAGCTTAGTGCTTCCTTTTTAAGAAACACAGGACGCATCTACATGAGATAAAGTAAAATCGTTGTTAGCATTTTCCCCCCCAATTATAAAAGTCAAATTACACTTATGTTAGATGCTTATATTTTTGTGAGACCAATGATACACAGTGTTAGGCTCACAAAGTGACTTAAGTGCCTAACTACCACTTTAAGTGCTTAAACTCAGAATCGGGCTCCACCGCAATTAATGAAAATTCCATTAAACTGTCATCAAACCCTGCAGGTCCCTACCTGACACAAAACTTTCTGCCATGAAAGTTACTTTGGGGGTAGGGGGCAATGGGTGCGTTGCACCTCCCAACTGCAAGCCTCGGGCAGGTGTGGATTTTTTCACCACCATAACTCTTTCCACGGGTGGATTTTGGAACTACCTCAAGGAAAGTCAGCTTCACACCCACCCCTGGCAGTCCCTGCCCCTGCACCAGCCATATCCTTCTGCTGGTCCTGGGTCCAATCTGGCTCCTGCCACCAGGCCTGGGACCAGCTTCTGCCACCAATGGTGGCTCCAGGCCTCTGGCTGGGCCAGATCCTGCTGATGCTGCCAGCTCCCTGCGCCTACTGCTGGCGGCAGTGGCCTCTCTCTGTCTTCCAGCTGATGCGGGAACAGGCCCCTGCCAGGACTCAGGGCTGTCGATGCTAGTAAGTTCAAGGTTAGTTCAAACTAAAGAATTCCTTTCCCTGATGTAGACAGGCAAAAAGGTAGTTCAAATTAAGCCTCCTTAATTTGAACTAACTTGCCAGTGTAGACATAGCATTAGACAGAGTACTCTAATCACCCGCTACAGTCATTACACACTCAGTCTCTTTGGCCTACTGATTCTTTCATTATTTAGGTCATTAAAGTTACGAGGGAGCACCCTATACTACTGACTTCTGGCAAAAACAGCATAGGCACGTAACACAGACAGAGGCCTGCAGAGAAGAATTCCAAAGCAAATGGATACATCTGCCCGCAGCCCAGAATTAGCTGCCTATCTCTGTGAGCAGGGTGACTCTTAGCATCTCCCACTGGCTAGCTCAGGTGAAATCCCACCTGACATCCTGGCTAGATTTGTGAATCTGAGGTTCCCGTCTCTTCCCATTCACTCCAACTCAGGCTTTGTGAATCCCAATCATTGTTTTCTAGATACCTCAGTTCCACTGTGTATCTAGCATTAGGATACTATTTCTGGTTCTGTCAGGTAGGTAAGTGATACATCTAGAAAATAGCCAGGTCCATGACTTTAGAATACATATGCACAAGGGTGCTATGAAGAATACTTTAATACCTGTGAAGGTTCTCACTGAATAAGTGCTAAGTATTACAGACATCTATGGATACAGCAGAGGAAGAGAAAAAGAACAAAATATGGAAAGAATAAGAGCAATTGTAAAATAAATAATGGCAAAAAAGGAGAACATGGATGTCCTTTGACCTGAAATACAGATTAATTCACAGCAATTATTTGTGCGGGTTTTTTCTAGTTGTAGGTTTATCAGTCATTATGTCCTTCATAATATATTTACACAGCATTTTGTTTTCTTTTTTTTCACCCATTTCCTCTTTCACTCGCATATGCTTCTTCGCATCAGTGCCTATGGCAATACCCAGGGGTGAATGGCCCTCCAACTGTGCCAGCCATTGTTACAGCAGCATACTGGCTCTTCAGTTCATGTTCATTCCCAAGAACTCTCCCCTCCTCTCTCCCCTTGGTGCCAAACACTCTCAAGACTGACTCCCACATATCAAACAATAAGACCTGGAGACTCATGCCAGCATCCAGTAATTCTCAAACACAGCCACAATGCCAGGAATAAAACCACATTCTCTCCAATGCAGTAGCTCTATAAACCAGTCCACTTTGTGTATGTATGTACACACACACGTTTTTGCATGTGAGCATGAGCGTGTGTATATAATTTTGTTGCTCTGAAAATATTAAAAAACAAAGGTGCTAAGTAAATGAATAGAAAACCATCTTTATAACCCAATTTGTTGTGGGCTAACCATGCATAACGTAATAGTTGTTGTTTACTTGAGCTTTAACTGTGACTTCATTGGCATATTTGTTTCAAATCTCCCTTCCACAAAACCAGTTTCATTTTGAGAAAAGAAGTAGTGAGTTCTAAGACCTGACCCATACTCGAAAATTATGCTAACACTCTCCATTTTCAGCATTTAGAACTGAATCTATATTTAATTTTATCTCCTACTGACAAAACTCTCCACATTTTCTGGTTTCCTTATGCCCCTTTTTGACATGACCTAAACCTCTTACTGTGATAGTTCTATCAGCATAGTGGCAATGTGGATAAAGGAGTGCCTATACCCACAGAAGCAGCCATCCACTGCAGTCCCCCACTGAAACATTCCCTTCAGTAGGGACTTTTCTGGAAGCACTTTTGAACTTCACTGCCCAGGAGTGTCAATGACTAGAAGCCAACCTCACTTTTAAATGTCCAAGAAAGTCTTCATGGCCACATCTGTTGCTGTTACTGCTGATTTTTGCTCACAGCATGGCTGCTCACTCTCAGCCCTGGACTGCTGCTTGGTTCAAGAAGGAGATGCTCAATATCACTGCACTGTAAGGAGAGAAGTGTATATAGGCACAGCAACAGCACTCTCACAAGAACAAGAATATTTACAGTGACTAGGCAAAGGAGTCAAGTACTCCAAAGAAAAGCTCCAGCACCATGCAGAGGGAAAGGAGCTGAGGAAGGACTATCAGAAGGTGAAGGAAACAAAGCTACCTACATGATCTGTCTTTTATAACCAGCTGACCCAATCATTTCTCTTTTAATCCCTGGAGACATTCCATGTCTCAGAAGAGAGGTGGAAGCCTCCATTGAGCAGTGGATGGGGGAAAGGTGTCTGGCACTGACCAGTAAATGGACAATGGGGTGGAGTAATACAAGATGTCCAAAAGCCAGGTGCTATTCAACAGCTGTACCCAGTAGTCTAAATGCCTCATGCCGACACAAGTCATCCATTGAAGAGGAAGAAGAAATGACAATTAATGTCCCATGAAGAAGTCATAGTAAAGGCTGATATGCCCTAACTTTTGGCAGTGCCTGTACATTTGCATTGTCCAGAAAAAGCTGTTAGAAACATGGTTTGAACCCATATATCCTTTCCTTACAACCCAGCAGTAAATGCTGTCTACCATCCATCCACCATTTCTACACTACGTGTCCATCCACCACCTTTGTATTAACACTCTCCAGCAGGTATTCTTGCATTCTTAATGCACAAAAATTAACTCACCTTTCTCCCAGTTTACTCTGACAAAACTTTACTCTGGGAGACAAAAACCTCAAACCTAGGGCCTACATTATAAACAAATGGTCACAATTTCACAGATCATCAGCACAGCGTATTTAAGATTTTCCCAGTCGCTATGAAACAAAGATACTTTGACCAGATCACCATAGTATGTATGATCTTACTGCAGACGAGGATCACTGTGGGAAATCATCACAGAAAACACCTTGGCTGCATATGTCCTCACGTGGCTTTCGGTCCTCTAAACAGCAACCTTCTCTGGCAGGGTCATACCTTCCCCCTCTCACCCTTGTTCCCTGAGCCATCAACCTGCCCACAATTTCTTTTGATTCAGTTCCCACTGCACTCTACTCCAGCAGACAAAATCTTAGGAAACAAGAATTGCATGGGTTACAAAACCTGTCACCTGTGATACACTGATATCCAGGTTCTTATTGTACTTTTCATACATATTTTTATGGGGTGTAGTTAGTAAAAAACAAATTCTTCTGTGAGTTGCTAAGGGTTTGGAGTTTTTGGTTTTTTGTGTGTGTGTTTGGGGTTTTTTTTGTGATATTTAGTATGTTGATAAAGTATATGTCCTCTGAACACTGAGGTATCCTTTTTATGACTTCTGGCGCTTTAGTGCTGCCTGTACTGCTAGAAGTAATTCACATAGATCAATTAAAACATTGCATGACTTTTTAAAGGTTAGTAATCCAGCATACTACAAAAACAATTGATTCTGCTCAATCCACTCATACACAAGTAGTCATTTTACTGCTGCTTACATATGCTCACAGCATAGTACAACAAGCATGAGTCTTCCATACTTCACTAAAATACTTTCTAAAATTAACTAACCTATTAATTCACTCCAAAAGATAGTTACGATAGTATGATACAGCACCAGTTACTGTATTAATGACGACACAGGTAGGCTACTGCCCCATCAAAGTACCTCATTTGAAATATTCTGGGTGTAATACCATTATCTGACTTGCTTTCAGGCTGTTTTCATTCAGCAGACAGCCTGGCCACCTCACTCATCCATACCGGCAACAGGGTCTCACCCTTGGTCTCATAGCTATAATGTAACACACAGTGTGCAGCAATAAATGTGGGGAAAGTCTTCTTGCTGAAATTCAGCTTTGTCATGAGACATCTTGCCCTTCAGCCTTCCAAAGACACACATCACATTCATTCTGCAACTACTCAGGCCACAGTTAAACCTTTCCCTGCACCTGTGCAGCCTCCCTTCATGAAGGGCCCTTCCTACATTGTCAAAGTGTTTTTCTAAAAATCAAGGCAATGTAGACTTTTCTGGACCGGCCAACGCTTATGTTAATAAAGCACTTAAAATGATCCACTTGGGCCTGTATAATCACCAAGACCATCCCTTTTGGCTTACCTAACCATAGGCATGGGGGCAAGCAACTCAAGGATCACCAGCACAGTTAGGGAAGCACTGCTCCTGGAATCAGTCTATTATTTCTTATCCAGAGAGAACATACTTTACCTCCTTGCTGACCTCCCTGACAACTGCCCCCACCTAGTTTGCCAACACCAAACTGATTACTCACTGACAGCAATCTATGGTTGCAAACTTCCGTATGACACTTGTCACTCATTTCTCCACTGGAAGGGCAGGTCCCATCTTGGTGTTTCTGTGCTTCAGGACAGTAGTGCATTCAACACACAGTTCTAGAAGGGTAGTCTTCTGCAACCTAAATGTCTGGAGTTGCGAATGGCTATTCCACATTTGCAAGATGATCAAGCCCACTACTCAGTAGATGTCCCTAAAGCCACCACACCACTGAATGTGGTTATTCTGTGAAGAAGAGCTATAACAGTGTAGCCTTTACAGTCACTGTTCAGCCATCCTCAGTTGTATCTGTTTAAGTGCTGTGTCCTTGTATGTCCAACAAGACTGTATATCCAGTCCTTAGATCATAGGAAGGAGCAGTGTTCCCATGTGCCACATTCATATTTATAGTTGCGAGTTCTCAGATGGGACAATTTCCCCCAAAATAGCATGCCTAATGCCAGCACTGTAATATTGGAAAAGACACTGAGGTGCCTACCTATGATATAAGAGATTTTTTTCCAAAAACAGCTACATGCTAGTTGGACACAATGCACTGACATAAGCAGCTGAGTGTGAGCGAACTCGACTGATGCCATTTTGTGTCTGGCTCTGTATTAACAGAATTTTTACTGGTACAGCTCTCTAGCGCGGATAAGGACTAAAGAGCTCCCAAAAATATATTAAATGAAATTATTACAACATTAGTTATAATGAGAAAGTATGTTTCCTGTACATGAAACCCAGCAAGGTGCCTAATTCTTCAGAAATACATATATTATATATATATATGAAATGAATCTCCAACCTGAGCTACAAAATGATATAAACAACTGTTATAAATAATTCAAAACTGCTAATGGTCACTATTATATATCTATATAAAGTTTAAGGGCATCATTTTCCTTTTTAATCAATACTGCAATTACATCAATGGAAGCACATGTGAGGAAAAGAGAGGGGTGTGGAAAAAATGTCTTCCCTATACACTAAAGAAGAGAACTCTGTACCAGGATGTCATATACAACATTCTGATTCTGTTCAGCTAGAAGTAAAAGACAAAATTTACTTCTCAAAAGTGATCTGCTCAGAACACAGCTGATAAATGAAACCTGTATACAAAACTCAGCAGCAGTCACTAAGCAGCACTGTAACTCAGCAGTCACTGAGTTATTTTTAATATTACCAAAAACTATTTCAAGAGTAACAACGTAAAAACAGAAATGTCTGGAATTTAAACCATTAAATCACATGTCAGCTTTATTCTTCTATCTTAGTTAAAGCAAATAAGTTTCCTTGAAATATTGTCATATCAGTACAACTATATACAGGGGGTGACCCATTACCATGCGACCGGTTTGCGCACAGAACTGGTTAACGGGCGGTAATGGGATGGCCCCCAAAGGTCGCACAGTAAAGCGTAGGTGCCGTTAACTTGCCTGGTGTAAACGGGACCAGGAGCGTCACTGCCCTGGAGATGGGTCCCAGGCACTGGCCCAGGCCCCACTCCCTGGCTCCGCTTCTGTGCTGGGGTCCGAGCCGGCCTCAGGCACCTGCTGCTATCAGCCTGACCCTGGATCCCCAGCTGGAGACATGGCAGGGAGCGCCAGACCTAGAATGGGGCTGGAAGCGGCCACTGCCACCGCTTCCTGCCGTGTCCCCAGCCAGGGATCTGGGGCCAGGCTGGCAGCAGCAGGCGCCTGAGGCCGGCTTGGACCCCAGCACAGAAGTTGGGCCAGGGGCATGGCCTGTGGCCAGGGGGCAGTGCCTGGGCCGGTGCCCTGGGGAAGGCCTTCCAGTTCCATTTACACACGGGCTGGTTTACACGTGGTCACTGGGGGCTGGTCCCCCGACATCCACATGTAAACGGGTCCTCACTGTACTAATTTTATAATTAAGTGCTCATATGAGATAGTTAAGAACAACAGACACCTATGCTTTTAATCTGCTAATTTTTGACACTTTTAGAAAATGATGGGTAAGTAACATGACTTAAAAACATACTTTAAGACACACGTGCATATTAACACTGACTATTAAAAAATATATTGTGGGATCTATTCCTACTGTTTGTAGTTGCTGAAAACTACTACTTTTACTCCTACATTTTAGGATAACAATAAGTTAAAATCTCAACAAAATCTTTAACAAATGAATACATGGTGTACACAATAATAAAGCAAATATCTAGCATTATTGCTAAATTTTCCAAAAAAGAGTCCACGTTCAAGGCTTATTTCCATTATGTTCAAATAGAAGCCATTCTACTAAAGTAATCATCATCAATAATATTGCAGCAGTTTGCACATATGCCAAACATCAGCTTTCTTCTAAAGATCTCAAAGCTCTTTAAAAAGTAATATATTGCAACCTCCTTTTATAAAATGGGGGAAAATGAGGCATGTAAAATGTAAGTGTCTTGCCCAGAGGCATGCAGGTAGGACCATCCATGTAGAACTAAGAAAAGAATCTAGATATCCTAACTTCTAGTCCCTTCTGTTGTCATTAGACCACATTCCCTAAGCCCTAAAAGCCTGTTGGAAAGTTAGCAAATGAATTTCAGAGTTGGAAAAGAGACTGTTGATAAGTAGTGTGCAAAATTCCTACATCTTTCTAACTGGCCACACTATCAGGGAACAAGAGAAGAGAAAAGCCTTAACTCTGGAAGAAAGAGAGAGAGCAATTAAAAAAAAAAAGTGGGGTAAAACACAGAATCTCAAATCTTCTCAAAAAGGCACAACTTCCTGCTTGTAGAGGGATTTTTTTTTTAATTGTGTTTTTTGTTTTAACTTGTTCTGTTCTCACAGAATGATATGCAAAGATCAGTTCCTCCTCTGACATTCCTTTAAGTTTTTTGACTCTGGTTCACAATGTGCTCTTGTCCGGAAAGAGGAGTCTATTGTATTGGGAAAAAGGGAGTGGGGAAAGGTTTCACCTTCTTTAATTTTAGACAAGAAATGTCCCACTGCAGCTGCATCAAAATACATGTTACTTGACTAATCACTGCCTCCCCCCCTTCTTTTTTTCCCCTCTCTCTCTCTTTCTATTTTTTCTTTTTTTTTGACAGCTGTCTTCCTATCATCCCAACAGGTGCTATTAGGCCCTGAACAATGGCTAAGGCTTTTAAGCCACTGCTGTTGACAAGTGAAAGGGAACAACAAATGGCTTGGCAGTGCTCTTCTCCCCGGGTCACTCAGCCAATGGTAATAGTTATTATTTTTATTTATTAGCTCTGCAGCACTGTCCTTCATTGTGCTTCCCCCACCCTCCCCTTTCTGTGGCAGCCAGGAGCATTTTAACTTTTAATAAAAATGGGAGAATGCATAGCTCCTGAGCTAGCTCTTTCTGTAAAGTGCACAGCTAATGAATGTTGTCCATTTAGATCTGGATAATTTATGATGTCAGCAAGTGTGGGTGGGGAGGGCTGAATCAAGATCAAGCCATTAGTTACATTGTGAGGAGTGAAAGTGAGAGTATGTGGAAGCAGGGGATAGAGAAAAGAGATTTTTAAGAGTATTTCTTTTTGAAAGATAGTTGTAAGGTTAGACAATAAATAAGATCATCCACCCATTAAGATTAACCCTATTTTTCTTAACTAATCTTAACATTTCACCTGCATGCCTCTTAAGAGAACAACAGTACAGATAAAACCGGAAATACAAACTATAGCTGAATGGGAAATGAACACATTTAAAAAAAAAAAAAGTAATTGTTTATGGCAAACAAGAGTACTTAAGAGTAATGCATTGAATTATGTCATCCAACAGGGGAGAGATGCATCAGGATGCTCTTACACCAAACATACATGTTTGCTAATGAAGAGCTAAATTGGCAAAACTCTGAACAGCCAGTAAGCTCCATCAGTGCAAACCCATCCACTGGACGGGCAAAATCTTACATATGCATGGGCAAAAGAGGTAACTGAACATGCAACGTAGGTGATTCCATGTACAGATAGAGCAAGTCCCTGCGCATGCAGATATGGTCTTTGCAGAGTTCACTAAATGCACATAGTATCAAAAATGTAACTTAGTATTCTAGAAATGGCTGATACAGAGTCAAAAGTATTATGGCCAAACTGAACTACATCAATTTACACCAGTTGTGGATATAGTCTTATGCATTTACATTTGTAGTGGATTATGTATCACTCTATTGGAAGCAGAGTCTAATGATATTACTGAAATACTCTAAAAATAAACTTTTGGCAATGTTAACAAAATAATACAAACAATAAGAAGGATGAAAAAAATAAAGAACAGAAAACAACAAAAAAAAATCAAGAAAATACACACTCGGCCCAGATTTCCAGTCTCTGAAAATATGACAGACTGTTTTACCACTGGAAGTGAGAATTAAAGCACATACGCCCAATGCCAAACAGCTACACATCCTGAACTCCTCTTGCTCAACATATGTGAAAACAAAATCTCAATATCTGTTGCCAGATGCCAGAAAAGACATGAACAATAAAAGATGATGACAAGATTTATACTATAAATCAGAACTTCTGTGGTGCAGGTAGTTTTACAGTAAATCAGAAGAGTAGTTGTAATGCAAATGATAGTTTCATGAAATCATTATGTCAAATTAAATAGAAATTATTAAAGCAAATGTCATCTTTGGATTTGCTTCGAATAATCTTCCAAGATTTTCACACAGGCTTCTCCACCAAAGTACAGCATTCCATCTGCCTCGACAACTTGTTCTGTTTGTTCTCACTTGTCGCCATTCATAGATTTTTTGGACTGTGTTATTTTCGGTTTAAATAGGGAGAGGAAATACACTGGGTTTCCTTTTGATATAGCATTTATCTTCATGAATTTGGAAATGACATGAGGATGCATGAGCTGTGCAGCCACATAGCAGTTATGACAAGTCATCCCCAAACAAGCAAAGAGAAACCAACAGAAGTCTATTATCCGGGGCTCCTTCATGCAACAGTTCTGCACAAGGAAAGACCAAGAGAGAAAGACAGAGAGGGAAGGGAAAAGACAGTTAAAGAAAGGAGAGCCCAACAATCAGAAAAAGGAGGACACAAGCACTACTCAGTGAAGAGACAGTGAAGCACTACAGACACTTCCCTGACTTATACCACTGAATGAACCCCTCTGACACCACTCCACTTACAGATCACTCAACCAGTCTAGGTAAACATATGAGAGAAAAAGCAGGAAGGAGCAGTGTAACCCATGTGCCTAAATAGGTGCAATCTCTTTTAGGGATCCTTATGGCTGGGTTACGTTGCTGGGCAGATTTTGCAGCCCAGAAACCAGAAACTTCTGGTAAGAGGGTGAGGAAGCACACTGAGCATGCTCCACAAGTTTTATTGTTGAGCTGGAAGTGCATACCCAGGGAGAAGCCTGAGAAGAGAAGCCTGGAGAGGAGCTGCAGAGGACATTGGCTAAGGGACTCAGTGAAAGGAGCTGAGCAGGAGTGGACTGCAGGATGTTTTCTCCCAGCTTTCGACTGCTTTGCAGGGGAGTTGTCTGCAGCAGAACTGAGAGCTGGATGGCCAGTGACCTGATTGCATGGTGCTGGCTGCACAGGAGGAAGGACTGCATGGCATCTGCCTGAAGATTCCTGCAGCTAGAGAGGATGAGGATTGCTTTCGTTCTGCATTCAAGCCCCAAGGACTTAAAAGACTGGAACTGAGATAAGGGTGACTCCACCTGAACTTTGGGACTCTTGGGTTTCTTACTCTTTTGTTTAAATGTATTATGGTTCCTTAGGATAAGGTGTGTTTAGTTAGTTAATAAAGTTCATTGTTACGTTTCTGTTGAGTAATAGTTTAATGTGGGATGGAAACTCTGAGCAGTCTTCGCTGTGAGTCCTTTTGACAACTGGATCCTGGCTCTCCAGTTGCTTTCATCAGGGGTTTTCTCTGTGAGGCACTGGAGAGGGGCAATTGAATGAATCTGAGCCCACCCTAGCAGGTTACAGCAGCACTTAAGTTGTGCTGATGGATATGACAGACCCAGGCATCAGAGATTTCTACAAAGCAGTTCCATTGCCATGAAGGCAGCAGCAATCTTATTTCTCCATTGCCAAAGAAGCAGTATAATCATGCCCTGCAGAACTCTTCTGGAGCATTAATGGCTTTATGAATTCAGACTGCCTTTCCTCATCTCCAGAACATGATACCTGCCGTTGCAAGAAATTACCTAATTCCACAGTGAATTCATTTACCTGTACCTCCGATGACCATGTGGGCCACTAAGCCAAGCACAAGACAGGAACAGAGCACAACTCTACCAAAAATTAGGGCCGTTCACTTAAATAATAGTTTTGGAAGCACTGACAACAATCAAGAGCCACGACTTGGGGCTCTATCAAAACCATGCCCAGAGAGAGAACAGAGACTGTCAACACCTCTTTTGATGAAGGAAGCTACCACCCCTTTTAAAAGAAGAAACCACCACCACTCCACGCTACTGATATTATCAATAGCTCCTGGTATTCAGGGAAGATACTCAAGAAACTAGCAAAAGGAACAACAACCCTGAAATGCCAACGCTGTCAGCTAGCACTATCTTGAACACTGCTCCTCTCTGTCTAACCACAGGTGAGGGCATGGTACGAAGTAGTACACTCTTATCAGTGCCTGTCCATAGACAAGGAAAGAGCAGTATATATCTAGGAGCTCATTGGAGCATTGATATCATTCGACATTAAATGACTTACCTACAAGAAGCTGGGTGGCAGGTGGTGAATGGAAGCATTCTGAAATGGCTCAGATCCTTCCTCATAGACTAAACCAGGGACAGGCAACCCCTGCACGTGTGTTGACACAGCATGCAAGGCCATTTGGAATGGCATGGGGTGCTCTCTGTGATGCCACTGAAAGCCACTCCAGGGAGCATCATTTGGGGGCAGCTGGGGTTGGGGTCTCCAGGAACATCATGGAAAGACGCTACCTGGAGTGGCTCCTCCTGGCAGCACTCTTGGGAATGTGTCCCCAGGGACATCATGGAAAGAAGCTGCCCAGAGTGGCTCTGCAGAAAGAAGCCATCTGGAGCAGCTCCTCTCTGAAGTATGCCACCACTGCAAAAAGGCATTCTGGGTGGCTTCTTTGCACAATTGGCTCCCTTTCAGTGGCATGTCTGGGACTCTCCAATCCTCAGCTCCAGCCATGGCCACCGCTTTTCAGGTGGTGGCTTTTTTTTGTTTTTTTGGCAGAGGGGACTGCTGGCACCCACTGATGGTTGGGGAGGCAGGCCAGCACAGGGGTCAGTAAAGGTTGCCAACCCCTGGATTAAACCAACCGATCATCCGCTTCCATAGCCCTCCCACATGAGTCCCACAGTATTAATCATCCTTCCCCCTCATCCTGTGTTGTTCAACATCTCTGTGAAGTAGTTGGGTGGGCAGGTGAGAGAGCAGAGATTGAAAGGCCAGCATGCTTAGGTAAAACTTTCTATGGGAAATCTTTACATCAAATATTAACAGCACCATCTACCAACTCCATCAATACCAAAGTGAAATCAACACTTGGATAAAAAGCACTTGGACAAAATGGAGTCCAAGCAAGACTGAGGTGAGGTTGCTATGAAGAAGGAAAGTAGTTTGAAGGACTTGCTCACTGTATAACTTTCCCTATTGTAATAAGCATCAGCCGTCTGATTAAGTCAGCCTGCAACCTAGGGTCCTGTGCTCTTCACTGTCTTTGGTTGTCCAAATAAGCTTGGTCTCAGAAAAACACCAACTTTCCTCTGTAAGTGGATAAAAGGTTGTGCCCCATTCTTTCTGACACAGAATTCGCCAAGATGATCACTGATTGTGACCTCCAGGCTTGATTACTACTACTCACAAAATCTACAGATGATGTGACATGGCCTAAGAAAGCTCCAACTAAAACAAAAGTCAACAATCCATCTGTTCAGCAGCAGCTCTCAATTAACATACGAAGCTCTGATCTCTGTACGATCTCTTGCCTGAACATAGAATCCACTTCAAGATTTCCGCCCTCATTTTCAAAGCCCTTGATGGGACTGGAGCTCTCTCTCTGAAGAGCACACTTCGTTCTGTGGCCATGGCCTCCCACATCAGCTAGATTTTACGAGCACAGTGGAACCAGCAGCCAATAGTGGGAGGCCTGTGAAGACAAGCAGGAGACAGAACCATGAAAGGAACTGGATCTAGATGGAGAACACAGATCCTGTAAGCAATAAGAGTGACCCTAGCATTAGCAAATGAGAATATTGTTTCAGCAGTAGCTCTTGTTCAGGTAACTACATCCAATAATGATCAACTATTCTGATGAAGAAGATGTTGGACCAAACTGTAGGTGAGTGAAAAATTCTGTGATTTTATTTTCCTGTGAATATTTTCTTCAGTCTTCCATCTAGGTGATGTTCAACCTTCTGATTTTGAGTTCAAAATAATTCCAAATTTTTAAGTGAAACTTTACTAATGCCAGCATATTTCATCTGTCTTCACACTGAAACCACAAAAAACAGGGAATCTCTCAGAGGTTTAATATGACATGATAAAGCTACTCAGGTTCACTGGAAACTGGGCTTCAGTTTGCTTTTAAGGTTCTCAAGTCAAAGTAAAGTTTTCAATGATCTTCATCTGAATTTTGTGCCTGTAATAAAACCTCAAACCAGATGAATTTCTAGGACTTTTCATATTTCATACAGCTTAAGTAAACAGCCAGTGGATGCTCTGATATTGAAATCACACCTCATATAACTTTTTATTTACTTCTCCCCTTCATATACAGTACAACTCTCTCACACATCAATATGGTGCAGACCATTTGTGTGTATTTATACACAGACTTCCCTCTATATATTGTGAGACATCTTATTAGTATCTACTTTTGAAAGAGAACCATCCAAAGATTCACTTGTATTTGTGAACTTTATGAGCAAACTGATGTTCAGGTTCTATGATAGAATTTTTTAACCTGTCTCTCTGCGTAAAGAGAAAATAAATGGACTGTGTATACATACACATATTAAATATTTGTACAGTATGCATGTGTGAAAGAGAGCACTGTGCCTTATATACAAACACCATGCACAGAAAAAAAGGGCAGAGTCAATATCAAAGGGGAGGGGGGTACAGAGAATAGATGCTGGACATCTGAGATGTTTGGCAAATGACAAGGACAAATTCCCAAATTGCCTGAGAACAGGAGGTCTGGGGGAGGTGGCAACAGGATGGAGTAATTGTGGAATGGGGTTACAAGGAATTTAATAGATCAGAAAAGGCTGAATGGGATAGCAGGTCTATTATTCAGAAGTTCTCCTTTGTGAAAGGCTTTAGGGAATGCCAAGACAACAAATGACTTAATCCTGGGAATGATGCTATAGCATAAATGAAAGCAGTCTATACCTTGAAGGCTAATGGCATAAATTTCTATATCACATAACCACTTCGACTACCACAGCTCTCAGCAAAGTCTTAAGAGCTACAATTAGAAAAACCACACAAGTTCCATATCCCTCTGCTCCCCACCAACACTTCTCGATGGACTCAGGAGAAAAACAAGCCATGTAAATGACAAAAAGAAATGGTTAAATACCATATCAAAAGAATGGCTACAGTGATGAACAGAAAAGAAAAAAATTGCTGTGTTGGTTTCTCTTTTCTTCTATTTTTAAATGCTGAACTACAACAAGAGCCTGCTGGTTGTATTCACAAAGGCATTAAATAATAAAATACCAAATTACACTCCCTCCTTTCCCCCCACTAAAGACATGTTAGCACTTTAAAAGAAACAGGGTGTAAAGTAGAGGATTTCCTCCCCAGCTTTCACACAGCATTGTATGTCCTTGGGAAATTTTCATACTTCTCTTTCTTACTTGTTTCTTCAGCTCAAAATGTTTTAAAAGTAAGGTATTGGACTAAGAGAGTCTCATCTAATGCCCATTAAAGTCAGGGAGAGCATTTCTAGAGATTTCAGCATGACTTGGATAAGAGGAAAAAGTCCAGATCATTGAAAAAATTAAAAAGTCATAGAATGTGTGACTAAGACAGAATAAGACCTTGTCAACACTGGAAGCTGAACCCTGCTATCAGACACAATATATTTTCACCTCTTAGAGTTTTCTGGGATCACTGGTTGGCTCCAATTTATATCCAACAGCTAGCGGTCTAAGACACAACAGCAGCTATCACTGACAGCATTGGTTTTTATTCTCCTTCAGCTTCAGAGGAATGGTAGGAGACCGACAATATCTTTGTGAATTCCAAACTGAATCTAGCCTTCCCTCATAAGGTGGTGACCAGAGAACAAATGAAAAATGGCTAGACATAAAAGAACCACCTTGTGCATCACCAAATTGCTAGAATTTTAATTTTTTTATTTGGGGAGTCCATGAAACATTCCTTCATTTAACCTATTACTTTACTGGACAAGGTAACAAATTTGTGTTTTCAACCTCCTGGAAACATCTACTGTGCAAATAATAAAATTTCTTCTCTGATAGAAATTTCTGGCCAGTTTTAGGTCAGCCAAGGGAATGAAATAAGGAAAAGGTGATGCAGCAGCCCAGAACTCAAGTTTCCCCAGATATTATTAAACTGAACCTGAGCCTCAACTGTTTCAAGTTCTATACTAAAGCTAGAACACATTATTTTGAAGGGTGGTCTAAATTTAGCAATTTGAGTTCTCCTACCACCAAAATCACATGGATTAAGAGTGTAACCAACAGCTTCTAAAAGGCTGCAACGTTAATGCAATAGATGGAAGTACAGTACTTGGTTTACCAGCACTTCAGGGATCAGACAGGAGAGACTGTGAACCAGGTGTCAGTAGCGGTTAATGCTTAACCATAAAGTGGGTAACCCATTCCCCATTACTTTCCTTTGCCATCCATTTTTTTCTTTAAAGAAGAGAGAGAAGCCACAAGAATGCCAGTGATGTACAGTGTCAAAGTGCCAAATATTGCAGATTTTTTGTTTTTTGAAACACCCTGAGGTACCTACACCAATGACCTGGGAACTCAATGAGCTTTTATAGCTTGAAGAGAGAAGAAGAGAGAGGGATAAAAAAATTTCCTCTTCCTCTACAAATTATGTTTGGGTAGTTTATGATGAGGCTACTAAAAAATCCTTTAAACCCACTAGCCTCTTAGCATCATTAGATTAATGAAGCATCTCAAGCATTTATTCTTCTATATCTGCTGTAGGCAGGGCTGGTCTTTGCACAGAGGCAACCTAGGTGGTTGCCTAGGGTGCCAACAATTGGGGGGGCCAAGAGCTGGGCTGAGGGGGCACCAAGCCTATTGCACCCTTCTCCACTCCCTACCTGCGGCTGGACCCCAGCCAGCAGTGCTGCTCCCCAACCAGGGCCGGATCACCGCTTGTGGCCATGGGGGGTAGGGGATACCAGAATCATGGTTGCCCTAGAGTGCTAAAAAACCTTGGGCTGGCCCTGGCTGTAGGCTCTCCAGTTGGATACCTACATTGCACTAAACTGAAAACATTAACCTAAGGGAGATATTATCCCTGCATATAATACTGTATTGTAATCCGAAACAGAATATTTTGGGATTAAATTGATGAGCTATGCATTGAGTGATAATTTCTAAAGTTAATGGGGGCAGGCTTTCATGGACCCCAAGCAGTTCTGACCACTATGGCTATGTCTACATATAGAATTTTAGTTTAAACTTGCTAGTCTGAACTGACATAGCCCACGGTCAGTCTGAACTAGCATTGGGCTAGTTTGAACTAACCACAGTTTTAGTTTGAACTAGCCACGTGTTCTAGTTCAAACTAACATTTTAGTTCGAACCACAATGCATGCCTAGTTTGAACTAACCAGCGAATTCAAACTTCTTTAGTGCAAACTAGCCATTAGTTCGGGTCTTGCCCTTGTTTATTTGAACTAAAGGTCAAACCAAGCATGGAAGCCTGGACTAACCACTGGGCCCTACTAGTCTGGACTGAGCTTTGGCCAGACCAAACTAAGAAATTTCTTAGTTCAGACTAGGCAAAGCCTAGTGTGACCATGGGCCAAACTAGTCCGGACTAAGCTTCCTTAGTCCAGTCTAATTTGGCAGTGTAGACATAGCCTATATGTTTGTAAGGTTCCAAAGGGTAGCTGTGTTAGTTTAGTTCAGCAAAACAAGAAGTAATCCTGTGGCATTTAAAAACTAACAGATTTATGCGATAAATAAATTTGTTAATCCCTAAATGCCACAGGACTCCTTGCTTATATATTTGTATTTTCACCAAGAAGAAGCAATGTCATATCCTGCTCAGATAAACATTCATACTGTTTATAACTGACACCCAAATTTTAAGAATGT
Organism: Podocnemis expansa; assembly: GCA_007922195.1. Lineage (NCBI taxonomy): Eukaryota > Metazoa > Chordata > Testudines > Podocnemididae > Podocnemis > Podocnemis expansa. Next base: position 13,305,757 of record ML682017.1, read on the forward strand.
CTGTAGTTACTACCTGCACAATACTCAAAGTAAGGCTCAGCTATATTACCCCTGATTATTATGATTTTTTCTCATAATGCCACCTCCTCTCTACTGCTTGTAACACTTGGCTCCAAGGGTTGTACTTATAATGAGATGGCAGGGTGTATTTTCCTTGAAGGCCTCTGCTGGAGTTTCTCTAGTTTGTCTCATGTATCACAAGTTCAATACTTTGCATTTGCTTCACAATAACCAATACATTTCCAAGTGATTAATTTTCTATTCTAAAACAATGCATTCCTTTCCCCCTCCACCCATACCCCCCCAAACAAAGGGAAAAAAGCCTTTTCAATGACATCATGGCATAAAATTTTCAAAGCAGGTTTTAGCGGGAGATATGCAGATTGCTTTGGAAAGTTACCCTCATAAATAACAACAAAGTACTGAGTTATCAAGGCTGTAACTCAGTCAAGAGGTGCCGTAACCATTTATACTATATGACCTCAACAAAACCTCTTGATTGAATTGCAGTCTTGCATTAAATCAAGCCACTCTGTATTATTTTCTGTGCCCCAGGGTAAATCTGGATGGCAAAGAGACTACCCCCCAAGCTCCTACTTTTGTGATTTTTAACAGTTGCCTTTATTTTATTTGCTAATTTACAAACATTGTGCATAATCTACACCAATAACTGCCGTTTCTCTGAAGTGATGTTCTCTAAGTATGATGAAATGGCAAAAATAACTGAAGTACCAAATTAAAGTTGGAAAACATCATCCTATGACAGAGCAAGATCTAACTACTGAATTCTAAAAACATGTTAACTATTTTTAAAAAGAAAAGAATGGCATACTATAGATTCATTGATGACATTGAAAATCACAAGGGACTATTAGACTATCAAGTCGAACATCTTGTATTTCATTTTTATATCATTATGTTATTAACCAGAATTAAAAATTCTTTCTGATTTTCTTCTATCAACCATTTTACGGGGGGGGGGGGGACCCAAAACAGCTGACCTCTCAGTCAAGGCACTCTGTAAATATCTCACTGCCTCTATTGGGAAGCTGTATTTATAATGAAGGGGAAAATGTTAGGGTACCTGCAGGACATGATTTACTGGCCCAGGAGCCCTGGGCTGCTCCCCACCACAGGGCCTCCTCTTGCCTGAGCCCCCTTGACTGCAGGGGCTCCCCAGCCCCTCCATAACTGGGGAGGGTAAGGCTAGAGTTTGCTTCTGCCCCTAGTCAGTCTCCCCAGGGGTGGGGGGATGGCTGGCGCACAGCATGGAGGTCTTCTGATGCAGCCCCCCTGGGCCATGGGCACTGGAAGGCTGTGCTAGAGTGGTGGTGACCTCGCAGCAAGCTAGCCAGCCCTGCCTCCCGGGCAGATCAAACAAGGGTTAGCCTGCCTGCCCTGCTCCACCCTGCCCCTGGGGGTGAGCCAGCCAGCCCAGGGGGTGGGGAGGAGAGCACGGCCTGGCCTCTGGCTCCTGAGTCCTGCCCCCCACCCCTCCAGCACCAGCGGGGTAGAAGTGCCTTTAGCACTTCTGCCCTGCTGGTGCTGAGCTGGGCAGGCATTGAATTATCAGGGTTTTAGGGGCTGGAGCCCAGGCCCGCTTTTTAGCCAGGGCCCAGGTCTCAAGCCCCTGCGATAATCCGGCCCTGGGTACCTGTGACATAGAATCCATTCACAGCTTGCTTATAAAATGCCATTTTGTTAGGGCGAGAGACAACCACTTGAGTACTCATTAGAGCTCTTTAATCATTGATTTAGATTCCCTTTCACACAGTGTTATGAGAATTTTAAAAAAGGGGAAAGGGAAAGAGAACATACAAAAACAATGCCTTGTTCTGAAAATACAATTTGTGTTTCATATAATCCAAGATAGCCTGCATCTCACCATGGAGTTTATGGTGTGCAGTGGGACAGCATGACTCTTTCCTTATCTAGCCATAACTTTCCACATCATGCTCCAACTTCCCTTATTACTGGGATCGTACCTTCCTCTCAAAACCTCCATGTTTAGCTCAGTAAGAAAAAAGCTACAGTAAGTCCCTTTTCCTATTTTCTTATATTTGTCTAGCTGTTAGACATTTTGCAAAGGAGGGGAGTACCAGCCAGCCTTTCACAACAAAAGGACTACTGTCACTGCGCCAGTCCCAGACATGGTGGAAACCAGCCCACAGGAAAAGGCCTGGCTCCAGTGTTAGGCCCCGGCCGAGTACAGTCACTGCATTCACTCAAATTGGCAACAGGTCTCAGTGTTCCTGGCTTTTAGCTGTGAACAAGGGTCGGGATTGAATAACCAATTATACAACCGCTGACTGAGTTTATCCAAGGTTTGCAAACTGCTATAATAGCCCAGTATTCAACTGACTGTTTTATCCCTTTCCAGATATAGTGTCATATCTCCCCTTGTGCTCTATTTACATGTCACTTTATTACATACATCCATTAAAAAGGTAAATACAATGTCACAGTCAATGCCTAAATGTTGCCATTCAGTATCCTTGCCTTTCTCTCTGGGGTATTTCATATAGGCACCCCTCTCTCTCTCTCTCTCTCTCTTACACACACACACACACACACACACACACACACAC
>ML682017.1:13315020-13347721 GCA_007922195.1 Podocnemis expansa
AAGAAAGAAAGAAAGAAAGAAAGAAAGAAAGAAAGAAAGAAAGAAAGTGATGGCAAAAACTGTTTCCTTCCCTTCTGTGATGAACACGTGCCTTACGCAGGCTATGTTCGTATTACAATTCTGTTTTACTTCAACTTTAACAGCAGTCAGCTCTAAGGCAGGTGCAACATTAGCCTTTTAATCAGTCATTCCAAAACTATATCCTTATTATACATCAAAGGTTGTGCTGAACAGGTTTCATTAGTCATTTTTTTAAAAGCCAGACCAAGAGATGTGAATTCCCACCTCTTTGCAAATCTGACGCTGCAGAGAAGTGCTCAATTGTCAACTGTCAGTCAAACAGCTTCTGTTTCAAATGCACACTTAACTGTGTTAGTCACACAATGGTAGGGCTGTACAGAAGTAATAGTACTGAAGTAATAATTCATTTGTATCATGCTCCTAATCTTCTGTTGAATATTCTCCAATAACTTAATTGAAAAATGATGGTTTATTTGAATTTCACTTGTGACATTTTGCTGATTGAAAAGTGTTCCTAAATATATGAATCTCAGGGAAGTTCGCAAACAATCATCCTTTTAATGCATATGAAGGCAGACACAAAAAGACATGATGAAACAAACATGCATATACTCACATAGACTTTCTTCACCCTTTCGACTATCTTGCCTTTAATTTGTCTTTACTGGTGCATATCTAACCAGATGGTTTTGCTTGATTAGCTTAAGCTATTGTTCTTTTAAAAGAAATGGGTGTACATTCTCTCTCTCTCTCTCTCCCTCTCTGATATTACAAGGAATTGTTTTAATCGCCCTAAATTCAAATGTTAACTGAATAACATAACAGCTCTGCAGTTACGGAAGAAAACATCCCTCATCCCCCGTAGTCCACTGCCTTCCATTTATGGTTATAATGGCTCTATTATTTTTATCACTGCTGGCTGCCTTTACCCCCCCCCCCCTCGCCCTCTCTCCAGATTACTGCTAAATGTTAGAAACCTCAGAAAGGATTTGGGAAACTATCTTTCAGTGTACTACAGAGCAAGAGCCAATCACCATGCCAAGCGAAGCCTTCTTACCTAAACAAACCATTATCGGCTCATCTCATGTCTTTGTACTCTTTTTTTGCTATTACCTCACGGGATTAACTTTTATCTCTAATCTCTGCTCTGGCCAACTGTCAGGGAGCCTAAAAGCCTCCTGTCTTCTAATCTGTGTGTAATAATACTGCTGTTACTAACAGATAACTATGAAACAACATGGAAGGAAGGAGAAAACACATACACATGAGGACTAATTGTTAAAAACTGCCATGTCAGTGTCCACCTGGGACAAAAGAGTGAAAAAAGAAGATGCAAGACTTTCATAGTACGTTTTCTATTTCCGGAAACAATTAATTTTTCCTCTGGTTCCAAACCTCCTCAAAGTCCTTTTGACTTTTGGGGACCACTCGTACTAATCAGTGTATCTGCTGTGCTTTTGCAACTCGTCTCTCCCAGTTTCCAGGACTTTGAGCCATTCCTGTCTATCTATCATTAAAAAATAAAGAGAGCACTTAAGATGGCAAAAATAGAGGAAAATATAGAAATCCCACTGCAAAGAAATAGTCTTGAGGCTATAACAGTCAGGCCTTTTTATTTTTAATACATTTTTAAAATTTTAACCTGGGAAGTATGGTGTGTTTAGCATGTAGATACTCTTTGCTTTATTGAATTGTGTATTTTCATATTGACAACTAAAAAGCCAACAATGCACCACCAAGTGTTTTGCAAAGCAAGGCTATGCTACAGGCTGAAACAAAAACAAAAGAACACATAATTAGGGCTAGTTTAAGTACCCAGGGAAACACTGTTTATACAAAATGGGTAGTAGTGGGGTGAGAGTGAGGTGACAGCCCCAAATGATATCCCTGGAGAGTTTTGGTGGCATTCTTCTAGGATTTCATTCAATGCTCATTAAAGTCCACGGCAGGTCTTTTGCTTCCAGTATTATCTGGGCTTCAAACAATTTGAAAATCTGGTGGGGAGAGAATCAAAAAGATGGAGTACCAAAAACTCTTAAGAGGATGACTGTGGATAGCATATATTAAGCAAGTGTTTGTATAAAGACACCAACATCTAATGAGGGGCTTATTTGTGATTACAATTGAAATAATTAATGACACAATGTCATATGTAACTGGAGATTATTTAGTGTTTGCTATTTAAAATGTGCCCAATTATGCTTCTAAAAATGCTTGTACACAATTAAAATTAATAAAGGGCCTCATTCTCAGCTGGTATACATCAATGCAGTGTCACTGAAGACAACAGAACCATGATGCTTTACACCAGCTAAGATTCTGGCTCAATAGTTCAACACACTCCTAAAAAGCCCCAAAGCACACTAACATCACCCCTCCCATCACCACTCTCACATGAAAGCCTGTGAGAAAAAAATCTTCTCCCAAGTCTTAAATTTCAGCACACACAGAGAGCTTGTCTGATGGTAGTGAATTTATCACCATCAGATCAATCTCTCTGATCAACTGATTGGGTCCGTGAAGATCCGCTCAGCTGATTGGAAAGCTAATGCTGGAAGACCACCCTGGAAGCAGAAGTAGCACTGAATTGGAGGGAAAGGGTTTCCGTCTGGCTCAGGCTACTGAAGACCATGTAAGTAAATAGAAGGTAAGTAGGCGGAGACTGATACGCAAGATATTTTAAGTACCTTGCATTTCTCACTTCGATTGCCGCTGAAAATGTGCAGCAGTGTAGACCAGTCCAGAGTCTGTCACAGCAGTTGGGGGAAATGAAATCCACACATGAGAATGCTTGGTTAGCAGCCCATAGACAATTAAATCTAGGGCTATCATCATGAGGGCCCTAGTTACTTAGAACTGATGAGGCAGTTTATAGAGGAATAATAATAATGCCTTAATCTTACATGGTGTTTTTCATCAGTACCATACAAAGCACTTTACAAAGGAGGCCAGCGTTATTGTCTCATCTTACACATGAGCAACTTGTGGTATAAAAAGAAGCAATTTGCACGTGGTCACCCAGGAGGTCAGTGAAAGCTGGGAATAAAAACCAGGATTCCCAAGTCCCAAGACCAGTGCTCTCTGGTCTCTGGGATACTAAGTGCTAAAACATTTAGCACTTTATGGTTCAAAGTCAATATCTTGCATTGCACCTGGAAGTAAATAAGAAATCAGGGCAGGTGTTTAAAAAAAAAATAAAAAAAGAAGAAGAAGAAGAAAGAAAAAGTCCACTCTGTTCCCTGTGGCTAATTTTAAACAAACAGGAAAGCAGATGTGTTCTGCAGTAGTGATTATCTTCTTAGAGGTTTCCAAGTGTAACCCCATGTAGAATTTATAGTAGTAATCTCATCTACAAAATCACTGTGACAAGGATTACTGATGGGGTCCAGATCTGCAAGGAAATGCTGGAGTCATACAACAAAATGCAGATGAAGAAATGCAGTTTGGCTCACTTCTGCCCCCTTGGACTCCCAGCGTATGCAGCAAATCAGAAGCACTCCCCAAATTATGAGCTTCTTGGACAAAGGTCAGAAAAATCCCCTCACATTTTTAGTTTGAACTAATGGCTTAGTTCAAACTTCTTAAGTTTGAACTAAACCTTAATCTGAGTCTTTCCCCGCACTTAGTTCAAACTAAAGTTTGAACTAAGCGCATAAGTCCAGACTAATGCCAGTACTTATTAGTTCAAACTAAGCTTTCCTTAGTTCGGACTAAGAAATTCCTTAGTTCGGACTAGGGAAAGCCTAGTGTAGCCATGGACTACATTAGTCCAGAATAAGCCTCCTTAGTTTGGACTAATTTGCCAGCATAGATATAGCTTTCCACACCTACTTATCACCTCCCTCTTATCTGAATTAAGTTTTATGTGTTTTTTAACTCAACCACATCTCAAACTTGACCATAGACTGAGAAAGTGAAGGGACCACACCTTCAGAACTAATGAAAATTTAAGACTTAGAACTGCATCTTATAATAGTGGTTTGGTAGGAAGAGGCAGGGCTAGGAGCTCAGGTTTTTTTGTTTTGTTTCGTTTTGTTTTTGCTTATTTTGGGCTAACCCTCAACCATAGCTAGATTTACCCATCTCCCAAGTGACTTCCTATGCACTTTGAATAGGAAGGGTGATGAAACAGAACTTGGTACAATGTCCCTCATGGCAGGTGAACAATTGCCCAAAAGCATTTTGGGACCTCTTGGGAAGGAAAAAATGGAAGGAACCCATTCCAGAGAGCTACCATCTACTATAGAAAGGTACCACAGCCAATTGAACAAAGTCTTCTGGCAACAGTCTGAAAAGCTGCTGCAATATCTAGATACTGCCAACACTAGAAAAGAGATCACCAACCCATAAGACTAGTGAAGTTTTTGCGCTATACCCAGGTCTGGAACCAGACAGAAAGTGATATGGAGATCCGAGGATTCCAGACAGCCAACCTGGTGGTAAGACAAATTTTTGAGCTAGCTACCAAAGTGACCTGGGAGGATGACAAACAGGGGCGTTGCTGTCCTGGGGAGGAACCTGGGGTGTGGGCCCAGGCCCCACCCCCAGCCCCCACCCCCTGGCTGGGAGAAGGGTGGCCCCGCCAGATCTGAGGCACCTGTGCTGGGATTTGGGGCACGTGCCCCAGGTGCACAGTGCCAGCAACGCCCCAGATGACAAACACATGAATTCTCAAAAGCTAGTTACCATCATCCTACTAGTAGTGTGTGGATTCAGCCTCAACATAAAAAAAAGATTGGTAAACAATTCCCCTATCCCACCATCCATAGTTAAAAAAACCCCAACCCTATGTTCTTCTATAGCAAAGACTGTAACAACACTATGGCAGGTAGTAACAGTTTATAATTGTTGGTGCTAGTCTCTTCTCCCCTTAAGCATCCTTTTAAGCTACATCTGCACGACCATCAGAGGTGCGATGGCAGCTTTTCTAGACATACACATGCCAACTTTACTCAAACTAGTGCAGCTAGAATTTGCAGCAGAGATGTGACAGCACAGATCCTGGCATGGGCTAGGAATGTCAGTATGTACCCTGGATTGTGGGTGGGCCTGTATGGCTCATGCTGAAGCCCACACTACTGCATCTTCATTGATATTTTTAGCTGCATTGACTTGATTAAAGCTAGTCTGGGTAGCCCTACAGAAGCCATAATTACAACTCCAATGGCAGTGTAGACATACCCTGAGTTCATACACTCACACCTGCACTTGATTATGGATCACCCATTCCCCGTCCTTCCACCATGCATATAAATTTACATCTCTTCTATATTTAAATGTCATCCTTTAGTTTCTGAAGTCCATCAAAGCCAGAAATGAGCATCGGAGTTTTAGTACAACAAACCAGGAACACAATCAGCTGGTGCTCACTCCCACCAATGTAAGAAAGCAGGGGTATTCATAAATTTTATAACACTGGATTACATGAGCTATCCCACACTGAAACCAATACAGTGCTCAGTTCATAAGCAGCTTGCTGACAACTTCTCAGAAGAAGCCCAGCGATGATGATGTTCTTGGGTGGAGGGAGGGTTAACTAATGCTCTAATAATGTCCCATTGTATATAGGACCCCTTAAACAAATGAAATAAATAAAAATAATAATCAGATGAGATCAGTGAATAGAATCTCAATTTTTAAGCATAGTTTCTAATTTTTCCTCACATGATACCAGTGAGGAAACCTCATCAAACTACTTGTACTTGACAAATCTAATCCGTACCTGCTACTCCTATTATTACAAGCATTTAATATATCTATATCTCTGTCTATAGCTATAGATATTATACAGGGTGCTGGCATGATCCATGTTATTAAGGTTGCTTAATCCACCCCATTGCAGATCCCTGTTTTTAATTGGTCTTAACTTTGCCAACATTTAACAGTCCAGATTGAAATGCTTAGGCCATGTCTACATTAGAAAATTGTTCCCCGATAAATCTTTGTGCTATAATAAATGTGTTGTATTTATAGTGCAATTAAGCTTTCAAATTATGCTCCATGTAACACAAAGGAGTGGTCCACACTGTTCTTTGAATTTTCAACAGAAAGAGCATTGAATTGTGAGTACCAATCCCACCATGCCACTTGTCAACTTCTAGTGCTAGGAACCCTGGGTAGAAGGACAGGAGCACCAAGCACTGTGGGTAAATTTACAAGTTCCCACGGGACTGATTAGGTCCAGGACCTTGGCTGTACTCCAGGTGGGAGACCGTTTGCTGAGCTGAACTGGCACTGTTTACCGTAAACACGCTTCCTCTCTGTGCAAAAGAAACAAGAAGTGACAACAGGAAAAAATTTAAAAATTCCCAGGACTCACAAGAGGGAGGGGCTAGTTGCATCAGAGCAGCAGAGCCCAAGCAGAAGACCAGAGTGGTCAGGCTTGGAATTCTGGGACATTTCCAGAGGCCACTTATTGTGGAAGAAAATTCCATCAGCTTTCACACATACTTCATGGCAAAAAAGTTGTTCCGCAATAGGCGCTATGACTTTTACACAGGTGGTATTGTTGTTCTGCTACAACAGGCAGTTGTAATGCAACAAGGGACATTCAGGTGCAGGGCCGGCGCAACCCAGTAAGCTGAGTAAGCGTTGCAGGGGGGCAGCGACGCTTGAAGGATGCCAAAATGGGGATCGTGCCGTTGTGCTTCCCTGTGACATCACTCATCTGCGCCAGCGTCTGCTCTGCTGCAGGGTGGTGCCATAAACACTAGCGCTGTTCCTGTTTAGGTGTGTATGGTGGGCTTATTTTTCCACAATAAGACTATTTCTGCCTCAATAACTCTCTACTGTGAACAAGGCTTCAGTCTCCCAGAGAGGGCAAACAATGAAAATACAGGAACAACAAGGAGAACACGGCTGTGAGTAGAACAATACCATTACTTGGTAGTTTAAGTTGCCATTTTCACAGGAATTGTAACTGGACTCACATCCAGCTCTTGCTGGAAGCTTTGAAAACAAGATCACACCATTACTGCACAACAGTGCAAAATTTTGTTAAGTGCAGACTAGAAGAGTACAGTATTCTTTGACCATAGTTTACAACTTATGAGAACATATGCAGTGGCAAGATATTTTCTACTTTTAAAATATATACATTTTTTAATCATGGGTGTTTATAACAACCCCCTGGAGGCTCAACACTATGATGCCTTGTTGATTTTTTTTTCTGTTCCCTGTTATGTACAAACACTAGCTAGTTATTACAAGGGTGACTAAAATTGCTAGGATTACCATTGCTGAGCACAGTCCCAATACCACCACTGCTTAAACAACAGTCTCAAACATTTACTGTATTTATTTACTTCATAAGGAGACTCTGGCTTCCTCACCACAACCTCAGACATGTTGTTGTACAACTTAACCTTACACTAAACACAAATTCAAATAGGCTTCTGAGGACATTCATCAATGTAACCCCAGGATTGGGGTTAAGAAGAGACATGTGTGGACAAAATTCTCTCAGATGTATGCACTGATGTTTGAGGACAAATTTATCCCTGGTATAATATCATTCACGTTATAGCAGGGATGTAATTGGTCCAGTAGGAACTAAATGTTTGAAAACAAGAGAAGAATTTGCCCTTTATTAGCTTCAGTGCATATTTTCTGCAGCTGATAAACATCAATATCTGCAACTAAGGTCACCACACTCATCATTATCCCCCTCACTGGGAACACCTAAAGCTAACATAGCAATTTAAAATCATTAATATATGGAACACATTCCTATGTGTTAAAATGCATTATTTATTTATTTAGAGAAAAAGACACCACCTTCTACCTACTGATCAATCACAGACACTTCTGTATAGTAGCACTTTTGTAAGCTAATAAAATATTAAAACATAACACAAATATCATGCCCAGATTTTAAATTATAGCAAGATATTTATGAGATTACAATAAAAGGGTTACTTGCCATTTCCAGAATAAATCCGTATTCAAAATGGCATGACCTGGAGAATGCTGGTTCTGAGTTGTTCTTAATACCCCAGTAGAATGGTTGCTATCATCCTCTTCTATTATTTTGGCTGTGGCAAGTGCTTTTCCAAACAAAGATGATGCCAAATTTCTTTCCCCCAAAGAATATACTAGCTACGGTCTGGTGTGTTTAGGATGCTTGTTTGGTAGAGGTGGTGATACAGAGAAGACTGATAATTGAGAGAGTTAGTGGAAGGGAAGAGGCAGACTGGGACCAGACATTTGTAGTGAGAAATAGGTAGGAAAAAGGAATTTGTCACAGTGGGGAATAGTGCTAATATCTGATAGAGCTGTTGAAGGAAAATCAGGACCAGGCAGGCAGTTGTGGAGGATGGGATGCTGAGAGGATTCAGCAGCAGGGAAGGATGCTTAGCAGGGAAGTAAGAGTGCATCCCACATGGTAGGGATCAGCAGCTGGAAGCACTTGCCAGGGGAAGGGTGGACTGAGGGAGGATATAGCAGGTGGTAGGGGGATTAAATTGTCAATGGACTTGGAAACTGAAAGGGAGTTAGGGAATGTGTGAAGCTTCAGAGGGATTAATTATCCAGTGATATGTGTATATGGAGCATGGGTGTTACCTAGGTCACTTTTTAAATGGGAGATTGCCTACTAGGCAGATACTCTGTTAGCACAATCTCTCTGTGATGAGCGTGTTTGTCTGTTGTATTCTAAGACTTAAAGTGTGGCTACTGTGCATGGATGGTGAGTACAAGTAGTTAAGAATTTCAGAATTTTAATTCTTTTTGACAGGATGAGTAAAAATTTTCCATTTTTTCCAATAATTTTCAGGAAAAGGAAAACATTTCCAGGTGTCTGACCAGCTCTAATAGAGTATCACAGTATTCATAATATCAAACTGAAATAGCAGCTCTCCTAAATAGATTTGATTGGAACAGCCCTTTTTCAGAATTTTCTTCAGAATGTGACTGTAAATTAGCAGTATGGTACCTGAGTGTAATGTAATGAGATTATTTTCCAAAGACTAACTCCCACTGATTGAAGATTCTCTGTTATAGCTCACTAATATCAGCATGCTAGTGAAAATGTAGCCTGGGTGGAGTTAAAGTTTTGAAATATACGTTGGCCTAGATAGAATTCAGACATCCATTATCCATTGCCTATCTATTCCATTATAACACAAGTAGCAATAAGTAATGTATGGCATAAGAATATGGCAGTGTGGAAGCACACCAGCATGTATTATTATGTCTCTTGAAAATAAGTGGAATGTATATTCTTAAGCACATACTATTCTATTTTCAGAAGAAATTCACAATGCTCATCTGGCCGATACCATGATCTATTCTTATAATAATATGTATTAATAGCTATTCCTATGAAGCAATGAAAATATACCACCACAAATGAACGAACGAACGAACGAACGAACAAACTTTTATTCCAACTTAAAGTGTTTAATGAATATTAAGAAATTAATCATTATAACAGAAGGTAGCTGTTATTATCCCCGTCTTCGAGATAGAGAAACTAAGGCAAATTTACATAAATATTGCTTTTCATACTATGAGCTCCCAAACTGTTTCGCAAACACTCTCTTTACAAACACGTAACCTTCCTTCCCCCCGCTCACTCAAAGAAGAGAGCTGAGGCCAGTTGACATGCAGCATGCTCAACAGCAGTAGGTAAGGTAAAATTTTGGCCAAGGACACTGTGCAAATTTTCACTCTTAAAACAACTGCAATTTCGTTTTTATATCCACACAGAGTAAACAAAGCTTCAGCTCTCAATTAGAAAAGTTATTTGAAAAAGAATCATTATTATTACTCAAAATTCGCCTCTGGCTGTCCACACTGGAATTATTCTGTCTAGTTTTATAACTGACTGAACACTGCTGCAGAAAAACAGCTGACCAATTTAATTCACATATCAGGAAAGGGATGAGTATCTCTTCACTCACCTCACTCCACCCAAATAACTCTGTGAAGGCTTTTGCATATTCCTATTCAAAGCTCATTCTTGGCTAATTACATTAAATACAATTAGCTGCTTGATAGATCCATACAAAGGAGTGCGCTGGAATTATTATTAACTCAGGACTTTGAAGGATTCTTGTATCGATATCCTGCTGTGTTGATTTTGCCAAAGTCACTGTTAGAATCGCAGGTTAATTTACCTACAGAGAAAATCAACTTTCAAAAGATCCAAGGAAGAAAATCATATTTACAAATATGTCAGCTTCAATTTCAAGGTCTACAAGAAGATTGCAGAAAAATATAATACAACACAAAATCAGTTTTTCTATTCTTTCAACGCATCGAACAAATCAAATCTCCCAGATCTAGACAGCACTATAGATATGTATGAGAATGAAAATAAAAAAGATAACCACATACACAGAAGTACAGATACGAATCATCAAATATATTACCATAGTTTTGAATGATAACAAAAAATGCGCTTGAATGAGATATTACCCTCTAGCCTCATCACACTCAGACACACATTGGATTGTCAGAACAAAATTTATAAGGTATTAAACACACAACAACATGCTTAAAGCAATGTTTATGTTATTTTGGTGGTTACATATAAACCACCAGAAGTGAGCAAATTCAAGTCTGACTTGACATGTAGATATTAAGCAATCTTACAAACAGCAAAATCACTGAGATGCAGCATATGTGCATTTCAAGTGCAATTCCTAAGTTTAAATATAGTTTTCACCTTTAGCATTTCATTTTCTGGTATGGGTTGTTTTGCACTGTAACCTTACTTTTTCTTTTTAAAAAAGTTACAAAATCAAATATTGTAGCTGTTTGGATTTCCAAATAGGCTGGGTAACTTTATGACAAACAATAGCATTTGAAGCTATGCTAAAATAAAAGTGATCAAGACATATGCTTCAGGAATAAGATGATTGCTTTCAAGTGACAGGAAGTAATGCATGTGATGTGTAGTATACATTTAACTAAATACACTGGTTGGTTTGGTTGTTTTCATACTATTTGTTGCAAGATCTTCCTCCTCCTCATCAGGTATTAGCCCCTGCCAGAAGCAAATTACAAGATTCAAAAGGCCACTGATCTGAACTCATGTAGTGAATCTGTTGTTCCAAACATTAGTTATATACAAGAAAACCCCTTCTTCATATGTAGCAACCAAAATATGAATAAAGATGTTTTGAATATTAAATATCTCAGTCACATTAATTCTTCAATATTACCTCCAAAGAACAAGGTACAGACACTGTCACCTATACTCACAATTTGAAATATCATAGGCCCTGATTCAGAAACATAGGTAAGAACATGCTTTAGTTTTAAATTGTGTTTAAGTCCATCTCTATTCAAACACCTGGTTATCTTTAGATTTGTGCTTAATTCCTGATTGAACCAGGTGCATGTGACTGTCTCCCTGGATCATTCCCTACCATTCCCTTCCCACAGGTTAAAGAAAAGAATTAAACACCAAGATAAAGCTCTAGTCTACACTCACTACACTCTTTGGTGGCAGTCAACGGGAGATACACAAGGTATGTAAAAGATCTCATGTATCTCCTGTTGCCTTACTAGCTCCCACTTATGGCCCTGTTCATGCTGCACTAAGTTAACCAAAAATGCCATTCAGTCAACATAGCACTATTTCACTTACAGTGCTGGAATTTTAGCATCGAACTGGAGATGGATTGAGTGTGTCTGGATGGACCACTCAGCTGAACCCAGAGGAGCACAGTGATGGTGGCAAATTTGCCACCGTCAGTATAAACATACCCATAGTCTCTAACCCTTAGAGAAGCACAAGTCCCTTCTTTGATGACTTGGAAGTCATTATAACCAGGTCTCAGGTGGCGAGTGCTTCCATAGTGCTTCCTCCCAAGAACTCAGTGTATGTCTGTTCATCTCCACTATCTGTGCCCCTTTTCAAATTCCTCCTTTAACATGTGACTGCTTTGCATGTGCAGTGGGGCAGTTACCTGGGCCCAAAGTTGCTTTTGAACCCCTTCCCTTCCAGTGTGGGAAATGTACAAGCCCCCCAAATATCCTCCCTCTCAAAAGAGGTCCTCGGGATTTGTCATCAGCACCCCAGCTGTTCCACCCTCTCAAGAAAAAAAAAATCCTTGTTTTGGTGGGCCTCCCCAGTTTGATATAATTCCCCAAATCTACACAGGTGTTACGAGTAGGTACCACTGCATAATCCTTAGTTTGGAATTCTTCACAGTATTCAGCTAGCAGAGAGGGGCATCATCTGTTATCAGTAAGAAGGGGTTTCCAACTTATAGTAACATAGGGCAACCAAAGCCTCTTTCACAATTGTGCCTTCTTTTCAATGACCAAGTGCCCATCTCTCAGGGAAACAGTTTTCTGTTTATACAGAAGACTGTTGTTGTTTTTTCTCCCATCAAACTCCCAAGAAAGGATTGCTCCAAGGCTGAACGCATCTGTTTGTAAAATTAGAAATCAATCAATCTAAAAAATGTAAAATGAAAAGTTTTGAAAAATCATCACTTGACACAGATAATCTTCAAGTGCCCAAAATATTCTGTTACTATCTTTGGACCAGATGATATTTTTAGGGTTGGCATCCTTCCCAAGGTCCATGAAGAGGAATGGTGCAATCGTGGCAAAGTCCAACACAAAATATCCGTAAAAGCTTTCCAGGCCCCAGAAACATCAGATTTGTTTGTTGTTTCTGCTGCTTTCAGAATGGGACAGATTGCTAAATCTTGCACCTTGCCAATTACTGGCCATAATCCATCTCCTCATTATAACTAAGATAGGTGACTTCTTGGATCAACAGCTTGCATTTGGCTGACTTCACAATGAATCCTGGCAAAGCCAGGACACTTAGGACAGCAGTTACGTCTTAAAGGACACTGTGTGGTTGTTCCAGTGGAAGCTGTAAATAAAACTGTTATCTATATATGCTACCAGTCATTGTCCTTGTGGTTGAAGCACTTTATATTCCGGAGTTACTGGAAAGTAACTGCTGTCGCATAGATGCTGAATGGCATAGTTTGCAACTATGGGGTAGAGAAAGTTTTCTTTTCCCAAGACTTACGGGTCAGCAGGACTTGCCTTTTGTTAGGTGTAAGTGCAGATATACTTGGTAGCTCCCAGTCTTTGTAACAGTTCAACCACCCAGTGCATATGGTAGAATTCAAACTTCGATACTACATTTATCTTTCTGAAATTAATAAAGAACCGGGTTTTTCCAGCTGATTTCAGTAGCAGGGCACTGGAACTCCTCCATTCACTGAGAGAGTCTTCCACTATCCTCTGGGCTAATATGGCTTAAAGCTCTTCTTGGACAGTATACCACACCTTCTCAGGTACTGTCTGTGGGTTGTCACAGATCATCTGTCTCAGGTCTGTAGCTGTGTGATTCCGTCTTGGTAAGATCAAAAATCCTTTCGGGGGACGTTACAGTCAGCTGCTGCATTTGGGCTCTCCGTTGTGGTCAAAGGTCTTTTCACATCAGTATCAACTGGGGTGTCTTGAGTCACTAGTGCTCGAGGGCCTAGTTCAGGTTCATTTGGATAGATGCTATGAGGAGTTCCTCGATCTTTGCAGACCTTTAAAAGCTTAACATGATAGAATTGTGGGGGCTTTTCTTCCCTAGCTACCAAACTTGGTAACTAGTCAGTCTCAGTCGTCCCACCACTTCAAATGGCTCTTGCTTCTGAAGCAATAATTTCTACAGTAAGTTCAGAAGCAACACCAGGACCTGTCTATTCTTGTAAGCAGCTCCTTATGCTTTCCTGGTTTTGCTGGTCCTTTGATAACTTTAGTTTTGCAAAGGCCTTTCAGTCTTAAGCTTTTATCCCAATCATAATTTGGGTTGTGCCACCTTTCCCACCTTTGGTCCCTGATCCTCCCATGCTGCTCATGTAAACCTAAAATCCTGTAAAGCACTTCAAACTGGCAGAATCCTGTGCATGCTCTCTGACACCAAACAACAACAATGGAAGTATATGATCCGAGGGAGAGGGGTCTGATGTGATGAATTTCTCCAGCTTCTTTTTTGGCAACTAAGTGAACTGCTCAGCTAATTGTCCATTTGAGGGTGGTAAACCAACAGCTCTTCCATCAAATCTGATGTAAAATTTGTTCTCTCATTGGACAGGAAATCATCTGGTAACCCAACCCGAGCAAAGAACTTCAGAAAGCTCAGCTGCAATGGTCTCCACATTTGTAGCATGAAAGGAGATGTTTTTGGAATACCAAGTTCCATAGTCTAGGATCACCAGTATGTGCTGGTACCCTGCCTTACTCTTCTCCAGTGGTACCACTAAGTCCATCCCTATTATTTCAAAGAATACTTCCCCACAAAGTGGTATCAATGGGCCCAGCCATTTGGGACCAACCAACTGACACATGCTCAAGTGCATCTTGAACAGGGATGGATATAGTATACACTTAAGTGCTCTCCTGAGCTGACACGCAATGATAGGATGTGCAAGTGCACACTAGAAAGGCAAAGGTTAAAGGGCTACTCTGGATAGCCCTGCCCCACCACATGTCGCAAAACATGCACAGGCTGGAACTGGACCTTAAATAGGGGAGCAGTCTAGCTCTGTAGCTTGCAGACAGTGAAGGGGAGTTGACCTGTACTCTGAGCTCCTGGGAAGGAGCTCCAGAGGACATCTTGCTACCTGAGACCTGATGATAGTGAACAGACCAAGTTAATAGAGATAGAACCTGTAACTTTCCAAAGGTCAGAACATTTACTTTGGTGTCTAAGTTTTTATTTTACACTGTGTGAAGAGAGGAGACTGGTGAGAAGCAATTCAGGGAGGTAGCTGAATAGCACTGGAGGGTACATGATTTAGCTGCCTAAAGTGCCCTGGATTGGAACATGGGCCTGGTTTCCCCTAGCAATCCTTAAAGAAGCACAGCTATGGAATTTAATCCTTCAACAGGGAACGTAGTTGAAGGAAGGTCTTGTAGATGTGTCTAAACCACAAATCTCCAACCTAAGTGGGAAATCCTAAGTCCCTAGCTTGATTCCAAAGACTTCTCCATTAATGGACTCTTCATATATCTGCCCCAAAAGGGCACTTGGCTGGAGGACTCAATCTCTGAAAGGACAGACCACTGCAGAGTGGAATGGTAATAAGAAAGGGAAATGAGGATTACAACCTGTCACACCCCTTCCCAATCATTAGCCAGTGCTAGCAGTGAATGGTCCCCTTCACAGCTGGAGTAGTGAAGGCTGCAAGCAGCTCATCCCAGGCCTGCTAAAAACATATATTGTATTATTCTGCTTTTATGCACACAGCTAGAAAGAAACAGAATTAACAATGGGTAACAGATAACCAGCATAGCCACTATTGATAAAACATCAACGAAAGCATCAGCTCAATCAAGAACTAGAAATGCAGCAATAAAACAGCAGCACCTTGTTCAACATCTGTTAACCTTTTACCACTATGATGGAGGCAGCAAACCCTTCCATGTGAGCACGAAGCCCATCCCCAGTTGCCGCAGTACAGTGAAACTTACAAAGATAGGACCAGAGGATAACCCTGAGGCATTCCGCCTGACATTTGAATCCGTAGCAACTGCAGCAAAATGGCTGCCCAAACACTGGGCCATTCTGCTGACCCCATACTTGGGGCTGGTCCAGGGTGCCTTCAGGGAACTTGATCCGGTCATTGCACAGGACTATAAGTTGAGTCAAAGGTGCCAAATGCACTTATTAAGACACCATGGCTGAAACATAATTTCCAAAGGGATAGCCGTGTTAGTTTAGTCCAGTAAAAAAACAATAAGCAGTTGTGTGGTACTTTAAGACTAACAGATTTATTTTTTGCATGAGCTTTCGTGGGAGAAGATCCCGCTTCCTCAGATGCTTTGAAAATGGGTGAACTTACAGAAAGGAATGAAACTAAATGCAAGGGGGTGTAAAACATAGGATCAGGTCATAAAGTAACAGCAAATCAGAGCAGTTTACAGACTCAAAGAATGGGAAGCCTGAAGTCAAATTACCCTTTGTAATGGGAAAAGAACCCATAGTCTCGACTGAGTCCTGCTTTCACAGAATTTAGCTTGCATATTAATTCGAGTTCAGCTGTTTCTCTTTGGAGTCTTGATGTTGTTGACTGTCGTTAGAGATGTACCTGGGCCATCAAGACTCCAAAGAGAAACAGCTGAACTCGAATTAATATGCAAGCTAAATTCTGTGAAAGCAGGACTCAGTCGAGACTATGGGTTCTTTTCCCATTACAAAGGGTAATTTGACTTCAGGCTTCCCATTCTTTGAGCCTGTAAACTGTTCTGATTCGCTTTACTTTATGACCTGATCCTATGTTTTACACCCCCTTGCATTTAGTTTCATTCCTTTCTGTAAGTTCACCCATCTTCGAAACATCTGATGAAGTGGGATCTTCTCCCACGAAAGCTCATGCAAAAAATAAATCTGTTAGTCTTAAAGTGCCACACAAATGCTTATTGTTTTTTTTACTGAAACATAATTACTGTTCTTGTCCATGGAAAAAGAGCCACTGGGGACCCATTTCCACACAGTGGCCTAAAAACTCAAGGAACACAGTGCTGGCTACAATTCAAGATGTGACCCAGAGTGTGCAGGTGGATGAGCAAATTGTTATAGAAAAATTTTTCCCAAGTGAGGGAAAAGAGTGTGTGACAAGACATCAGCCTGAA
Organism: Podocnemis expansa; assembly: GCA_007922195.1. Lineage (NCBI taxonomy): Eukaryota > Metazoa > Chordata > Testudines > Podocnemididae > Podocnemis > Podocnemis expansa. The sequence goes on from ML682017.1 coordinate 13,331,650, forward strand.
ATATTGGCTGAGACTGTAAGTATGATGGACAATTACATTTGGCAGACAGAACCTTGCCAAGATGCCGAACATAGTTATACCGGGTCCAGAAAACAATTGTGCTCCACAGCCTGTGCTAGGAGAAGAGAACATCTTAGTTCAACCCACAGCTCTCATTCAAGATTACCTACAGGTAATAGCAAGGCCACAGGCCATGGGCCAACCTGAACAGAAACACAGAGAAGTCTCATTCCTACAGACAGAGCCATTCCTTGGGTGATGATCGCTGACTTCAAGGAGCTATTTTGCAGGCAGGCTATAGTGTCACCTCCTCTGCAACTGCCCTTTCATGAATTGTGACAATAGGCGAGCTTGGACAGCTGACATCAGTGGCCAAAAACCAAGGCTTACTAAGCTGTAGACCCAGAACAGGTTAACATGATATATGTGGCAGGGCTAGTTTATTCAGAATGGGGTCAGTCAGTGGACAGCTGAGGTACCCCCAGAGAACAGCATTATCCTTCCAGTGCTACCCTGGAGAGACGTGACCGTATCCCACTAAAGAGGAGGTGCGGGTAAGGTAATATCTTTTATTGGACTAATTTCTATTGCTGAGAGAAAAGCTTTTGAGCTACACAGACTTCTTTTTCAGGTTTAGGAATGGTGCTCTGAGGCAGGGGGATGCAGGGCCTGGGGCAATCAGCCTGTGGGGTACCCCCTTGGCTGCCCCCCTCCCCGCACTGGGAGGGGGCAGGACAGACCAGGCCAGAGGCTGGCCCTGCACTCCAGCCTCTCCCCTGAGCCAGCCACTCTGCGCCTGGGTGCAGAGCAGGTCAGTCCAGAGGCTGGGCTCTGCTCTCCTGTCCCGCCTCTGAGCCGGCCCTGCCCATGCCCAGGGTGGAACATTTGGCCCAGGGAAGGGGTGAGAGTGGAGCCCAGCCTCCAGGCGGACCTGCTCCGCCTTTGGGCCGGCTGTTTCCACCCTTGGGGTGGGGCAGACCAGGCCACAACAGAGGCTGGTTTTGTGCTCCTGCCCTCTCCCCCTCCGAAGGACGGCCCTGCTTTGAGGTATGTCTACACTTCATAGTATGTGGCATAATGTATATTGGTCAGGTGGGTGAATAAATCCATGCCCCGGAGTGACATTAGTTACACAGATTTAAGCTTTCTTGTGCAGAGCACTGTGTCAGTGGGAGAGCTTCTCCTGCCAACATAACTTCTGCCATTCACAGACATTGTTTTGTTATGCAAGCAAGACAGCTCTCTTCCATCAGCATAGTGTGTCTTCACCAGAAGCAGCTAAGCAGCTGCATCAGCATAGCTGCACCACTGCAGTGCTGTAAATGTAGAAATAGCATAAGTGTCACAGCTAAATACAATGTGGAACAGATTGTTTCACATACTAGTTAACACATATTTTAAGGGACTATTCAAAGTGGGGTGGCCCATTGATACATCTACAGTTATAGGATACAAATGTGGGGTTAGTGAGTTAGATTGTTGTAATAAGCCATCAATCCAGTGTTACTATTCAGTCCATGATTTTTAGTTTCTAGCAGGGTTATGAATTTAAGCACCTAGACTCATCTTTTGAAAGTTTTGTGCAAGTCTTCTTTGAGAATGAGGGCTGAGAGGTCAGATGTAAAGTGACCACCTTGTGGAAAATGTGAGATTACAGGATGGTATTTTCTTCTGTCATTTTCCTGTGTGAGTTCATCTGAGAGCATAGTGACTGTCTGGTTTCACCCACATAGCTATCATTGGGATATTAGTACCTTGCATGAGGTATGCCACATGTTGTTTTTGGCACATGTACAATCCATGGATCTTGAATGGTGTAATGTGGGAGTCATTGATCACTGTAGCAGTGGAGATACATCTGTAGGATTTGCATCTGTTTTTCTGGTAGGGTCTGTTGTTTCTTGATCTGTAGCGAGCATGAGTACTTTTCCCAGACGCAAAAAACTCTACAGCTCAAAAGCTTCTCTCTCTCAGCAACAGAAGTTGGTCCAATAAAAGATATTACCTTACTCACTTTTCCTCTCTAGTATCCTGTGACCAACACATCTACTACAACACTGCGTGTAACTTATTAGGGAAGTATAACTGTCAGTGCGGAAACATACAGAAATCCTCTTTGTGGCATATACCCTCACATATCCAGTAATTCTAGTTGGAGATCGTAGATACTTTGGAGAAGTGCAAAAGAATGGGGCAATCATCCCCTCACCCCCTTCGGATGACTCTGAACTTCAGAGGCCCAAGAATCCTTGGGAACAAAGGATCTGGTGGGGTTAGGTGAAACAGAGGACCCTGGAGAAGGGAGTTCCCACATCAGTCCTTTCCGCGAAGGGCAATCAGACCACACATCTCCTAGACATAAAGCTCCCAGCAAGAGATGTAGATTTCATAAAAGAAAGTAATGACCTGATGCTAAACTGGGCCTATTATCAGCTGACAATGGCCAACTAACCAACAGTATAAAATAAATAATGGTAACAATAACAGAAATTAAAACAAACCAACTAAAATAATTATCCATACTATTACTTATGATTTTGAAAATCAAAGAAAAGAATTAAATGATGAAAACTCATATCCCAACCTTTAGCTCAAAGTGGATTTTTATGACCAAGTTAATATTAAGTCATGAGAACAGGGCTTATAATGGAAACTACTGAGCCAGCTTGAATTACTCTGGGTGGTGTGAAATGCCACATTAAGATATTTTAAGAAGCCACCCTTGTAAATGTTGAATATTTATAAAGTGTGAGTTTTTAGAATTTAAAGAAACCATTGTTTTCTAGAGGTACACCATCATTTACAGAAGTATATTAAAAAAAGAAAGAAAGAAGGAAAACCAAAAAGTAAAAGAGGAAGGGAAAACATATACAAAAGGTTATCAGCCTATCATTAAATATTACTATGTGGGCCAAATTCTACCCTGTGTTACACCCGTACCATACTACTGAATCAACTGGGGTTGTGCTAATATAATGAGGACATAATCTGGCACAGCTATTTGAACCCATGAAGTCACAATTGAACTCCTTTTTCATGAGCAGGCTCCCTTGAACATTTTTTTTGGAATTGATGGGGTACAATGTGGCTCACAGTTAGAAGACAGTTTGCTTTTTTTCATAATTAGTATGTCTAGCTTTCTCACTCTTCTCATTTATCATACAATTTCAGCATACATAAAAATATCAGAGCTTTGTTTTGTCACCTCTCAGGAAAAGTTGGTTAATTAGTGTAGCATTAAGTTATGCCCTTAGTATACATGTGACAATATACACCCACACAATACCACACTCTGTCACATTAGATCTTAATTAGAAATGGGCCTGAGCTGCCAAGTCCAAATCCAGATCCAAAAATCACTTTTGTTCCATTGCTAAGGCCCTAGAAGACATGGGTTCAAGTCCCTACCCCAACCATGCGATCTTAGACAACTTGTCTTCCCTGCCTCAATTCCCTTGCCACACTTATCAGTTTAAATTGTAAGCTCTTTGGGGCAGAGGCAGTGTCTTAGAAAGCATTCATACAGTGCATATCACAGAAGGGCCCTTCGTCTTGGCTGGAGCCTCTAGGCATGTCTGTAAAACAAATAAACAACAGTACTGATAACAGAGGCCAGGTAGGAGGTTTGTGTCTCAGTATAAACTTTTGCAATAGCTTGGAAAGGAGTGAATCTAGTCCAGAATATTGCATTATACCAGACTAGTCACAAATATTACAGCTTTCTTATTACTGTGTTTTGAATCATTCTTCTGGAATACTGCTGATCTTTTACTTAAAAAAAAAAAAAAAAAAAAAAAAAAGTTCTCTTCATGTTACTTTCCCCTGTGCTTCCCTCATCTTGACACTGTTACTAGCTGAAACTGGGGGGTGATCGGAAATTCGGGGGGTATAGGGAAGTGTTAGGGAAATCTGGCATTTGGGGACAGGTGAGCTGGCCTGGTGGGGAAAGGATGTGGGTGAGTGGGTCGGCCTGGGGCAGCAGGAGAAGACTGTGGCATGGTGGAGGGTCGCAGAAGGGTTGGGAGACCAGAGGCGAGAGGGGGGCCAAGGGCAGTAGCTGGGGGGGTAGGTGTGTGGGGGGCAGTAGCTGGAGTGGGGGGCAGCAGCTAGGATACATGGGTGGGGCCTACACTGACATGATGGGGGCCCACCAATTTAGAGGGGTTCCAGGGCCTGCCAAATTATACTTTAACCCCGATATAACTGTATCAATTTAAATTCACATCTTGGTTTATACCAGTACAACTTCCTATCTAGACAAGCCCTAAAATAAGGGTCTCAAACTCAAATCAACACAAGGGCTGCATGAGGACTAGTATGTTAGCCCGAGGGCCGTGCCACTAAAACCTTTTCATACAATGATATTGCAAATATTGGTAACAACAGTGTTGTTGCGGGTCACAAGAAATAGCTTTAGGGGCCATGTGCAGCCCGCAGGCTGCGTGGTTGAGACCCCTGCCCTAAAATATAACAGCAAAAGGAGATTTAGAAATGCAAATAGATCACAGTTAGATTAGGAAACCCAAGAAGGGCAGACAAGAAACTAGATTTAACATCTCAACCACCAGAAACCTTTGTGTAATTAAGAGACTAGCACTATTTTAAATTTTACTCACCCTATAGTGTCCTTTAGTGAAATCCTGCCCCATAGATAGCAAAATTTGATTTTCACTATTATATGGCTATTTATAATTTCCATTGCTCATTTTGGAGAGGCTTGTTCATACTTGTTAACATTAGTTAATGGATGCTAATGAGCTCCTTCAACAGAACAAATGAAAGAAGGGAAAGAGAAGATGAAGATTAGGAAAAACAAGGTATAGAACTGTAAGATGAAGAGGATTGATTGAGGAAAAGAAAACCAAGGAGAAAAGCATTCCGCCTTCCTCAGTACCAGTTGAGGAACATCTACACTATCAAGACAGAATATGAAATTTCACTGCTTTCAAAGAACAGAAATCATTACAAAAATCTCTCTTCCCTCTACACCAAGTAGTACACCCAAGAAAAAACATGGAAGATGGGCACTTACTTTCACTATTTACTTTAAATACTTTATTGGGATTTGATAAAGTTCACAACAAAGAGATTTACATTAAAATATAGTAAAGGAGCAGTTAAGAGTTAGGTATTCTATAGATCAAAGCCAAGTGTGATGAGGAAGCCTCACCAATCCACCTTTCCCCCAGTCCAAAACCAACAAAAGTCTCTGCCATCCATCTACCGATTCTACAGAGAAAAAACTTGTTTTACATTATCATTAAATTATCTCTAGTGAGAAGTGATAGACACCTTTCCTCTCAAAACAAGCTTTCAGATGAGTAATGTAACAACCAATAAATGAATGAACACGTGAAGAGCATTCTGAGCAGTGCAGACCTGTATCAGGATGGCTTGCCCCCACTGCTGTCTTTAGGGTAGGGTGAGAGGGGCAGTTGCCCAAGGCCCGCGCTTAAGGTGGCCCCGCAGGGCTGCACCGCTGCCCCTCCCCATGCCAGGGACTGGGCGAGCTGGCCAAAAGTGGCAGCCCAGTTCACTCTACTGTGGGCCAGAGGAATGCCTTGGTGTAAAAGTTGTTTAATGCAGTAGATCATTGCAACAAAGGAAAGTCATTAGGATTAACAATGAGGTGCTACCTGTTGTTCAAACAAGCTCTATGCCTCCTCTGAGTCAGTATCTCTTTGCGCTTCTCTCATTCATATGAAAAGGACTGAGGTCACTGGCAAGCAACCTTGTCTGTTTTTTTTTTTTTTTTTTTTTAAATCAGTAGACCCAATGAAAAAAAAGAAAAAACTGAACACAACCTTATTCCACCATCTGTGGAGTTATTTTTGCAAATTAGGACTTGCCTCTTTTTTCAGTGGGTTGAGAATTCCCTTGCTTGCAACAAAAGTTAACTTGTAGATTTTAATAAAAATGCCAGAGATTTTTTTGACTGATAATTAAAAAGAGAAGAGCAAACTGTTCAAATAGGAGCCTGTGTTAAAAAGTATGGTATTTTTTTCTACCATTAGAAAGCCTACGTAACAGAATAAAATCCAACTCAGAGATGGACCTGCTGGAAGGAGAAGTTATAACAAGGTCCTAATCTGAAGGGGGGAGTGGATAGCTCTATTGTGTTGCTTCCTTATGCAAACTGCCGGAGTAACCAGACCAAACACAGAGTGATTAGCACCCCTCCAATCACAATACTGTGGACAATTGTGTGTTCATGAAAACTCATGCAGACTCAGGGAGCAGATGAAGAGCAGAGGTGAAACTGGAACCCAGAGGGGCTGCTTCAGTTCCTGGGATTGGGCAGTGGAGAAGAGAGCAGGACCTGGATGGACTTGGACAGGCTCAGCGGCAGACAGGATCTTCCAGGACCTTTCTTTCCAGCCTGGCATTGGCTCTCTTCTCCTTCCCCTGTCTCAGCACTTCCATCTCATTTCTCCACCCAGTCACTGCCAACCCCCATTTTGCAAGGAGCTCCCACACAACACACTCCAGCCTATTACATGCAATTTTAGAGACTTGACATGCTTCCTGATCTGAAACAGGAATATGGCATGTGGGATCACCCTCCGCATGTTCCATGTAGGTGATCTCACATTAGATGTGTAGATTTCAGAGATGCAATAGAAGCCTCAAGAGAAAGGATGAAAGCCATGAGGGACAGCCTTCCCTCCCCAGCCCCGCAGCCATGGTCACTGTTCAATTTTCTGGTGGTGGCCACTTTTTTTCAGTGAAGGGTTGCCGCATGGCAGGGATGTCCAGAGCTAGGTCCCAAGGAAAAGAGTTTGAAAACCACTGGCTTAAGAGCGGCTGAGAAACCAGACCCTGCACTCCTGTTCCACTGCCTTCGGCTGGCTCGTCTGGTCCCTAGCACGGGACAACCGGCGCAGGGTCCTGCCCCTCTCCTGGGCCGGCCAGCCCCACGCCCCAGTGTCCAGGAGGGTGAGTGGGAGCCCTGCAGAGAGCGATTCACCCAGGGCCCTGCACCCACCTAGAGATAGCCCTGCTTGCCCCTTAAGAGCTGGAGGGCACAGGTTAGTCAGCCCTGATTACAAAAGAGAGAACCTGGATAAGTCAAGAGCTTCCTTATAAAGAGCAGCAGGAAGCAGCAGCATGTGGCTTGACAAGAGAAGGAAGCCAGCGATTAGAGCTCTAGCCAGAAAGGGCTGGAGCTGGTGACCTGAAGAGAAGGAGATTCAGACAGAGACAGAACTCCATCTGTGGCAGAAGAACCAGGGCTTAAAATGAACTGGTGTGTTATGGTTCTGGACTTTATTTTGGGGTCTCTCTCTCTCTTTTAGGATCATTCGAACTATTTTTGACATTAAACCAGCCCCTGGATAGGGGCACTGTTAAGTGGCATTCTTAAAAGATTCGCAAGAGGGGGCTAAATGAGGTTGGGTGCCTTCCAAGTGACCCCTGGCCATAAGAGGGTGCTCATTAAGTGCATACTCCACCACAATACCCCTGGAATTCTAGGGCACTTTGAAGCCTTCTTCTGCACAGAACAGCAATAAGCCCTGTGGCAGATTTTACAAATTCAGCAGCATGGATATATGTGTGCTCACAGATTTTGCTGGTAAGCCTGCTGCATTCCTGGGCCCCTAAATACACCTGACCCTTTGTGTATGTGTTCTGTCTATCTATGGAGAGATAATAGAATACATAGATAGGTATCTCTTACACCTTTGGATTGTCAAACATAATTCAGTTGGCCGAAACTACTGTCCTTCTAAAACGCAAAGTCAATGAAATTTAAAGGTTTGGCCTGAGTTGCAAAATTCAGATCTGGATTTTGAATGCCTCCAAATTTCGGTGTGTTTGGGTTAAGGATTTTATTTCAGCACCTCAGTTGCACAGGGGTCAGACAAAAAAAAGTGAATTATTTGTTTACCTGTAAATTCTCAAAATTCAGCCATTTATAATGGGTCATTAGTATGAATGCGCAGAATTTTACTGAACATAGATAAAGAAGATGAATGGGATCTTTTTAAAGTTGTACAAAAACCTTAAAACAGTCAGTGTCATTTGGATTTGAACAACCTATGTGGGCACACATCTGTTTTTGGAAGACAATGGACCTGCTTCAGTTGCACTTACTTCAATTTTACTAAAGTGTAAATCCCCTGAATTCACTGAAGTTACTTCTGATTTGAGAGAGAAGAGAATCACATCCTATATTTGCCAGGAAACAGGGGCTTTCAGAACAGAAACATCAAGGAGAAAAATGTAAATCAGTCTTTTCAATGCTAAACAAACAAATACCTAAATTTAATTTAAGAAATGCTGTGCCTTTAACAGTATTCTACAGCAAAGAGATGGTGACAATTTGTTGTACGAGCCAAGAGTCAAAGGGCAATTCTGGTGTGAATGGCGGTGGGGGCGGGATGAGGGTGTAGAGGGAGTGAAGAAGCAGCATTCCATTTCAGGGACTGTAATCAAGGCTGGCTTCATAGTTGAGCTTTTTACAAGCAATTAAGTGGGGGGTCCTGAGCACCAGAACTACAGAACATAAACCCTTCCTGATAAATCCTTAAGCTGCAAACATTAGGATCCGAGAACAAGACACCTTCACCCCAGGGTCCAATGAAGATTTAAGTAATTTAGTTCTAAAGTGTGTACTACAAATGACCAAATAAAACTAGATCAAAACCATTTTTTTAATCCTCTAACTCAAATGTTTGCTTACGAGTAGAAACTAAATTCACATAATGTCTTATTTTTTCTTTGAAGTTTCAATCACTTCAGTTTATTCTTTGTAAAGCAATATTTTTTATTGAATGGACTTGCTTTGATCTGATGACATTTTTGCTTGATTTCGACTCCTACTGAATCAGAATTTTAAATTAATACTTTATTGATTAAATTTTGATTCTAATTTCCTTTTAATAGAGCTTTTGGTAGGCTATCTACTAATATGTGTCTGGCATGCTTCTGTAACTCCCATATTCACCTGACCATGCACGCAGTATAAGTATGCTTTCCTGGATCATGTATACGATGGCACATATAATGGCCAAAGATATACAAGCACAGCTCCCACTAATACCAGTAGGAGCTGTGTATCTTATCTAACGGAAGAATTTAGTCCTAAATATTCAGAAAGAACCCAAATTCCCAAGATATGCATAGACACATATTTTGTGAACAACATTTCTTGGTTTGTTTGTAAATCCTTACTCATACTGAATGTGTTCTTGCCTCATATATTTCTATCACTGTGTATTTCTTAAGTAAGGGATCAGAAATTTGAGGAACTTAGGAAAGTATTATAAGTGGCATGTTCAAAGATTCAAATCTTTGACATAAGAATTTAAGGAAGAATACAAATCTTCACTACTTGTGACATTCACGTACAGCTGCACGATCTGTCTATATAGGTGCCTATGAATTAAGCTACGGCTAGCGTAGCTACAATAGTGCATTGTAAAAGTATTTACAAAAAAATAAAAGTAGAGATGTAGGTACTCAGGATTTCGATATTTATTAAGGGCCTATTTGTGGTCCATCTTGCATATCGGCAGCACACTGGGCTGGTGTGTCATGAGAGGATACGTTGCACTAGCCATAAATTTGGAACAGCTTACTTCCTATCCAGGGCTTTAGGGAGACCAGTTGAGTCACATTCTCTTGCCTAGAGTGTGCCAGTGGCAGCACTGGTTCATCTTGCCCTTACTCCAGGCAGATCATAAATCATTACTTTAACCCAGTGGTTCCCAACCCATGGTGGCTTTCAAAGAGGCCTGCAGCTTCCCTCCTGCTCACTGAAGAAAGGCGACATTACTTCAGGACTTGGGTTAAGTTCATTGCCACAGGGCTGCAAGACTGGTGCAGGCTCCCTGCTGAAGCCAATGGGACAGGAGATCAAACCTTCTCCAACCCCTGGTTGTAGCAGCGAGCATGGCAAAGCACTCTGGGTCCCTAGGTGCTGGGATCCCTGCTGGAACGAGAGAGAGGAAAGCATTGATCTCTCAGCCACCTGGATGTAGAAAGGAGCCACTTGCTAGAGACCCCGGTGGAGTGCAGGGGTTATAGGACATGTGTGGTTTTCCTGGTGCTGATAGGGGGACAGGAGATAAGCGAGGAAGGAGGCAGCCTCCTAACTGAACTCTTGCCAACAGGCTACAGTTATGCGTGTGTGTGTGTGTGGAGGGGGGAAATGGGACAAGGAGGACTGCTGGTGGAGGCCTGTAGCCCTTCAGGGTTGCAAAAAATGGTATCCACGGCCCTCGGCCAAAAAGGTTGAGAACCACTGCTCTAACCCTAGAAGAGGAATAAATGTCTGAGAGTGCAGAGTGCTCAAAACCAATGCATGGGAGTGGAGGGAGGCAGGAGTACCCATGGCCCAGGAAAAGACGTGGGGCTTGGGCACCAGGACTCGGGGCTCAAGTGCTCTAAGTATACTGCTGCTGCAACTGCCACCACGGCAGAGTCGCGGCTCTGGTGCTGGGACTTGGGGCTCGAGCCCTGTAAGCCTGGCGCCAGCAATGCCTCTGGAGGGAGGACAGGCAGGAAAGAGAATGACTGCATTTTACTTAAATCGGTATTTCTTTTAAGTGCCAAGGAAGAACCTCTGGTACCTAACTTTACTGAAATGTTAACCTGTAGAGGCAATAGGCCAAATGTTTTTAGTTATACTGATAAAAGTTTGGAGTAGCTTCATTCACATTAGCAAAAATATAAAGGATATATGTGGAAATGAGATCAGAACATTGCCTGTATTGTTCAATAGTGGTATTACCTTGTGACATATATTCCAGAGGGTTAGCCACGGTAGTCTGTGCATAAATTTCTGACAAAAACAATGCATCTGACGAAGTGGGTTGGAGCCCACGATAGCTTACGCCCAAAGAAAACTGTTAGTTTTTAAGGTGCCGCAGGGCTCTCATTGCTTTTGTCAGATATATATTACTATGATATTTTTCTTAAATAAAATTATTATAGGTTAAAAAAACCCACCAAACTTCATCTAAGACTGAGTGTTTCTGTGTGTGACATCTTCCTAGAAGAGGAAGAAGAAAAATATTACAATTCCTTGGAGCATTTTAATTACTGCTTCCTTTATAGATTCCAAACTAAAGGGTAACAGAAACCTAAAGAAATAAAACTTCCATTTTAAAGTCTCTACTTTATAGCAGGAAAATACAGAAGCAGTGATTGCATTTTGCATACTATGCAGATAGTACAAAACAAGACTTTATGGGGGATCTCTTTAATTGGGTATCCGAAATTTAAAATAATCTCCCGTTTGCCAACAAATAAAAGGACTACCACTTGATGTTTTTAATATTAAAAATCCCTTTTTCCAGTAACATACAGTTTAAAGTGATTCCAAAAGAATGATCTCAAACTGCTTGATAAGGACCTGTAAATTTTGAAGCCAATAGAGTTCTATCAATTTACACCAGCTAAAAATCTGGCCCCACAACAGTAATCCATGTGAACCTTAAAGCCACCGAAACTCTGTTAGAATTTGGATCTCTGCAATCCAAGACTACTGTCCAATGCACAGCTAATGTCAATGAACTGCAGCTTCTGACTCAGTAGAAAAAGTCCTATCAAGTGGTGCCAGTTGAAATCAGGAACAAGCACCTAATGTGCGTATTTATTTTCATATGGCTCTTGATACCATGATGTGTGTAATTAACCCAACAGTTTAAAGGAACATCTTATTTTTACCATTGGATTCCTCCTTTTAACACCAGATATTATTAAAACAATGTGCACATTTAGCTGCAACAGAAAGAAACACGTGCCTCCAGGAAACAAGTATTATTTTTGGCAATGAAAATTTGAGTCCCCCTCGTACTCCACCTAACTCTTAAGGTTGACTCATCTCTCATTCAAATTTAAAATGCATAAAGTGGCTGCATCAAATCCACAGACAATTGATATGCATTGCACTCCACACATGATTTAGTTCTTGAAGCCAAAGTCTGGCATGATGATGCTGGGTTTTGAGATATTAGTATTTCAAATTTATAATAAACAGGAATTGATACAAAAAAAAAAAACCCACTGCAACACAAGTCCCCCTTTAAAAAAAAAAAATTGTTACTATAGTGCTTCCAGAGAGAGAGATTCACAATGCAGGCTCAGAACTTGGCAACCTGTAAAAGTGCCCAGTCGAAAATTACTAACAGCTGGAGATGACAGTTGTTTTAACAGCTGAGCTGACAGGATTAATTTAAATGCACTGAAATCAAAAGTAGATAACACCTGTTTAGTCTTCCAGGGCCATTCGACAAGGTAGGCCAAAGCTAAAAAGCAGAGCCAGAATTGTGCATGTGTGTGTCTCTCTCGCTGTGCGAAGGACAGAAGGACTTAAAAAAAAAAAAAAAAAAAAGTCACATTTTTTGAAAGGGAGGGGGAAAGAAGGGAAGCAAGGGCTTGTTATACAATAACAGAGCAGACAACCCCCCTCAGGTTTTAACATCTGGTTCCCATTGTGCCCACATTCCCACCCCTTTTTTCCTTCCTTCTCTTGTCCAAGGTCTCTGACCCAAACCCAACAATGGATAAAGATCACTGGATTTCAAAGCTTCAGTTTCTCACTCTAGTATCTCAGCAATTCTCCTGGGTTAATTAATACATTTTCTTTGAGCTTCTAATCACTAAAACTCCTCCACATTTCCCCACCACCGTCTTCCATCACCATCCTTTCCTTCTGAACTAAAACCAAGCAACAAAAACTCTCTTGTCATGATCATGCTTGTTTCTCGCATGGTCACAAAATAAATTCTACAGTTGAGGGTGAGTGTATTTGTTAAGTCAGTTTTTTGGATTGTTTTATATGCTGATCCTACAAACCTTTATAAACGAGGAAAGGGAAAGCAAATATTTGCAGAAACAAATAAAAATGCAAAATATCAAGGTTGTTCTACTGGGGTAGGAGGGAATAATTTTCATTTTAGCATATGGGTAATATTCTTCTAACCCATGCTGAGATTGTGTGCGACTAATGTGTAATCAATACTAAGTGCAGATGAACATGTATAGGCAACAGGCCATGGCCCTGGCTAAGAACACAAACATATCTTGCAGCATTGGAAGGCAATGGACTCGAGAGGAATTGCCTGGTTTCAGAATGGGGAAATCTGGACAGGATTATGGTGTTAGCCACAAAGAAAGAAGAACTAAAATCACCCATGTCCTAGTGGTACAACAGGATTTTGTGCCACCAAATAAAGCCATAATGTCAACCTCCCATCACATATAGCATCCTTATAACCCCAAATCTTCAGTTCTTCCACTTGCCAAAATCCCACCAAAGCCAATCAGAGTTTTGCCCCACAGGCAGCTTCAGAAGTCCAGTCTGGGGCTGCCAAACAGTATTGTAACCATCATGTTTCGTTGAGCTGGGTGAAGACAGGCTCAGATTTCCAGCTGAACAGTTTCTCCAGCACCATACATCTATCTCTCTTCTGTGAAATGGATATAGTGGCACTGTGCATTCCAAACATTAATTAAGTAATGTCTCAATACGCCCTTGCAAAGCTCATAATAATTATTACCCCTATTTCATAAAGGGCAAACTAAGGGGATAGGGAGTATAAGAGGCCTGCCTAAGGTCACACAGGAAGTCCTGCAGAATCAAGATTAGGACATAGATCTTCAAACTCTTGGTCCTGTTCGCTTAGCTAAAAGACCACTCTTTTTCCCCCTCCTAAGATACCTTTAGGAATTTGCAGAACCCTGCCCAAGAAGAAAATGCAGCCATATGGTTTCTGTTAAGATGATCCAGAAGCTTTAATGACACTTAAGTGAACAATAGATTTCATTCAACTCTTCCTTCCACATCAATTCAGCTAAAAAGAAATGAACTAAAAAACTCAACAGTTATTCTGAGTTTAATTTCTCCTTACTTCAGTGAATTGTAAGCTTATCTCTGTGGCTGCCTATTTCTGTCATATCGTCTTTGAGATGCAATTGGCACTTTCAGTTTTTGTTGCCTGATTAAAATCTGTTCTTCATGGAAAAATGATTCATTTGAAATCTCTTACCCACAGATATCAATACCAGGAAGGACACAGAGTATAGTATTCTCAGTTACAATATTAATGCATGTCATCCCCTCAACCCAAAACCAAACCAAACCAAACCAAACCATCCAAGACAACTTTTAGCAGCTACGTTAGCTCAACTCCTTTAATGCCACTGTCTTGTATCACATAGAAAAATTCATTTATGATCTTAGTACCAGTTACAAACAGAAGAATCTAGGTAGTTGCATATCTAGTCTGATTATTTTCTGGCTTCATTGTGAATTTTTTCTGGCTTAATGTGAAGTCACTTTTAGTATTCATTGTCCAGTTAAGCTGTCTATATTAGGCAGCAGGAAATGGTAATGTGTGATGTGAAATAAAAGAACCCTCACACAGCTTTGAGGCCTAGGCCCAGATTTTGGCAGAACAGGTAACTCCAGGCCAATGATAAATCTGAGACTCAAACTGTCTGTTTCTTGAGGAAATGCCAACATGAAGTCTGAAACGTGAGTTATTTGGAGATTTCTCTAAATGGCACATACCTATTTTAGACATGAACTTAATTGATGGGACTGTGATATGACTTCAGTGAGATGTAAGTGGGTTTTTTTTGGTTTTGTTTTGTTTTTTGTTTGTTTGGGGGTTTTGTCACACATTGATTTGTCTACTATAGGGATGTTAATGATGATGACATTTACAGAATTTTAGGCCATTTTCAATAGCTAGCTGCAATAGTGGATCAATGCCAGTCAAGTCTATTTTTGAACCTCTAAATTTTACATACCATGTATACATGGAACAAGTTATGGCATTTCTTAAAGAATTTAGCTAAAATTATGGCCTGCAATAACTGTTCTCCCTCCTACTTTTGACTCCCTTCAATACAATTTTCAATGAAGAAGTACATAGGATAGATTTAGAAAAGAAATATTTAGGGTCTGACTTTGATCTCACCTAGACAGGTGCAAATCAGAGAATTCTAAGGAGGTATGCTATTGCAAAAGAGATTAGAAACAGGCCTTTTCTTCAGTGGTCATTCTGCTACACAGCTCTGCCTGCCTGGGGAAAGTGAGTTACTCTGAGGGAAAAAATAAATACACCACTTTCCACTCCCTACTAAGTCACACATAAAGAACTATTAGTACTTAATTTTAATCTAACAGGAAAGTTCTACTTATTCAGATACTGAGCTAACCTGACGAGATCCTATATTGTTTTCGGTTCCTTGATGTCTGTTCCTTGTCATGCCAAGACAACCTGTGCAACCTACTGAGCCCCAGAGTCTGTGCTGGTCCAAGTATTTTTGCTCCTGAGAAGCTCCAGCATACTGGATTGATCTGTAGGAAAACATCCAGACAAAAATAAACACCCTGGTCTTCCAGGCTTCAGGTTAGGCACAGGGCTAGCAACCCTGCCCAGTAATAAACAAAATATGTTACAGAAACAGAGGTGGAGAAATCAACCATTACTGTGTGGGATGGCCTTCAGGAGTCAATGATCTCATATGACTGCCCGTTTTGAGAGCTGAAAAGAAACTGCTGGCAAGAAGACTGAAGTGCTCAGCACCAAGAGAAAACCCAAACCTAGTTTTGGATTGTAGGGACAATGTATGAAACAGGGAAGCTAGCTCAGGTCACGCAAAGATGAAGTGCTATAAATTACACATCCTGGGTGCCAGTGAGATGGACACCTGATGGCAAGTGAAAAAAAGACCACTCAAAAACAACCTGTGAAGAGCTGTAGAAGCTGAGCTGAAAAACCTGGCGCGCAGCTGGGGAACCACTGAAAGGCTTGCCAGAAAGAGAGACGAGTGAAGGAGCTTTGTCACTGCCCTAACTGGCAGAGGCATAATGAGGGTCTGTCTAACTAACTAACTATATAGTCCTGAACAATGTTCCCTCTAAGCTGCGCTGGCGCGCTGTGGCGCAGCCCACCACAGCCGCCAGCGCAGCGAAAGCTGCCGGCAGCACACTGCCGGCAGCCTCCACAGAACTCCTCTGGGGCTGGGAGTTTTGAAAACTCCCGCC
The DNA here is from genome assembly GCA_007922195.1 of Podocnemis expansa. Taxonomy (NCBI): domain Eukaryota; kingdom Metazoa; phylum Chordata; order Testudines; family Podocnemididae; genus Podocnemis; species Podocnemis expansa. Next base: position 13,347,656 of record ML682017.1, read on the forward strand.
CAGAGAAGCTCCAACGGAGCATGCCCAGAAAATCTGGGCATGCTCCGTAGAGCTCCTCTGGCCTGA
>ML682017.1:13348121-13434245 GCA_007922195.1 Podocnemis expansa
TGGAATCACCAAGCTAGGCTGCTCCCCTGACACTGTCAGACTGGTTGGAAGTAAGTAGTACTGGAAATCTCCTGAGAAAATCCGTACCAAGGATAGTTCAGAGCCAATATTGCAGGCCCAGGATGTCTGGTTTGTTTTGATAAGCCCATCAGAAACCTCCACTACAAAGAACTTTCTCACAGGTGGAAAGGAAATATTCAAACACAATTAGCAAAAATATGTATTTAAAAGAATGAAAGAAAAAACATCAGTTGCTATCAAATGAACCCCAAAAATAAAAATCTCCGGATGACATACTCCCCATTCCTCCAACTCAAATTTTGCTTTTATAAACCTCACAGAATCTAACTGCTAATCTAATTCCTAATTGTTCATTTCCATGAAAGTTTTTTTCCCCCCTTTTTGTTGTTTTGTTTTGGTTGTTGGTTTTAAACTGTTATTTCAAAATTTTCTGTCTACCGAGCATACAACAATAATTGTTGTTCTGTTCTACTAATAATAGATTCCTCTCCTTGTAGAAAATAAGGAGCAGTATCTTCCCTGCTTTTTATTTCTTTACACAACTCAGAGGCTCAAAGAAGATAATTACAAACAATGCCTGAAGAATGGTTCAGTTAATGTTAATTTATACAACAAACTAATTACTACCAAATGGTAAAAAATCACATGTGGAAGTTCCTCTCTCCCACGCACACAACTAAACCAGCAGCCATCTGTCTCAGATTGGGAGCTCTCTGTGACAACTGAAGAAGGCAAGGGAAAGGATAGATACGGATGCAGTAGCCTTTTCTTCTGACATAAATTCATGGTATTTAAACACCATGCCCTGTATAGATGATCTGAGCACTCAGGTTTTTTTTTCTTAAATTTATTGATAATAATAAAACCTATTGGCACCTACACATATCTAAATCTATTTCTATCTCAAGATCTTAAGAAAAATTCAGTCTATCAATTTTTATTTTCCCTCTGGCAATTTCTAGACAATACTTGTTTGGTAAACTATTGAACATCTTGAAAATACCATCTCACAGAAAGCTTCAAGTGAGATGGTCTTTGAGTTTGCTAGTAGTAAGCTGGACACCTCCACAGTAATTTTTGAGTTTTGTTTCACTATGTCTCCCCAGCTACCTGTAAAAGCAGTTTTCTCACAAAACTTCAGAAAGCAAAGATAGTACAACTGTTAAATTCTTTAATGGGCTCTGTAGTAAAATGAATGGAGAAAAAAATAGCCAGGCCAATCCTGGAGGCTTGAGTCACACTGGAGTCCCCCTGACTTCAATGGGAGTTTTGCCCAAGTAAGAACTTCAGTTCTGGATCCTATGCATGCACCAGAACTCCAGAATTTTGATTCTTAATTATTCTCTGATTAACTTGCATGCAGTGAAACAGACTAATGGCAAAATTCTCTCTTAAATTCCATACAGAAAATCTCAAACTAGGATGAACAGTCATCCTGATTGTACAGGGACAGTCCTGATATTTGGTGCTTTGTCTTACATAGGCCCGTATTGTCCCGCAGCCCAGTCCCAATTTTCCACACTTCCCACCTGGCCACCCTCATTTCAGTTCTAATATTCTTCTCTCCTTATGAGCCTAGAACTACTACTGCCATCGAAGAGAGTGCTGTACATGCAGAGGACCAGAATATCAAAATTTAGACCCACTGTATACATTTCAGATGAGAATTTTGCCCTAGTATTAAAAATTTAAAAACTCTTCTGTGTTCAAATGAAAGGCGAATTCTCCTCTTGGATCCATGTGGCATGCTGAGACCAATATTCTGCTATGTGCAAGCAAATTCCCCATTGATGACAAAGGAAAGGCTTTATTGATTCATTAGCTAGAGACTGAAAAGATAAGGGTAAGTTTACCAAAAACGGTGTGGTGTTGTGCATATTTCTGTATAGGTATATAGCTTCATTTTGGTCTGAAGTAAGCACAAAGAAAGAACAAGTGTTAGGGTAGTACAAGACTCTAAATGTTTTGTTATAATCTAATATTCAGTCAATAACAGGGATACTGTATTTTGTATGGCTTTGGATGTCATGCAGGAAACACGCAAAGAGAGGTCACAAGATATTCTACATAACCCAAACAATAATGTCTAGCTATTATCCGTTCATAGCCTTTAAACATATTATATATGACATTTTAAAATCAAATAGGAATGATTCTTACAAATAAGGAAAGCAAAATATATTCACTAATGAGAAGAAGAAAAAACATTTTGCCTTCAGTTGCTCTCTTGTTTCCTCATCCTTCCTCTTTCATAAGACCACCTCACCATGAGCTGGGATGTATATGAAGTCAGGCATGGAGATGAAATGTCAGTGTCTTTTTAAGGTGTATGCTATCAAGGAATAGCTGTTTGTTTCATTTTAAGCACTCCCTCACTTTTTTGGGGTGGGTGGGTGGGTGGGGGCAGAATCATACATGCAAAGGGGACTCACCCATTCCACCATACAAAGAACTGGACCTTGTTTAACAAGTGAACTATGATTACAACTGCTTTCAGAAGTGAATCAAGTGCTGTGTCAGTAAGCGGGATGCAACAAAAAAAGAAGGATCACTGGCAAAAGTCCATATTACAAATCAAAAATACTCCATGTAAAGAGGTCCTCTGGTCACCTTTCAGCTATGACTGACATCTGTCCTCCCCCTGCCTTTGTCACCCTGCATAGCCTCACAGCCAAAAGCCTGCCTCTAATTTTAGTTCCTACTCCGGGCACATGTTGTGTCCAAGATCACTGGGAGACTTGAATTAATACCCTAAGACTTAGAATTAGGTTAAATAACTGGCAGCTTTACCGAATGAATTCCACCTGGCAGGAGATCTACTTGGAACTGTCTAAACATTCCCAGCATCCTGTCCTGGTGTGCACCATACTTGTGAAAAGCCTGGGGGTTCCCTTAATTCAACTGTCCCAAGGCTCAAGCAGGATCATGTGTTCCAAGATTGTCTCCAAAGAGGAGATTTCAAGACTATTATAGCATATATTTTATTAAAATCCTTGCAAAAAGTTGTATTGCAAAGGTTGCTAAAATATTTCTTCCTTTGGCTTTTCCCAGTATAGGAGTTGCCCATCCTTGGTCTATAAAGAGATTATTTCTTTTTTAGCAGAAGTAAGAGATCTCATCCCTCATTCTGAGGGTATGATTTATCTAATAATACTGTAGTTTGTTACCAAATGATGTCCAACAGTAGGATTTTAACTCCTGTAGGCCTTAGGCAGGATTGGCTTGGTTCAGCTTATAAGGGGAGTATGCAATGTACCTGGCTGCCCACACTAAATCTCAGAAGCTGCGAATCAGCTAGATGACATAACAAGGAGAGATGCATTAAACAAAAAACTTAACTAAAATAAAATAAACTTGATTGAAATGTTTACATGTTTAGTCAAATTGCCTTGCTGATTAAGGCTGCATATGAGCCCAGCGTGGAATCCAGAATTGTAGCAGCTGAAAATTATTAGCTGGAACTTGATGTCCTCTACTTTCTTTCTGTTTTTTATATCTAAGTAAACTTTATTTAGAGTAGAAGGAATCCACTGGAGACCATAGCTTTATTGAAGCTTAGAGGATAGATGTATTAGGAAAAGCATATGGTCCCCTTTTCTATTTAGGAGAGTGTTAAATGGCAAAGAGAGTGACAAAAAGTGAGAGAACACACCATCATAAATTCTGGGTGAATATACAGTTATTACCACAGCAGAAACATACTTAAAATCTTTTCACTTTTTACATTTCTTTGGTTTTTTTTTGGCTCCTGACAGTATATGGTGGCTGATGCATTTATTAGTTACTGAGGTGTGATATGTGAGTGTGTGCAAGGTAGGTGAGTTCCACAGAAAAAAGATCAAAGCTGTAACACACATATACGCACACATGCACTCACGCGCATGCTTTAAAGATCTCTCCCTCTTCCCTCTTGTCCCAAAAATATTCTTCTTGAGAAACTGAGCATCTAAAACACATAATAAATCTAGAATTCAAAATAGAGCAGAAAAACAGGTCAGTCTTAGGTAACTTCTTCTAAGTTATGATTAGTTCTTGGGCACCACAGATAATTTGGGAGTTACTGAGTGTGCTTAGATGCTTACGCTATGGTGATGTGCAGAGGGATATAGTGAATGCCTCTTGGAGGAATGGGAAAAATATCACCTTAGTCAAACAGACAAGGCCTCAGGAACTGCATCTTTTTCTGAATATTTAACTCAGATGGACGGGTTATAGCCAAGTGACATGATTCACAGATAACCCATTGACTTCATCAGCAAGCACAGAGAAAATATTCTCAGACTTTTGCACGTTTTATTGTTAATTATGATGATCACTACTACTACTATTTGTATTATCTTACAGCCCAAGAGTTCTAGTCATAGTCCAGGACCCCAGTGTGCTAGGTTTGGTACAGACCTCAAACAAATCTAGTTGTGATTCAAATTGTTCAGAACATCAGCAATCCAATTCAAGCTAAAATGACTGAGATGCCTAGTCAACTTTACATCCTTCTCTCAGTTTTGCAATAGACATACATTAAGGTCTTGGTTATGCATGGGGACTGCCTCTCTCTGTTACAGATCTTTAGGTCCCTCTTTTACTGCTAACAGCTAATAGATGTTACCTAATAGGGACAATCCGTACGGTCTCATATACTAGCCAAATACCCTGCATTACAACAGTAGGCTAGGGACATAACACCATCCAAAAACCATCAAAATTCCTAGCAACTGATTAATAAAAAACATTACTTTGTAAAACAAACAAGAGTCCTATGGCACCTTAAAAGGTAACAAATTTCTTCAGGCATAAGCTTTCATGGGCTCCAAACCACTTTGTCAGAGGGCTGGAACCCCCGAAAGCTTATGCCCAAAGAAATCTGTTAGTCTTTAAGGTATCACAGGACTCTCGTTTTTGCTGTGTACAGGCTAACACGGCTGCCCCTCTGGAAGATATTACCTTGTAATTGTTTTATGAGTGATAATATTAGGAACAAGAACACTTGCTGGTCACAGAGGGATTAAAAAAAAAACAAAAACAAAAAGACACTCAGACTTTTCCTGAGACCCTGCACTGGTCAAATACTGTCTACCACTGAAGTCAATGGGAGCTGGGAGCACATGTCCAAGGGCAGAATTTGGCCCATGATGTTGTTTGTAAACTGTATATTTACCTCTCCCCCACTTACAAATAAATCAAAATGAGTTTCGTCTCAAGCAAAATTAACCTAAATGTAACCCATACTGTTCACAACAGGAAGACTAGGAATTCAGCTTCAGTCATATGCTCCCCTCTGTCTCTCTCAGACTCACAGCAGTAACAGGGAGAAAAAGGCGGGAGGCTAATTAATGCATAGTACTTTGCCTAAAAGGGGCCTAACCAGAGTGGAATCCAGTAAGAATGACAAAAGGTGTGGGTTCCCCCTTTAAAAACCATCACTGCTGAAACATGCACTGGCACATCTAATACTAGTTCTGTTTGCTTTGAAATTAATCATTTTCCCCAAAGTTGAACGTTTTTTGTTCCCTCCCTTCTTTCTTGTACAGACTTAGCAACAACCACTCCTATTTACATTGTGCTGCTCCCAGCATTGCCACCTGTCAGTCAAACTTCCATTCCTCAATTAGAAAAGAGAGCTTTGCACTGATCAGAAATGCCAAGGAAGCCGGGGGGGGGGGGTTGGAGGGAGCAGAGAGAGAGAGAGAGAAAGAGAGGCATGAGATTAGAGGGTAACAAAACTAGAAAGGAAGATAAACAGAACCAAAAAGAAAAATGTCCTTTGTTCATTTAAATAGCTTTCTGCTCCCAAGCCCTCTGCATGACTAATGCTAGACTGTGGTGTGTAAACCTCTTGGGCACATTATACAAACAAAGCATAACTCGGCCTGAACAAACAAAGGCCTAAGCAACAGTGATTGAATTCATCTTAAAACAACAAATCAATTCTTCCCTATTAATGCCCTAAATACCAGCGTAGGAGCACTGTCCTGTTGTAATAAACAGCCATGTGTTCAATTACTGTCTGTTTGCCCAGCTACTGCTCTCTTCAGTAATTACACCATGCAATGCATTCTACATTGACATTATATTAATGTGCTGGGAAGAGAGATCTTAATAACGAATTAAATCAAGGCTAAATATTTCAGAAAGCCTTGCAGAGTCGCACAAGCACTAACAGCACATTATTTAGCAGGAAACAAACAGTGATTTTCTATTCTGTCATTCTCCACTTTCCTTCCTTGATTAAATAAACAAACTAAAAAAAAAAGTATGAAAGAACTGTGTTGCCTCAGATATATGTCACAGTTAACCTTACGTATTAGATCTCTAGATGCCCATTTTATTTGAATGAGTTATGTGCTCATAAGTTGTGTTTCATAAATATGTACACGTTACATCAGCAGCAACAACAAAAAAACCCTATCAACCATAGCCAGGTGACAACAAAAGAAAAACAGTGTACAGAAAACTTTTTGTACCAAGACAAAGGCAGAAGGATAAAGGTTCAAGAAAAGGTTCTTCACCCTTTTGCAGAACTGTCAAACAACTTCTACTGAATATTGAATAACACAGTAAACAGACCAAACAAAAGGTATGATGAAAGATGTATTTACTTGTGCAAGGCTACTTCTCCCCTCCCCACTCCGACCTTTCTTTCCATTTCATATACACCCACACTGCACAGTTTGCATTGTGTTGTTAAATAACCAATAGCAACCTAGATGAAACAGTGGAAGGGTTTCTATGATGCTGTCAAGCACCAGACAGATGCTTGGCAGTGTCAATACAGTTCTTTACGTTTGGATTGTGCCGAAGTTCTCAATAAAAAATAAAATAACAACAATCATAATTTCTTTTTAAAAAAGATGGCAATACAAGTTAGTGCACAGATGTCCACTATGTTCAAAATCAATGGAGTATGTTGTTACCTGCTGTGTTTTGTTTCAGCAGGTTTTGCTATCAGGGAAACAGAGAAGAAAAGCTTTGCTTTCTGCCTGTGTAGTGGATCGCAAAAATTTGTACAAGGAAGCAAAAACAAATTCTGGGGAGTACTGACTGTCAAGTCCAGTCCCCTTATGGCATTACTCAGGGGTCTCAAACTCAAAACCCCACGAGGGGCACATGAGGACTAGTATATTAGCCCAAGGGCCACACAGCTCAAACCTTTTCATACTACGATATTGCAAAGATTGGTTAACGATAGTGTCATTATGGGCCACAGAAAATAGCTTTAGGGGCCGCATGTGGCCCGCAGGCTGAGTATTTGAGAGCCCTGGCATTGACCACTGCTGTAAAGAAACTGTTGGCCTATCTGAAACATGAACAATGAACAGCTTCAGCGAAGTCCATTTTAATATAAAAACAGTTAATACCACTAAGTTTTTCTGATGTAGGTTTGAACTGTAGAAATTCCAACATTTAGGTAAAAATGAAGCTTGAAGGGCTTTTAGACTGGCTAAAACACTACGGAACACGTCCTGCCTTCAGGACCATATGTGTGGTTCTCAGGCATTTTAAAGGAACTCGCCAGTGCCAATAAGCATTCTTTAGCACAAATGGTATCTTGTGCTTCTCCTCACATCAGGTCATCAAATGAAGAAACCAACAAAAGGTCCTTTTTTGAGATTTACTTTACTTTGAGTCTCGCTTGAGCTCCTCAGGATGCCTATAAGTTTTAGGACACACACACATACACACCTCCCCCCCCCATCCACGTGATCTGCTATGGGGTAACATAACAATAAGTTACCACAGACAAGGGAAAACCTGGACTCTCTAGGCAGGGGGGTTAAAGAATAATATGGGGGGGCCCAGAATGCTCCTGTGTGGTTGGGCCCCCTGGAACCTAGCTCCTGGCCCCCTGCACATGCCAGCACCCCCCATTCCCTCTACCCCCCCCAGCACTAGCCGGGCTGCCATGGCACTTACTGGTGGTGGCACAGCTGGGGAGGTGGGGGTGGCAGGCCCTGGTCCAGGCAGCAGTGTGGCTGGGGATGAGGCTGCAGGCCCTAGGTTGGGGTGGGGAGTGGAAGGGGAGGGGTTTGGGGTGGGCCTTGAGCCCCTCAGCAACACTCCTGGCCCCTACCCCTGCCTGCCAGAACGCAGTGAAACGCCACTCCGAGGCCTGCTATTTTTAGGGCCCCAGCATTCGGGCCCCTAAAAATAGAACATGGAACCAGAACGCTCCGTTCCGGGGCCTGCTATTTTTAAATGGTGGGCCCCGGAACGCAGAGCTCCTAAAAATAGTGGGCCCCGGAATTACTTTAACCCCTGCCTCCAGGCATAAACGTTTACTACACAGATAAAATGTCCTATCCAAAATGACAACACTGAATTGAGCTCAGAGTTACAAACAAACTAACTAGTGATAAATATACTCAAGAGCTTCACATATAGAGTATTTTTACCACACCTCTTCATTAACAAAGAAAGCAAGTGGGAGTTGCTATGAATCTCAGCCTTTGCCATACTAGAGGCCTTCACATGTGTCTGGAAGACAGAAGACAGCCTTGTGAATAAGCTCATACTAGAGATTGATATCTAAAAGCTAATCAGACGATATGATAGGCAATCTTAATCAACTTAAAAAAGCCAATCCACATTCTCATCCTGGCTTCTAGCCTCTCCTTCCCCAATCACTCTCTCAGTCATTTGGCCATATTTTCCCTCACTTATTTTCCACAAATAGTGCAGTTAAGAAAGAACACTGGGAGCTCTTCAGGTTCTGGTGTTCTGGGCGCAGGTGGCAAAGAAAACTTTGAAGTGAGCTCTCCACAAACTCTAGTGCTGGCCGTGCCTCCCCCATAAGCAGCTCTTATTAAAAAAAAGACCAAGCACCCACTAGAACAAAACCAAGCAGGCCTATTTAATTAGGGCAAATGCTTGATATCCACTTCTTCACATTAAACCACACAGGCCTTGGAGGTCTGATTAATTTTAATATGCACGGTCATGACAAGTGCCTCCGGGGGTAAGGAAGAAGGGAGAAAAAAACCACAAACCCTGCTAGCTTGACAAATAGGTTTCAGATAAATGTTGGTGTATGTTGCCCAGATTAGAATGTTACTATTCAGCAGGGGCTTGAACCTTTAAAATGAGGGACAAGAGGCCTGAAAAACAGGTGGCTAGCTCTTCACTCTTGAATAAATGACATCCCCCAAAAGCTGTGGCATATAAACCACACAAAAAGAGCTGGCATACTCCCTCATGTATATTTGTGTATTAAAAGGCTGGGTCAGAGGCTTTTCCAACAGTGAGCCACATACTGAAGATGATGGCTTTGCCAAATTATATGAAGTAAACAGACAAACTCATTTAGCTGAAACATTTTGTGGCATCGGAGGCATTCAATTAAATAATCAATATTGGGCTACTCATTTTAGCAGAGAAAGGTATAAGATAATCCCATGGCTGGAAGTTGAAGCTGGACAACTTCAGACAGAAAATAGGATATACATTTTTAATGGTGAAAGTAACTAACCATTGGGACAATTTACCAAGGGTCATCATGAGGTCTTCATCACTAACAATTTATAAATCAAGATTGGAAATTTTTTTCTAAAAGATATGTCCTGGAAATTATTTTGGGGGCAAATTTATGGGCTTTGTTATATAGGAGATCAGACTAGATGATCATAATGGTCTCTTCTACCTCAAAATTTATGAAAAAAATTGAGTGTTGGTTGGTGGAGACAGAACCATTAACTTTGTTTTGGTCAAACTTAGTTAGGCTATATTGTTCCTGATAGGAAAAGACAAATGAGGGTTCTGTTGTTGCTCCTGCTTGTTCCTTTTTTTTGGGACAAGTACATTGTGGAAAGAAATCCTAATTATACAACCCCTAAAAGGAGACTTTTAACCTAAAATAGAGAGATTGCCTCCGCCCTACAAAGGCATACTTTCCAAGAAAAACTAGAATATCACTTGACCATAGTGGTTTCTTGTATATTTAAGATACTACATCAGCCTTTCTGATGCCTTTATCAAGCAAGAAAAAAGAAACCCAAAAGCTATGAACCTTTGAGGATCTAAGCAAGAAAAAACTTGGAAGAGAATCTAAGCAAATTTTTAAAACATCCATTCAAAATAACCATAACTATTGAGCTAAATTATTAGGAAGCAATACACTTAAAAACTGAAGATGACAAATGAGCAAACTTCACTTTGAGTAAGAGCTGGCAGGGCTTCAAACTAGGCTACCTGTGTTCTGAAGTTAAAGCACTTGTTAATGAAGATTTCAGACACCACAGAATTTAAGGGCATCTTTTCACACAGGCTTATTTCATAGACTCCCCCCCCCCCCGCCCCCGCCACAATCAGTTATGTGAGTGCACATTACCATATGGTGGTTTCTTTGAAACAGGTTCACAGAGGTTAGATGCTGGCTTGCTCTACAAGAAGAGACACGTTTTCTGGTGACAGACTGCATACATGAGCATGTAAAGCTCAATGCACTTGGAGCATCCTTCTATAGCAGCAGGAGAGTGAGGAACGAAACTTAAAAGTGCTCAGTTGAAAGATACCCTTGTTTGTCCTTCAGTAGAACAGCATTACAAAGCCTCTTCAACATGTACTTTGTCAAAAGGACAGTGAGGAACCAAACAAAAGAAGCTCAAATCTCAGCCAATTAGAGTATCCTGAGGCTTTTCCCCAGGATCTGTTCACTTTATTTTTCCCCAATTCATCAGACGTGATTTGAAAACAAGAGTCTGCATTTCAAAGACCTCCCTTCTTGTGCCCATTACTGGCCTGCTTTGGAATTTATGGCTTAAGAAGAGGGAGACCTCTTGATTTCTTCACAAGAGTTGGTGATTAGAAGTTTGATAATATTAGGCGGTATTCTGAGTTCATATTTCAACTAGACAGCCTGAATCCAATATGGTTCACTTTTATGGACTAGAGAGCTGCTTAAAAAGCCATTTCTATTACCACCAGAACAGGTGTTGTGATTTATAATGTAAACTTACCAAACATCAAACAGAAATACCCTTTAGGGAATGATCAGAAGACAAAAATCATGTCCCAAGGGGCCTTTTCCATCACTTTTTCCCACATAATAATTACACATAGCATTGTAATACATGTTAATAGATGATACTTATGTTCACAATGTCCTATAAACATGTGTCCTAAAAACCCTTTAAGCATATGCACGCTCTATATTTATTTCTATGTATTTCTTATTTACTTATTTTAGCATTCACAGCATGCTAGGTGTTTTCTAAATGCTCAAAGAATGATCCCTCTGCTGAGGAGCCATGAACCAACAGACAGGAAATGGACATAAGTTGCTAATCAGTTCTCTGTCAGCAGAACAGCAGCAATAAGTCTTATAAGAGGGACTTCAGTATGGACAGAGCAGGGGCTGTGCAGATGAGTAAGTGAGTACACACATGCACAATACCTGATTTCCTTAGAAGGCCGTATAGTGCTTTATATCTAGGCATCCACTGGAACACCACAGTAATGAAAATTCCTTTTTAACACATAGCCCGGGGCAGCCCTCGGAGAGGTAAATACAGAACTGCCACAAAGCAAAACTCATGAAACATGAAGCGAAGACTAATTCTAACAAGTTTTTGGGCTGGAAACATCAAGAAAGAGCTTTAGCCTATTGCTAAAAGTAGGTCTTTGGTGTTCCGTTTTTGTTGTTGTTATTGTGTGTGTGGTGTTATTTCGGGGGATTGGTGGGTTTTTTTGTTTTGTTTTGTTTTTGCAGAAGACCAACTATGAATTCAGAGAAAAGGCTACTGCAAATTTAAAGCATTTAATTTTCCAAGAGCACGGGGCCGTAAATTAAAACACTGCAATCCAATCCCATTAATAGTGCAAGAAAAACCTAAGTGGCTGCTTTGGTCTTTGCTTTTCCTGAACTTGTGTCAAGCTCAGTGACTTCAAAGAGATTTCTATTTCATTTCTACAACTGAAGAGAACAGACAGACAGAGAGTCTTTGCCATCCTCTGATGCCTTAAGAAAATAGAAAAAACATGCATGTATCTCATTCCCTTAATGATTTTAGCTGCAAAAGGAATCCCATGGTCGATAGACGACCCTCAGGGTGAGGGCTTGAGGTCTGTCACAGTACATAAGGCTTCTCCAAACCCACCCCATTATCTTCATTATTGTACACCAGAAATAAAAAGGGACTGACTCCTCTTCTGAAGTCTAAGTTAGAAAAGGATGGAATGTTTCATGTAAAATAACACTGTGTGACTTTGGTAATAGATTTATGCCTTTGGGGACCTAAATACTAAAGTAGTGTATGAGGATTTTCTGCAGAATTTGAGAAGGGGGAAAGTGCACAGTACATCAGTGATGAGTAAAATTCCACAGATTTTATATTTGTTAAAATGCTCCATGCCAATGTGCCAAAATGCCTCATTCCCCATCACATACTTGAAAAAGTCAAAAGCAAAATGGCAGGCTTGGAAGTTTAAAAAAATGGGTAGAGTTTAGGACTAAATACAAGTCATAAGAAAGCCATCAATATATCTGTGGAAGAAAGAAAAAGGAAACACACCACACTATGTAATGTTTAGAGGAAAAGCCCCACATGGGGCTTTTACAAGTGCAAATACTCAACAAAGAAATACAGCACATAAAATACACTCATCAATGTCTAACCACAAATACTTACTTAAAAGGATTAATACTACTGCTACTAACCACCAGGCGCACATTGCAATGTTTGATAAAACTGTTAAAATCCATATAATTTTGAGTGTGATCAACACTTGCACCAACAAGTACTTTTGAACATCTTAAAGAGCTTTTGAACCAGGCCCTAAGGTTCCCACCCACCTGATATTTGTGTATTGTCCCAGTTTTGAAGAGCAATCCACATCCTGCCACACTGGCTTACTAGATATTGCAGGAACTCAACAGATATTCTGGGTCTTGCATAATGCAATGATGTTGCATCATGCCATCTCAACAGTGGCACCATGACCACAGTATCACACAGCATTATGTCCCAAGATTGCAATGTTAATTTCATGACATCTTGACACAGTGTTGTGATGTTCCAGCGTAAATGTTACAAAGACATGACCCACAGATTTGTGGCAAACAGTCTAAGGTAGAAACTCTATCCTAAATTCCAGTTTTACATAAAAATAAAGGGCCATTTTTATGTTAATCATCAGATTCACGACACATGACCAAAAGTCTACATCAGAACTCTTTTGGAGGTCCCAGTTATCCTGGTGCAAGTTAGGTAAGCTGAATCTGCTCCTACTTTGCTCTTTGACTGTTTCAAGTACACTTTTTCTTTAGCATTTCAAAATACATTTTCAAATGACAGAATGGATATATAAAGAAATAGAAACCTAGTTCATGTCTGAACTCAAGAAGATTAAAGGAAACTATCTGATAGTAATAACTAGTGTTTCCCTTCCCAGAGAAAGAACCTAAGTATTATTATTGTGATTTATACTACAACCATGCCTAACTAAGATCACAGCCTCATTGTATATGGTCCTGTATACATTCAAGCTTAAATTTTTCTACTGAGACGACAGTATCACCTGCTGTTATTACTTGCATGTAGGCTGCCAACTGTAGCACATCTTATTCAGGAAGAAAACATAAATTGTTAATTACATGACTAGCAGCCAGCAATAGGTGAGATTTCTGCACCTGAACTATGTCAATAAAACATGAGAGAGACAAGGTGGGTGAAATAATATATTTATTGGACGATCTTCTGTTAGTGAAAAGGAGATTTTTTCGAGCTTCCATAGAACTCTTCTTCAGGTCAAGAGTTCTGTGTAATCTCAAAAGCTTGCTTCTATGACCAACAGAAGTTGGTCATATTACCTGTGTTACTAATATCCTGGGACCAACAAGGCTATACCACTGCACATATCAATAAAACATGATAGTAACAAAAAGACTTTCTGAAAAGGTTAAACATACAAAGAGGCAGTGGTTGCAGTATCAACCTAATTGCCGATAAAGACAACCAGTGCTTTTTTTGTAATGGTATGCAAGGGTATGGAGTACTGGCACCTTTCTGGCCAACCCCACTGCACAGCTGAGGCGGGGTGGGATCAGCAAGGGAAAAGGAGAGTACTAGCACTTAAAAAAAACATGGAAGACAACACTGCTTTCTGAAGGGTTTTTGAAAGAAAATTTATGCTGGCTACAGAAAGAGTTAGGACTTGCTGAGTCCCTCACCACCTTTTAATGCATCTATCCAAGTCTAAATTTTTTCCCTAGCCAGCTCACCTCAATGGCCTCCTTTTGTTTGTTGCCATTCTCTCCTACTTCTGAACTTTTTTTAGTTTGCTTTTAGGGAAAAGGGTAGTGGAACAGCAGCAAACAAACAAACAAAAAAGCCCCAACAACTTTCTTTTTTCCTTTCTTTTTTTCTGGATGGGGAAGAAGCAGGGACATGAATATGGCACCCTCATAATGATTTAACTAGTGCTTAATGAAATTTTCATCACAACCTGCTGCTCATTTTAATGGCCTTTGAAAGACAATAGAACAATGGCTAGAGGGAAGAAAAGATTTTCTGTTGCATAGATTTGTAAGCCCAACATTAGGTTGCTCCTCCTTCCCTCCCCTGTCTTTCAATCTTTTTACAAAGCTGTAGACCTTTTGTTTGAACTGTGTATTCTTGTTTTAGTGGAGATGGGAAAATGCATAGGCTCTGTGACCATTCTCATCTCTAACAGTGGCCTTTCCTTAATGGAGTCTCTGGAGCATGCACAACTTCCTACTCATCACCACATTTACACACTGGCCAGAATCCTTCCTCTTCCCCATTCCCTGAACAACCTCACCTATTCTTTTCCCAATTGCCCCACACATATAGTCATAGTGTACAGTCCCACTCCAAGGCAAAAGGCAGGTCATGACACTGGCCACAATGTTAGTGCTAGAAGCAAATCAGAATGTTTCAAAATATTAAGTAGTATTTTAAAAAATGGTTATTAAACAATGCATTTGCTTTCCACCAGACTCTTGACCAGAGCACCATTGAAGAGAAGACTAATTTATAATCATATTATGTGTGCATAGTGTGCAGGATTGTGACTATACTTCCATTTGCTGTTTCGTCAGTCAGCTTCCTTTGAATGTAGAAGTAGTTCTACAAGTTTCCCACAAGCTGCATCAATTCAAACCCACGCACAGAATAATTTTTGGGACTCTTAGACTGATTCTTTCTGCTTCTAAAAGCAAACTATTGAAAAGCGATAGGCAAGCACAAAATTTTATGGTGATTAATACTGCAAGGAAATTAAATAATCAGTAACTCTGGGTTCATAGAAGAGCACCAAACCCTTGGAGCCTTGCAAAACTGCATGGACCACCAAAACATTCACAGTAATATTCTATGGAGAGCTCAGGGGTCTGTAATGGTGACATAAAGACTTTTACCTTTAGAATGCTGGTTTGAATCCAGCCCAGATTGATCATGACTGAAAATATTTCCCATCTGAAGGCTGTTCAGTGGTCTCTACAAAATCACTTGATATTTTTGGGTCAGTTCCTAGAGGACAGAGTTTCATATCTCTAGCAGTGAAGTTAAGGGCTAACAGGACACAGACTCAACCACCACCTCCCAGAGATGGTCCCTGAATGTCAGAGCTGAGATAAATTTCCAGAGAAGCATAGGGTAAACATGCTTGTACAATACCTTCTCTATAGATACATAAAAGGATTCTACTTTAGGGCACACTTAAGCCAGGATCTTTCATAATTACCAAATTCCACCTTCTGTTCTTCAAATATTAGTCCTGTCTATACAAGCAATTTTTCTTCAAAGGTTTATCACTGTTGATAACACTGTTTTCAGCTCACTAGTGTTAGCCATGCCAGGGGCCCTAGACTAGATAGGTCATGTGCTGTCACCTCTGTAGCAATCAGCACGTCCACTAGACCTGCTTCTAAGCTCAGTTAGCAGATGTTGTGCTTTCAGTAGGGGGTGGCAGCTCACTCATATTCAGCAGAATTAGGACTCCTACTGGGGAAAAGCTTAAATAGTGCTCCTGAAATGGTGGGACACTTGTGAAAATTAACTCTAGTGTGGACAGGACATGTACTTCCATTTTGCTAGAAAAAAGCAGAAAATGGATAGATGAGGAAGGAAGGAAGGCAGGAAGGAAAGAAGGAAGGACAGCTAGATTATTTTTTATAGATTTCCGAAGTTGAGAGAACCTGGAGGAAACAAATCAGCAATCTTTTGTCCATTTCCCAGACCTTACCTTCTGGCTCATTTTTGATGAGCTCTTCCATTTTTCTCTGCTTTAAGGTGTCTACAACATCTGCTAGACTGCCTTTACGCCTTTCAGGGGTTCCCAGAACTGTACTGGACAATGAATCTCCACTCTGACGCCCACCTTCTTCTGCCTTCAAGGGTGAGGTAGATGAGTTGTGCGGGGCAAATGAAGACATCATTTTATTGCCATCAACTTCCTGAAAGAGGAGAGACATGAGATGAAACAATTTGTGGAAAAAAGAAAGAAAGAAAGAAATAATAACCCTTTGTTCTTTGAGTTCATTGCTGTTTGTTCTTCTGGTGAAACCTTAAAAAAGAAACGCAGTGCTTCAAAAACACCCAGAACAAAGCCTCTCCATAAAGGATAAACCAAGATTACAGGCTGAAGTGAGCAAAGATCAGTTTGCAGGAAAGAAACATAAAATACAGTTTTTCTCTAATTGAGGAGAAGTGTTGCACTCATAGGTTTTCTAATAACAATGGTATTGATTACCTTTAATTGTTTGTTCTTTTACAGCTTTCTATGTGCAATCTTCAGTTTTTTTCTCTAGGATAATTAATTTCCTGCCTTTTTAAAGCACTTAATGTCATGATGGCTAGTTGCTGTTGGAAATGAAATAATAATCAGATATTAAATCCCTGCGCTATATGATTTTTTTCAACTCACAGTTCAAGTAGCTCTCTCATCTCTACGGAAAGAAGCAATCATTTTACTGCTTCTAATTTATTCTCTTTTCTTCTTCTCCATCTCATACCCTCTTTCCTTTTAAAGATAATATTTTTCACAACGGTGGTCCTAATGACACTCACAGGTGGCACAGTTGCACAATTCCCTAAGATGCAAGCATAATCCTCTTTACATCAAATCAACAGAAACAATCTCATTGACTTTAATGGGTGACAGATCTCAGTCCGATATGTACAACCTTGCTTCCATTAATTTGAGAGTCTTCTCCTTTGCAGCCCCTGACATATGAAGTATCTTTTTCTGACTCGGTGATACTCCCTGCTCTTTTTAATTCTCTTTTGTCTCTCTTGTGTATTCCTCTTAAATCCTTTCTTCCTTTGCTATGACTTTAGAAACCAATCCTACAAACACTTAGGTACACAGTTAAGTTTAAGCAAATGATTAGTTCCTTTGATTCTAATGTCTTCAATCAGATCCTAAATTTGTAACATATACATCCATGTTATAAAAAGTTGAAAAATTAGTTATTTGTGTTATCTATTCTAAACATTTTCATATGTTCAAGTTCTTCTAATATTCTTTAGCTTTTAATAAATCTACAGAGTATTTCCTTAAATGGCTATATAAAATGTTTGATAATTACTTCATTACTAATAAAGTCAGTGTACCAGATTCTGATCTCAGTTATAGAGCTGGCTGAAAAAAATCATGAAACTTTTTAAAATTGTTTCCATTCTGAAGGACTAAAAAATTGATGCATTTTTTTTTTGTGAAGCTGGTTTTCACCTATTTCTTTTTTTAGATTTTTTTTATCTTCATTTATTGAAAACCAACATTCCAGCAAGAAAATGTGGCTATATGTTACCAAAATATGTTCATTACCCTTTTCATAAACAATTTTAGCAAAATATATAGTAGAATATTTAATAAAAAGTTTTAATAATGTTGATATTTTTTCTGAGAACATTTCATTTTTTGGAAAAATTCTCCCTCCTTGTAATGAAAAAAATATATTGTGAAAGAAATGTTGACCAACTCTTATCTACTAACATTGGTGAATCTATGGAGTCACTTTAATACATTGTCTGAGATCAGAACCTGGCCTATCATCTACTTCAAAAGCATGATCCAAAGGCCACTGGATTCAATGCTGTTCCAGGCTATGTCTACACTTGCAAATTAGTCCGAACTAAGGAGGCTTAGTCTGAACTAATTTACCCCATGGCTACACTAGGCTTTCCCCAGTCCAAACTAAGATATTTCTTAGTTCGGAGTACGGAAAGCTTAGTTCAAACTAGTTAGTACCCCTGGTTAGTTTGGACTTCCACACTTAGTTTGAACATTAGTTCAAACTAGGTGCAGGTAAGACTCAAACTAAGGCTTATTTTGAACTTAAGAAATTCAAACTAAGCAGTTAGTTTGAACTAACCATGAGTACCAGTTCAAACTAAGCATTAGTTCAAACCAGAATGCACTATGAGTTCGAAATAACCTGAGGTTAGTTCAAACTAACCTCAAACTTCTTAGTTTGGATTAAGAAGTCTGAACTAACTGTGGCTAGTGTAGAGAGAGCCCTAGGGACCTCAGTGGGTAAGCTTTCTCTTGGTACCAACTGCTTTCAACAATGGCAAGAGCTAACTTGTACCTAAACACAGTTTTACTGCAGTCACAGACCAGAATAAAGTAAGTTCAACCATTGGCATATACACATAGTTTAATCATCACCAGTACCACTTCAGGCTTTCCCCGTCATTCATACTTATCGTCAAGCAATAACAACGTTAATAAAATTCTGGAAAATGTCTTCCTTTTTTCCCTTCTCAGGACAAAGCAGTAACCTGACTTCCTTAGTTATAGTTCTTGACTCAGGTTATAGCATCAAGAGGTTCCAAGAACAAATGTTGCTAACAATTTTTCAAGGGGAACAGGCTCCTTCCCTATGTTTCAAACTGGGCTCCAAGAATACTCAGACATGTTTTTGCATGTTTCATACACCAGACAGAGAGAGGGAAAAGGATTTTGAAAAAGTGCCTAGCTAGCTTCACTGTTCCCTTATGTATTTTGTAATGATCTTTGGTGATGAGATGATGGGATGACCAATTTAAAAAAGTTGTTTTTGCTTTCTTTTGTTTTCATGGTGTGTTTCTGTGTGTTGAATATGGTAGCTCTAGGTTGTATATTCAGGACTGCTGCTATTAAAGGAAGATACAGTAAAATGCAAGCCAACTTTTCAAAAACATTTTACAAAGTATGCATCATGCAAACTGTACTTTCCACGATTAAAAGTTATATGGGCTATATATTCAGAGGGAAAACCCCTGCATGAAGACAGATGAGTGGTGGGTGTGAGTAATTCACTAGACTAAGATACAGATGATCTGGGTTCAGCTCCTAGTTCCTCCATGTTTTCTGTGTGACTTTGGGCAAATTTCTCTAGGTCTCTGTTTCCCATTGGTAAAACAGGGATGACAGTAATTCACCCTTACTTTGCAAGAGTATTATAAGGATTGATTATTAATGATTGTGAAGCACTTTGATGATGGGTGAGTGTCACATATGTACTAATACAGTAAGACTTCACAGTGTTGAAGAAAAATATCATTCAGACCTAAGTGCTGTGCAGATTTCAAAAGAACACAGCAATGCATTGGATCACATGCTTAAACTCCTGCTCTAACAGTATTTTTTTTCCACTCTGTTGAAACTACCCCATGAGTGTATGCATACAGAGTATGTGAATATCACATATATGGCCTATTCATACCCAGGTGGTTCTTAATATACACCACATTTAATTATTACATACAGTAGGTCCACAGCTACATTCAAATCTTTATAGGCTAAGTTACAGTACAGTGAATTATTCATCCAAAAATATCTGCAGCAATCACACATTCACTGTGTGATTTACAATCTAAAAATATTGAATAATCTCCTGTCAATACATGGGGATTGGTGAACAGTTCATCCATTACTACTAATTTGAGTTTCATGTGTATACCACCATATGACAAGAAGAGCCTACACACTCCACCAGGCTAGCCATGATTTTATCCCATGTTCATTCAGCACACAGCTCAATGACTGTCTTCATTTCGCCTTACTCGCTTGTATTTATTTTTACATTCTATTTCATGTGTTCATTGGAAATTAAAATAAAAACAAAGAAAAACAATAACGCCCCTGTTAAATCTTTCATTATTGCAAAAAGAAAAATTAATTCCACAAACAACTTACTCATGTTTATGGGACTTCATACATAAAGGGCTATATGAGGCTAAGAGACTTTCAGTGAGATTCTTGAAACATTAAACATTCCCAAATGCCCTGAAAGATCCTTAATGACAAAAAGAAGATAACCTGAGAAACTACCTAAAATTCACATTGGAAAGTCTCCCTCCAAATGAGTGAAATTTAGCAGGTTCTTTCTTTTTGAAAGACAAAACTACCCAATTTTACCCAGTTTACTGGGGGGGGGGGAGCACATTATAGTACTGCAGCAAGTGTCATTAAAATCAATCAATCAATCTATCTCTCTATATATATATTATATATATTTTTAAGCATGCTCTAGCTTCTGTAAATGTTTGTCAAGGTACAAAAACCGTATGGAAGTTGAGCTGACCTCACGTTACAAACCCTAGTCACCACAACAGTTGAAAACTAGATGCTGTTGCTAATTCACCCAGGAATATTCTCTGTCTGCTATGTAACCATTTCACCTGTTCAAATTTGATTACATTTCAGCCTCTGGCTCTGTTAATCCCTATAACAGTTTTATGCAGTTAGCAGCTGTTTCATGTACGGGGGTCCATTGTTCATTTACATTGTGAATTGCTTGCTAATACATGCTGACACAACACTCAATCAAACTCGGAACTGGGACTGTACTCACCAACACCTGACGCAGTCTCTGGTTTTCACCTCTTTAAATGGCAGTCAAAAACCTATAAAGATTCTGTTGACAAGATCATTCTGGTCCCTTTTCTCTCCCTTCACCCCGAACACCAACAATAAAAAAATAGATTGAACCAAATTCGAGGCTTCTGGTTCTATTCAGAGTTAGAGTCCCTCAGAAACACTGGTTCATTCATATGGAAGTTGCCACCTATGGACAAATCTCTTGCCCAAGGTTTAATGATAAAACAGGCTTCTGCCCTTTCAGGATGAGGTCAATAATCTTCCTTTGTTAATCTTGGGGAAGCTTTACTTAATCTAGCCCCCTTGTCACCTTTGTAATTGACAGGAAAAGTCACGTCATTGGACAATGGACTTATCCTCACTGAGCAATATATTTTTAAAGATTACTTGATGTTACCCTTGCTCTCATAAAAACTACAAATATTTTGCTGTTAAAAGAACTTGATTTGTATCTTTAAAATGGTGTGCTTCCATTTCCACAATCTGAGTAAGACCCTCTTCCAATTTTAAAAAGGGATGCTAAAATATTTATTTAAAAGGAACAGGTTTTCATTACTCCATTAGATTTTTACATCATCTTTTAGTGTTCTGAGTATGTTTCAACTTCTGCTTCTTTGCCTTTGGGTGCACAATACCAGCTATAACTTCTCCGCTCCTAATCCAAAATGGAACTTAGATGGACTGAAAAACGTATACAGCACATTAAAGTTGTGATCAATAACCAAACCAAACAGAAACTCAGAGCTAAGCTGAAAATATTCACTACCACAACCTGTTCTGGGATGCTGTATCTTCAGTATTAAAATGGAAATAGGAAGCAGGTTTTTGAGGCTGCAATCCAAAATACCTGGAATAAGCTTAACTTCTGCCCATTTTTTGCTCCCTTATAATGTGTAAAGAGATCAAAGAAAACAGGATTTTTTCCTACATCTGTTATGTTGGATATTTTACTCTTGCCACATAAGAGTATGCAAAAAGACAGGAGTGTACAAAAAGACACTGAAGGGAAAAGAAGGGGGGCACTGAATCCCATCATTACAAAGTAAAAATTGGGCAGAACATAGGGTCCATCTAGTGTAGTAGGAGGAAAAAAGCGCTGAGATATTGGAAGGGATAGCACTGAACAGAGCTCACAAACTCTGGTCCTCTAACCAGATCCATGAAAGCAGATCCCTCCTCCCAAATGGAACTTCTTTGCAGCGCCAGAAGAGAATAAGTGTAAGGAAGCGCAAACAAAATGTAATATAGATGGAGAAGAAGTCTGTGAATGGTTTTGAGGACTTTGATGTTGAGGTCATAGTGAAGGAAGAAAAATAATTTTAACTACACCATTTTGGATACTTTGGAGAAGGACTCTCTGTAGTCAGAGATGTTTCTAAATGGGAGCTGAATTTTTTCACTGATTGATTATAAGACTATGCCACACCCAAGTGAAATTAAATTGATTTAAGAAAAAGATATTTTGGTTCTGCTAAATGCATAATGCATTTAGGAATCTACAAACACATCTTTGGGAACTGTTCTAAATTATCCAACTTTTAGATGGCTGTATTTAGTTCCTTATTCAAAGCACTGATATATAACTTGGTATTGGATTCCTTTTTGGCAATCATTGCTGTTTTCTTGTCTTTGGGTTGAAATCCAGCACTGTAGTATCTATTTAATAACCTCTACCACTAGACTAGAAACTACACTAGCAGGAGTTTGGATGTGATGATCTAACAGGTCTTTTCCACCTGTAATATCTATGATTCTCAATAGACACGGCGTAATAATTAAAGTACAAGATTGGAAAGCCAGGAATCTGGTCTATGATATCCTGCATGTCAGTTATGTTCCCTGTGCTTTCATTGTCCTACATTAAAAGTGGAGAAAATAATAATAATATGGTTATATTACAGAGGTTTTTAATAACTTTTTTGGAGGCTTACATTATTGTTCATAGGCTTAGAGGTTGCTCGAAGAAAGGCTCTAAAGTAGCATTCTTTATATTAATAAAAGGGGGCTATGTACCAAAGATACTTCAGCATTTCAAAGAATTCAACTAGACACCAATATGCATCTGTAGGCACCTAAATAGCTTTGAAAATCTGGTCCATGGTCCTTGCACATAGACCTTAACATCTATGAAGGCAAAAAGTAAGCACAAGGGCAAGCTGCCAACCACATTACAGAGAGAAACAGCAACAAAGCAGTGGGAGGAGAGCATGTTGTGAGATTAGTATTCCAAATCACAGCACCTTGTTATAGACTTTAACACTACTGAGTCTAACTGAAGAAGTGCAGTCTGACGAAGGATAGGAATTAGAGAATTTAGGAGCCCACTGACCTGAGCTAGGAAGGTTGTTTTAGTCATGAAGAGCATCATGGAAGACTTACAAAATCTGACAATTTTCAACATAATTAATATGGTTTCAGTAAGGCACAAAGGATCAGATTTTCACAAGTGCTCAATGTTGGCCAGGGCACCCCCTGAAATCAACTTATCTTTGACTTCAAGGAGAGCACAGTCAGGCCTATGCTCAGCACTTGTGAAAAATCCCACGCTGAAAGTTCAGGCACATCACTGAACCTGTCCAGAGACATAGCCAGAGTTGTGTTCAGATGTGTCAGTCACTGTTTTCACATTTGGCTTCCTGGGTGCAGCATAACTAGATGGATCTCTGCTCAGAACACTCTAGGACCACATTGCAAATAAAAATTGAGATGTGTCAGCACAGCCTGAGTTGTGTGTGTGTAACCTGCTTGGCATCTCCTTGTCTTATGCTGGGCTCTACCCGATGTCACAGGATCATTAGTCAATCACTGTGCACACTGCACAGGGGTTTGATTCTTTTCTTTCATGGAAGGCAGCCAAGCCTCCAAATCCTCTGTTCTCTCAACTCCCCTGGATATGCTGCCAGCTCTCTTCTCTGTTACTTCTCCATCACTACTAGCTCCTCAGTCCTCTCTGGCTGGCAGTTTCCATCCACTGGGAGAAGTCTGGCTCTCGTCCTGTCTGCAGAAACAGTCTGTGAGGGCAGCCCTCTTTTTTGATCTTACTTCCATTCTCCACATCAATGGCTCATACAGGAGGCTGTATTCCCCCTTATTTTCAACTACACAATCATACAAGTTCACTGCATTGACATGTCCAGAAGAGGCAACTGGAAAGAAGGAGAAGAAGCCAGCACCATGGAAGCAACCAGCTCTTCATAACAGATTATCGGTTCTCCCCGATTATAGTTTGATAACTGCTGCCTTAACATACACATTTCTTGTACTCTCATTAATGTCCCCACTATCCACACAAACAGCTCAGATCAAGTATTTCTTAATCACCTGGGCTTATCCAGTTTTCTAAATTGGGGGCATTGCAAATTAAAAATTATCAGTGTAATTAGATATCTGCAGTGTGGAGGGGTGAATAAGCAAATATTGTGTATGAACTATGGAACCACTTTAGAAAAAACTGACAGTTTTCCCCCCAGTTTTGCAGGTCATTTACACTTTATCTTGTTTTATCCAAACTGTTTACATAGTCTTTCATTTAGGCTATCATAAAATGTTTCCTGGAGAAAGAAGTTGAAAATCCTTCTTTTGCAAGAGGAATATTAAGAATAGTAGAAATAATCATGGGGATAGTCCTATATTGCATAAATTTGGCAAGGGACTTAAAGTGACACAGATCCTGCTTAAATAGTGATCCCACAGCAGTTAGACACATTCAATGTTTCCCTAAAATGCTCCTCTTTGTTCAAAAACACTGATCTCTAGAACAAAATGTAGGTTTTCATTTGCTCTCAAAACCACTTAATAAGCAAAAGTGGCATTTTGAGAATTGCTAATATGTTAACTGCAACCTGTAAAAACAAAGAACATTTTGTACTATGACAGCCTCATTATCTCCTTGCTAGTGATCTGTATGGTTAAAAACAATAAATAAAACCCTGAAAAAGCACTTTAAGACATTTATGATCTCTTTCCTGAGGGATTAAAGATCACCCTTAAGACCTTGCTAAACAAAAACAAGACTACTTATCATAACTGCTTGGTTTAGTTTTCAATTTGTATTAAACCCATTTTGCTAGTTTGGAAATAACATGGTATAAAATGACCACAGTTTTAAATTACAAAATTGCTTACTGATCACGTACAGCCATGCATTTTTGCAGTCTTGTTATGGGATGCCATAGGTTTACAATGACTGGCAGGCTGTTCTCTGATTTTCTATTTCTGATATTTTCAACATACTATGAATAAATAATATGGATGGGAAAGGACTATGAGATCATCTAGTCCATCACCTAGTGACCAATGGGTGACTGTGTCCTAAGAGCTAATCCTTTATGTAGGTGTGTGGTGGGGGCAATGGACTAAAAACAACAAAAACAACTTCCACCCCCGTGCACATATCATGCATGGGCTGGCCAGAATTGCAGTTTCCACTTTGGGAAATGCTACCAGAATATTCTTAAAGGGGGGCTCAGCGTTTGAAAGGAGTGAATGAAGAGGCAGGGAGCGTGCTACCACTCTAAAGAGCTATAGCAGTCTCTGCTCTTTTACAGCCGCTCTGCCTTTCTAGTTACATCACCACCACAGGCTTGAAGTGTTATTCCACTGCTTGTGTACACACACTTGTGCTAGCTCTCAACATGCTACCATGAGTATAAATAGCCACGTGGATGTGGTAGCAGAGGTGGCAGCAGCAGAGGTAGAGCTCAGCAATGCCAAATATCTTGCCTGGAATCACTGGGCACGTGCTCCGCATGCCTCACCCATGTCTTTATTGCTGCTACACATGCTACTGTGGCCATCTATACTCACACTAGCCTAAGTACACATACAGGGGAATCACATCCTTACCTCATAACGTAAAACACAGCCTCAGACATAAAAAACCTCCAAGGCTCCTCCTCAAGGCAGTGGTTCTGCCCTTCTAGCAGTACAGCAGACAGTGCAGTCCACCAGCCTGTTTTCAATTGGTTTTCTTCAGACTAGTTAAAATGTCTCAAACCCTGGGGCTCCTGTGAGTATTCCACAGATCAAATTACCTCATTGCTAGGAAATGTTTCCTAATATTCAGCCCAAATTTTTCTTTGCTTAGTTTCAACCTATTATTCCACTCATAACCCCTCTCATCACCCTGAACAATTCCTCCTCTTCTATGTTGTTTATAACATCTCACCCTTTTAGACAGTTAGTATATCCCCCTTAGTTACTGCTGGGCCATATTTAGCTCTCGTATACATATTTAGCTCATTCTATCTTTCCTCACAAATCAGTTGCTACAGCCCTTTAATCATTTTTCTTGGTTGTATCTGAAATCCCTCCAATTTGTTGACATCTTTGAATTGCCCAGGACTGAACACAATATTTTAGATGTAATCTTACCAGAGCTATGAAGAGAAGGACAATTACCCTCCTTGTTTGCTGCCATGCTACACTGCAAGCTCGTATCTAATTTGCTCTATCACACTTAAATCTCTTTCAGCATTTCTAAGTGCCTTTTTTCCATTGATTATCTGTGTTTTGGATTATTTTTCTTCCACTGTATTAGCTTGAAACTTTATAGGATGAGACACATTTTATTATTTCCAATATACAGTGTTTTAACCTCCCTTCATGGCTACTTCTTTCTGCTCACTGGTGTTCAGCTGAAAATTTTAATTAGTGTGTTATAATTAATTTACTTTTTAAAATGTCTAAAATAATCTCTTTTGTCAAATTCCTACAATGCAACTATAGGTACCCATCTATTGTCTGGGGTGCCTATCTCATAAATTAAATGAAACAAAGGAGTGTCCATAAATTTATTCATCTCAGCTCACTGTTTTCCTAACAGTTTTTGGGTAGAGAAAAAATGATGAACTTTTACTACATTCTGGAAGACGAACAGGTCTGGCCCCTGGCAGAACCAAGATGATGTGGAAAAAGGCTCCAAAATAGGAGGCCACTTTCAGGGAGTGCCTTGTCAGCAGCTCCCACTCATTTACCATTGAGGGACCTCCAGAACGAACCTCTCTGCTGATCTCAGTTGTGGCAGTATACGAGGTGAAATACCCATTTTATTTAATTAATATGTTGTTAGCACAACCTCTTTATTAAAGATATTAAATAAAACCAGGTCATACATCACCATAATACACATCTCCAAACAACTCAGTGAACTAACACATCTCTTCATTCAGTATTTTCACCAGTTTTCAGCCAAGACTATTTGACTTTTCAAGTGAAAGTGTGTGAAAAACTCTGTTACTAAATGCTTCATTTATGTGCAGATGTATTTATTTACTGCATATTCTTCATTCACTTATAAGAAAATCAAGCTATTCTCAAATGATTTCCTCTTCATAAACCCAAGGGCTGAAATTTTCAAAGTAATGTCAGGGATTTACCTACCTTTCTTTTTTAAGCAACACTGATACCATTAAAATTAAGGGAAGATATATGGCTAAATCTGCTGCAATGGTTTTAAAATTTCAGCCATGTTGCTCAGGGTTCCATTATCCTCTAAATGTTTGTTTACATATTTCTTCCATGGGTTTATTAAGCATCACAGTTGGATTCATGAGATGACAATCACCAGCTCACTCCCTTATTCTTCATCCACCATTTGGAAGATTAGAATCCCTTTTTAAAAATTAAAACAAATTTTCTGGAAGCTCTCTAATTCTATATGGGCCAGAAACTGATTAAATTATTAAAGCTGAATAATATCTTCCTTCATGAGACATCCCACTGACTCCAATGGAACAATGTAGAATAAAGGTGAATCAGAATCCGTGACTTTTCAAAAATAATTTCCCATAGTTCAGAATTTTTTTTAGCTTATTCACTTAAACCTTGAGATAATCTCATGGATTTTAATGTATTCAAGTTTTCCAAGTGTCTTCTTAACTACTTTGTATCAAAGTTTCAAATACAGTCTAACTGCATATTACTCATCATATATTTCTGGTAAAAGAACAATTATAAGATAGTAATATAGCCTTTTTCCATGAATCGCTGTTTTCATCCTTTTCCACATTCATTCACAGACCAACTTTCTCTCCAGGATTTCTTCTTCCTCCCCCCATGCCCTACCCATATATTGTTTCTACTTACTGGACTCTCATTTTACCAAGTATTGTTTCTCAATTCTAAAGCAACACCATACATTCTTCTTCCAAATTCTTTATGTGAAAGCTGCAGTGATTGCATTTTGGAAGCAATAAGACCAAATAAAAATGTTACAAGATGTTCAGAAACTATTGTAATGAACATGGGATTAATTAATGTATTTATAGATAGTAAAGTAGAATTAATATATTTATGAGAGGACTTAATGATGTTTTGTGTTATGGTCTCATATTGGGCAGGGTTTGTACAATGCTGTACATCGCAAAATGTTTAACAGAAATAAAAAGCGCAAAAAGAAATTCAATAAAAGCATTTAGCACTTGCACAGCATCTATCCTCAATGGTCTGAAGTAAACAAAATTAAATGTAAGAAAGGCAAATGCAAAGTACTCCATTTAGGAAAGAACAATCCAATGCACACATACAAAATGGTCAATGACTGCCTAGGAAGGAGTACTGTGGAAAGAGATCTGGGTGGCATAGTGGACCAAAAGCTAAATATGAGCCAACAATGTAACACTACTGCAAAAAAACCAAACACCATTCAGGGAGGTATTAACAGAAGTGTTGTAAATAAGACACAAGAAGTAATTTTTCTGCTCTACTCCATGTTGATTAGACCTGAACTGGACTATTATGTTGAGTTCTGGACACCTCATTTCAGGAAAGACATGGAGAAATTGGAGTAAGTCCAGAGAAGAACAAGAATGGTTAAAGGTTTGGAACATTTGACTTATGAGGGAAGATTGGAAGAACTGGGTTTACTTAGTCTGAAAAAGAGGAGACTGAGAAAGGACACAACAACACTTTTCAGATACCTAAAAAGGTTGTTATGCTGAAGAGGGAGAAAACTTATTCTCCATACCTGCTGATGACAGCAGAAGAAGCAATGGGCTTAAATTACAGCAAGGGAGGTTTAGGATGGACATGAAGGAAAAAAATTCCTAGCAGTCAGGGTGATTAACCACTGGAATAAGTTGCCTAGGGGTGTTGTGGAATCTTCAACATTGGAAATTTTTAAGACTAGGCTAGACAAACACCTGCCAGGGATGGTTTAAAGGGTACTTGGTCCTGTCGTGAGTGCAGGGGACTGGACTTGATGACCTCCCATGGCCCTTTCCAGTTTCTATGAGTCTATCAAAGTGCTGCACTAACAATCAGTACTTAATCCTCACATAAGAATCCTATGAGGTATTACAGATGAAACAACCAAGGAAAAGAGGTGAAATTACTTGCTCAAGTCACTCAATAATGTTAAACCTACTCTGCCACTGACTTAAAGAACTCCTGAATGCTTATTCCTCTGGTTATTCCTTAATATGTACAGCGACGGAGGTCTTAGTTTATTCCTAGACACACAAACTTGTGCTCAAGTGATACAAAGCTATAAAAGCAAATAAATTCTGATTTAAAACTGACTTAACCCACCTCAGCAAGTTCTACCGATCCAGTTGATCCTTCCTTGACACCTTTAAGTCATAAACTGGAGCACAGTGGCTCCCAACCTGTGTTTTGGAGGCCAAAAGTGACTCTCAGGGGCTTTCAAAGTGGCCTTCAGCTCCCCTCCTGCTGACTACAGCATGCAATCACTGCCTAAAGACCCAGGTGGAGCACGTTTCTACAGGATAAAAGAACAAGGCAGGCTCCTTGCTGCAGCCACAGGGATAAGAAATTAACGTTGGCATCCCTCAGTCTGTAGCAGGGAGCATGGCAAAGCATTCTGCCTTGGTATGTACGTGCTAGGGTCCTTGCTGGCATCAGAGGAAGGGTAGCACTGATCTTTTGCCCCCTGGCCAAGGAAGGGAGCCACTGCCTTGGGACACAGAATGCACAGAGCTGCAGGATGCTTGCCGTTTCCCTGCTGCCAGAGCCATCCCTAGGGCGGAGTGGGGCCCAGGGCCTATCAGCCTGTGGTGCACCAGCCCTCCCTTGCGCTGGAAGGGGGTGGAGTGGGCTGGTCCAGAGGCCAGAACTTACACTCCTGCTTTGCCTCCGGGCTGGCCCTCCTTGCCCTCAAGGCAGAACAGCCAGCCCAGCGGCAGGGTGGGAGAGTGGAGCCCAGCCCCTGGGCCAGCCCGCCCTGCTCCTAGGCCAGCTGCTCCCTGTCCAGGGTTGGCCCATAGCGGAGGGCAGGCTCCAGACTACCGCCCCCGCCCCGCTGCCATCGGCTGCATACTGAAGGCAGCGGGGCAGGGACAGAGGACTGTGTGGCCGTGGAACAGCACGACAGAACAGCACGAGGCCTACAGAACTGCAGGACCTCTTGCCCCCTCCTAAGGAGGGCCCTGCCTACTGCAGCCAGGGGGACAGGAGATCAGTGAACAAGGTGGCAAACTGTTTTTTGGGGGAGTAAACTGGTGGCAAAGGTTGGTGGCCCTTCAGGGCCGTAAAAATGGCACCTGTGGCCTTGGAGCCAAAAGGGTTGGGAACCACTGCTGTAGCATATGTGGTATCTATCACTGGTCCTGTGTGCAGTGAGATAAGAATATACAGAGGCAAGCTGTGACATGCTTAATTAAGAACAATATTGTTCCAAAATGGTATAGGGATAATTCTGCACCTGCATCATTGTCCAGAAGTCACACTGAGCACCACAAATGCTTTCTTATCCTTGCTAGTTTTGAAGCAAACAAATCCAATTCATTTTTGCAGATAAAAAGCCTTATCAGGTCATTGCAACTGATTATGTCAATTAAACATGTTGCTTATAAAATACTCTTTGCCACTTTAGCATTAGCTAAAACTTTTAGCAAAAGCTGCAGCAAACAGTTATTTTATTAAAGTCATACCAAACTGTCTAGCATAGGCAGGGGATGAATAACTTTTGTTGGTATTAGCCTCTCTTCCTTAGCTTCTCCTTGAATCATTCATTTCTGAATATTCCCTGTAGTTCTCAGTCATCATGGAGCGATGGCTGTCTTGATGTTGGGGGGAAAAAAAAAACGAAAAAAAAAAACCTCACAGAACTGCCCAACTCCAAAGGCACACAATTTTCTCCACTTTGGCTGGAAAGAATACTAGCCTATTTTTGTGACGAGCAAGCATCGCTTGACTAATAGAAATTGGTTTTAAACAATCTGTCTTTTCTGATCTTAAATTTATCAAGAGTGAGTCTCAGAATGTGATCTAGCCAGGTATCCCTCTGCCTACCAGCAATGAGCTGACACACACAGAGAGTTTCTACAAAAGTCTGCTGCAATCCATTCATTATACTTAGCAACATCAAACAGGGAAAAATAATTAAAAAGCTCCTATTGTGCACCCAGAGACCTTGAACACACATAGGGGGTGAACAAAAAGACAGGGTATTTGGTTACAAGAGTCACACTTCATCTTTTTAATTTTTTTTTTTTTTACAGTAGATTTTTGGTTTGTTGGTTCTTTACCTTCTGTTCTGATGGACACGTGCATATATTTATGCTATATGTATGCATGCATACATGTATGGAACAGAAATGGATGAAACTTTGGCTATTTTAGTTTTTTAATATATATATTTTTTAAATCAAAGATGTGTTCGTGCATGGACGAGAGAGCATATGTTAAAAATAAATTGCCTGAATATATTCACTTATCTGAAGGAGCGATAAAGATCGCATGTAAATAACATTATAAACGGTAACTGTGCCAACAGCTTGTGTTTATTTTCATTGTCCAAAGCCATTGTGAGAAACATAAGATCAGTTCATTTGAAAGTAGTCCTGTCTTCCTCACATGTGTAGGTACCACATTAATAGAAGTCATACATATGCCAGTTGGAGACGAATATTCTAGATGCATACATTAAATTATCGTACTTTGGGCATTAGTTTTATATTTAGATTATTTAAATATTACCTAGCATTGCTTAATTTGACACTCATAAATAGCTTTTAGAATACAAAGCATGAAAGCTTTGTTACACCACCACATGATTTTCAGCATAAGACATAACTGAGCTCTGACTGAGTTTCCATTCAATCTATGATGTTAACATTACTCATGCCATCTGTGATATTGACATCACTCATGGTTATGACATGATTGTTCTCTTTCCTCCAATGTTCCATAATGTCATTTTAGCATCACAAACTATATGTTCATGGATATGCAATGTTGTCTTCCTCTTCCTCTCCAAGCATCATGTTACTTTACATAAAGGAACCTATAGAAAACCGTTAAAAGTAATAATCAGACACTCTAAAGTGTGCTTCTACACACAGGTTGGAAGGTGTAATATCCAGATTGGGTAAATCTATATTCATCAGCTCTGCTCAAACTACTGCCTAAAAACAACAATGTGGGCACAGCAGCCTGGAAAGTGGCTATGGCAACTTCATAAGTTCAGTCCCACCCAAACCCTTGTGGGTGAACTCAGACTGGTTAATCAAAGCTGCCATCCTTCTCTCTGTTCCAGAGGGTACCATGTCAGTCTAGTTCAGCAAAAGAAACAAGGAGTCTTGTGGCACTTTTAAAGACTAACAGATTTATTCATCACATGAGCTTTTGTGGGAAGTGAAATGAATAAATTTGTCAGTTTTTAGAAGTGCCACAAGACTTCTGGTTTCTTTTATCCTTGTCTCTGCAACCACACTGCTATTTTTACATGATAGCTCAAGGAGAGCTAGTGGGTGTACATGTAGCTGAGCTGCGATATTGGGAATCACATCTTCCAGCTGCCGTGCAGTCATAAACATATGTGCTTACGTTGCCATGTGTCTTTTATTTTCCCTCCGAATCTCAGATGAGATCCAGCATAGGTGTATTCCTGCATGTGAAAAATTCCATATATATTTCTTATAGCTACATAATTACACTGAGTTCTGCACAGGTGGAGGGTCATTGTGTGAATAATTACATATTGACAAGCTAAGATACTGGAAGATAAGTGCAGGGCTTGATCCTGCAATATAACACTGAATTTTGGGAAAGAGGTTTGAAATTAGACTGTAAGCTCTTTGTGGCAGGAACAGTCTCTGTTCGTTTTTTGTACAAAGCCTAGCACAACAGGATCTTGGTCCATTACTGGGGTTCCTAGGCACCATACAAATAATAAATAGCTTTCTTTTGCAACATTTACATTAACACTACTGTACCAATTTCACATCCATAAGCAACATATATCTAGATAGACATAAGATTAATGAAGTAACAGAGCCTGTAGATGGCAAGTTTCAAACAAGCCACGTTTCATAGAGATAAAATAAATGCTATCATGTGACTGGTTGGTGACTCACATGAAAAGATCTGGTTGTTTTAGTTTTCAGGTACCCAAATCCCCAAACACTCAGCACTGCCCAAAAGAGAAACTGTGGACTAAACAGTCTTGGAAAATGAGTAATGCTCTCACATCCTTACCCATACTCTCACACAACTGGTACCACTATGTTGATGTAGGACAGAAAAGGAGAACATTGGTGAGGGGCTGTGTCAGTTCTTTGACTAAACAGAGAACATCAGGCATGAGAGCTGTCACAAGAATTTTTGTTTAAATCAACTCAAATGTTAACACATTATTAAGATGATTTCCACAAGCTCAGCTCATGATTAGGCACCTCAATGAAGTGCCTTAGATTTTCAAATTAAGTGACTAGAGTTTAAAAAGATCTCAGCACCCAGCAGCTCCTCAGCAAACTTCAGTAGAAGATGTTGGGTGTTCAGCACTTTAAAAAATCAGGTCACCTGTTTAGGTGCCAAAGTTAGGAGTCTCACATTAGGCAGCTATTTATTTGCTTTTTAATCTTGGTTGTGAGTCTATATCATGGAATCTATCCATGTTTTATCACAAATATGTTGTTCATTCGGATGAAAAGTATGAATTTTTTTTCCTGCAGAACTGGGTAAAATACCAGTACTGTCAACTAGTATCAGACATGTCAGTACTGAAAACTCGTACAAGTCATGGCCCACAGGCCGCATGCAGCCCCTAAAGTTATTTCCTGCACCCCCCAATGACACCACCGTTATTGGTATTTGCAGTGTTGTTGACTGAAAAGTTTCCAGTGATGTGGCTCTTGGGCTAATG
This sequence comes from Podocnemis expansa, assembly GCA_007922195.1. NCBI lineage: Eukaryota > Metazoa > Chordata > Testudines > Podocnemididae > Podocnemis > Podocnemis expansa. Next base: position 13,382,068 of record ML682017.1, read on the forward strand.
TAGAAGTTCTCATGCGGCCCTCCAGGTCATTTGAGTTTGAGACCCTTGACTTATACTATGTGAGAACTCAGTGATATATTACCACAATTTGCTGTGTTAAATTCTTAAAACAAACAACAACTGAGCTTGCATTGCATTCTGCTCTTTATATGAAAGACTGGCCAAGTGCAAACGGTCATGAAGAAAATAACCACTGTATTTCCATCATCCAACAAAACTACTTGGAAAATATGGGAGAAGGAAAAAACCCCAGAAAATAAATAGGGTCTAGAGTCCATGGAAATTACTATTAATGTTTGTGATTACAAGGTTTATAATAATTTTAGGGCCCAATTGGCACACACTGGCATGAATTAGCATGGAAGTGTTTATGCAGCCCTCCAGGAATGGGTGTATGCCTATTTAAAGGGCAGTTATAGGCAGAAAAGACTCTATGTAAAATGACATCATCTTACATAAAATATTTGCTCCCCATATGTCTTTTGAATCACATCTGTCTGCCAGGTTTACTGACTGGTTTTTGGGGGGTTTTATCATCATCATCAGCACTGGTAAACCAGTGCAGCTATAAAAGAGGGAGTTGCACTCTATCTTGCCACACATATCACCAACAGAACAATAAGTACAATTTGGACAATCTTAATTGCTTATAATAATATGATGCAAAAGAACACAGCTTGATTTTCAAATCCCAGGTTAAATTTGCAGTATAGGCAATTATAAGTGCATGCGTGTATTATTTTGATGTGAACAAATATGATCTGGAAAGCTATTGTGAGACAGAAAATACGGGATCTTATAATGTCATTTTTGTAGTCATTTATCTGACTATAACCGCACTGTAAGTGTTGAGGTCAACTGGTCATGAAGCATGAGCTACACTGTTCTGACTAGCATGCACCACATTTGACTTGAGAGTAAATAAGAGACTGACACTCCATTAACCTTCACAAGTACAATTATTTATCAAAACAGATACACAGAATTCCCTATAGAAAATGGATAAAATCTGGAAACAAGCAACAAAACTGCAACAGAACAAACTCATTCTTTGCCAGTTGGTAGCTGTTCTTGCTTCCCTAAATCTCCAGTTGCAGTCATCTTACTAAAAAAAACTCTTCTTTGGTGAGGAAGTTATGCCTCTTCACACACTGCTCCCTGGGGCAAGTTCTCGAGCCACTTTTATAGTACAGCAATTCTACAACACTCGTCTTAAAATGCCTTTCCCTTAGATCTACCTCTTTTTATTAGAATCTCAAATTTCTTCTGTATTGCTTCTTTTCCTCCTACACCCTCCTGCTACTTAATGCTGCCAGGTAAATTATTCTCTGAAACTCAATGTTTCGATGTTTATTTTGTCATAAATCATAATCCATATTTATGTCTAGGGCCTTTCATCCTACAACACCTTATTAAGAATCATACACAGAAAATTCATAGCATTTTAAGACTGCAAGGGACTTCCCAGGTCACCGTGTCCAGTCTCCTGCCACCGCAGGCAACCCCATCACACACTCCCTTTCAAAATTTATCAAGTTCCTTAAAAACTAGACCGAATGCCTTCCCCACATACTGTTATTGGAAGGCTAGTTCATATCCTCACTCCTCTGAAGGTTAGAGACCTTCTATTCAGGAGCACTCTGGCAGGACCGGCCTTTTGTTAAAATTTATCCTTGGTTCTGACATGAATCCTTCACGTACTCAGCACATTCTTGTGACATGTCCTGACCATGACCATCATTTCAGCATGAGACCACTCTTGCCCTGTATCAGGATCCACACTGGCCAATATGTATCTGTTCTACAAATCCAGCAGATTTCTCTAGTCTGCTGATAGGCCTGAGTTGTATCAGACTTCCTTTTTGAGAGACAAATTTTATCTGCTCATCAACATCTGTCATCAGCATTTAATTATTATGATTTTCATTGTTGTCATTCTTGTGCCAAGGGAACTTTATGGCCTAGGACTGATCCTCACTAACTGGGCTGTAGAATGGAAGTGTGTTGGCTGTGGAGTCACCAGGAGTTTGGCTTTTTTCTCTGTAAGGATTTTCAGTATTTTAAGTTTAAACTGAGGGCTGTTTCTCTAACGGTATGTCTATATTGCAGTATAACACCTGTGGCTGGCCCATGTCAGCTGACTCAGGCTTGCAGGGCTAGGATGGTGGGGCTATAAAATTTCAGCACTGATGTTCAAGCTGACGTTGCAGTCTGGATTCTAGGACTGGTCCCAAACCTCTACACTGTAACTGTATAGTTCTGCAGCCCAAACCTGTGAGCCCACATCAGCATACACGGCCCAGTGTACTCATACCCTAACTTATCTATAACATATCAGATCATCACCTGCCGGAGGAGCTGATCCATATCAGTTTAATTCTTGCCTCTTGTACTGTGGTTCTCATACTTGTCTCCCTTTTGACATTAAATAACACTCCTTTATTTCTGTTGTGGGCTGAATCCATCCTCAACCTTCTTAGATGAGTACATGGAAACAGGAGACAATGTTGACAGAATAAATACATGCTACATCAAAAGAGCAACTCTGATAAAAATGTCTTAGTTATAGTTACCACACCAGAGCTACAGAACAAGCACCTGACGGCAGCACATGACCACTGTTAGTCTTTGCATCCACTGCATGACCAGTGCCTTCACTTTTTGCTTTGTAAAATTAACTGAGGTCCCTTGAGCACAAACACCCATGGTTCTCAGACAGTTCACTGTGGATGATGAACCCTTTCAGGTTGTTTACAGCATGGGAACATTTCAGACAAAAGAAATATATAGACAAAAGAACGAGGAGGGTCTGACACCCTTAAAAGAAACAGTGGTCCAGGGGAGGCTCCTCTCTTACTAAGTGTCCTCAAGCATGATAAAATGGGAAAACCATTAATCAACATAAAAACTAAATTATATGAATGCCAAATTTAGTAGCTACTAGTAAAACAGCAGGCTGATGTGATAATTCTTTGATCTACCTCTACTTGGAGATTTTTTTAAAAATCCATTTAAGACATAGGAAACCACTATTCTAACTATAAATGCCTTCTCATTTGAATTACTTGAGAATAGGTACTTCCCAAAGGAAATAAGGGTGGGAGAATCTAGCATTTGGGTTTTAGATCTTGTATGTACTTTGTTTCTCACATATGAAAATGATTCTGTTTAGAAGTTTAAATAAGTTCTAAAGGGTGATGACAGCCAGAAAAGCAACTGTGAAAATATCATGTTGTCAGTTATTTATTCCCTCTTAATAATGTCCAGATCAAATGTCTTCAGTGTAAAAAGATGCTCTCACCCCCCATTACTAGTGCTGAAAACTTAGCTTGAGATCTGACTCAAACTGTTTTCCTTCTGCCTTTTACATCATTGCCATTAACAAAGAACCAGCACCCAGACCGGACTGACAATAATTCTGATGTACAAGGCACAACAGGGTCAAATTTACTATTCCACAAACAGGCAGGTAGAGTGCTGTCATGCTAACAGGAGTACAAATTCACTTTTGCAAATCAAGTATGCAAAAGACAACACACAAGCCTTTCTTCCTCTAAAAAATTTACAACTTCAGACAAGGGTTGCACTGCAACCAGTCCCTAAAATGTTTAACCATACATGCAGACAAGACCATCATTTCAGCGCTTTCTTGCTTGTCTGCGCCTGTACCTTTTTCCGCACCATTTCTGCTGCACCTGTTGCTGACACTCATTCTCAACAATGGATAAAATTAGTAGTGAAGATAAGGCTATTTATCATTTATATTACAATATCTGAGGTTCCAAACAGGGTTGGGCCCCCAATGTAGTAGGAACATACAGATTTCTAGTAGGTCCCTACCCTGCAGAGCTAGATGGAGTAAATCTGTTGAGTAAGAAATTGACATTTTACAGTCTTTTCTTTGACCCTTTAAGTAGAGCCCTGCAGATCTATGGATATCCTCTGCAGACCCATGGGTATCCACTGCAGATCTGACAGGTATCCACATCTGTGGATGTGGATAATCCCAGACCCATTCCTGCGGACTGACCCAAGGATATAGATTCTATTTTTATGTGTCCAGGGTGTGATCCATTGCTGCAGCTGCTGCTATGATCTGTGTCAGCAGCACACTGGGGAACAAGCACTCCAGCCAGTCCTAGCTCAGCTCTGACTGTGGTCTGCCAGCAGCCAATCAGAATCTCAGTCACGGCAGGCTCGGTCTTGGAGAGTCATCGCCCACTGTCAGTCAGTCAGCATGCTGGCCTTTGATTGGCTCATTCCCCTTGACCTTCCTACCCACCTCTTCCTTTTTTTTGTTTGTAGTTCGCATGCCATGCTGTCAGTCAGAGATTTCATTGGTGGCCAAGGAAATCTGATTGACAGCATAGTATGCGAACTGCAAACAAGAAAAGGAAAAAGTGAGTCCCATGTGGGGAACGAGCCAATCAAAAGCTAAATGCTGACTGTGAGCCCCAGCTTGGCTGCAGCTGCGGTTACAGATATGGATAAAATGTGGCATGCAGATTGCGGACCAGACGCAAATCAGATGCGGATCCACACTTTTTGTATCTGTGCAGGGCTCTCCCTTTAAGGCCCACTGTCATTGTACAACCATACTGTTAGATTTTATTAAGGCCAGGGCTACACAACAAATTTTTGCTAGCCAACTAGCTGTCAGTCAGAGACTTGAAGAGGTGCGACCCCAGACTGAGACAGATATGATGGCAAAAGCTCTATTGAAGATAAGTTGGCACCACTGCGCTTTTACTGTTTGAGCTTTGTTTGCTTGGGTGGGCAGAAATAAACTGTACCATCAAAATCAGAGTTTTGCCCGTCTAAGCTACATCAATATTAGGTGTGCTTTGCCGGTAGAGTGCACTGATATAGCTACTTCTGCAAAGTGTCCCCAGTGTAGAAATGTGCAACCACACACCGTTCCCCTCTCACCCAATCATAAGGCTGTTTCCCCTCTTGCAGTTTTCCTTAAAAGTTCCCTTTATTCTATTGCATTACTACTAGTGGTACCACACTGGTTAGAGCAGATCTAGATAAGAAAGCAGATAAAAAGTGGGTGTCTGTCAGCAATTTAATGCACCCACTGTGGCTCTGTGTAATAATAGAAAACTAAGAAAAATATGGTGGAGATGACCCATATATATGAGACTTCTATATATAAAAGGATGGATTCATTCAGTAAGGGCTGTACAGATCTGTAAGGGATTTGTTCACTAAGCTGGCTCAGAATTTCTTGGTTACGTTCTGCTTTGTTGTTTAAAAAAAAATCAATAGGCATGGGCCATTTTCCAAAAATGTGATTTGGTTAAGTTTCAAGCCAAACCTCTCAAGCTTTACTCATGAGATAAGTGCTAAACAATGGGCCAGATTCATCAAAGCTTTATAGATTTACTTAAAAGAAAGAAAATCTGATTCAGCCAACTTATTAAAAAATCAAATCAGGCTGTTGAACATCTATTTCTGAGATTTGGGAATTCTGTATTTTTTAAATGTCTGAAAAGTCCCTTCTTTTGTACAGGGTTTCGTGGGACTCAGATAGTTCTTTAAAAAAAATCTTTTTTTCCCCTGCTTAATCTCAAACAGTATATTTCTCATCACTGTAGGAAGCGTTAAAAAAAAAAAAGGCATTTCTTTCCTCCCTCTCAACCCCGCTTTTTATTTTAAAAGAGCAAGTTTGGTTAGCTTTCAAAGACTCAAAGGACATCTACAGTTTTTTGCCAAAGGTTTGGCAATTAAAATTATGTTTTACATTTCTTTTTATTCTTTCCCCCCCCTCCCTTAAAAACCAAAAAGGAATATAGTACACGACAGCTTTGGTGACTGAAGTTCTCAATCTATCCACAGAACTCAACAGTTGATGGGGGACCTGTTTCATGATTCTCACACTCAGTGGTGTCTCAACACTGATGCGAAGGTTTTACAGCACTTCCAGAAATGAGAGGATTTCAGTTCCTATACTTAGCCCTTGGCCATTCTTCCAGTAAAGTCACCAGTTAGTGGCCATTGAGCTAGTTCTTGGGTACATGAACACATTTCCTACTGGAACGAACTTGAAACAATCAACTTTTTTCATAAAGTCATCGAACAACTATTATATGGCAATACGTTAAAGCCAGCACAAATCACTCAATAAAAGACCATGTAAGTGTAACCTGCTAGGGTGGGCTCGAAGTCATTTATCTGCCCCTCTCCAGTGCCTCACAGAAAGCAGAGACCTGCAAAAAGCAGCTGGAGAGCCAGGATCTAGTCTGTAAAGGGGCTCACAGTGAAGACTGTTCAGAATTCAAAAAAAATAATCAAAAGCAATATACCATATTAAACATTAACTTTATAAACCTTCTATGAAAGCAGAAGAAATTATTAGTATACAGATCTATAATACATAGTGGCTATTTAGCAGTATCCACATGAGTCTGTTATAGTCTCAAATCACCAAGTCCAAAGGCTTGTGCTAGAAGCCAGCATCTCCCTCCTCTTTGGCAGCAGAAATCCTCCGTATGAGTCCTGGAAAAGCTTTCTTCCTCTGCTGGGAGCACTGCTGTCCACACAGCTTACTCAGTCCACACTCATTTACGTACACACATATATAAAAAACCCTGTTACAAAGGAAAAATACATCTCTGACAATAACAAAATATAATTATCTCTTTCCCCTTATTACACAAAAGAACTGTAGCTAAGCCCATAACCCAGAGTATAAAGTTAGAAGGCAACCACCCTTCTTTTCCCAATAGTTGCTTCTCTGTACCCCCTGCCTCCAGACTTCCCTGCTGGAGGGGTAACAAGGCTACTGACCTGAAGCAAAATGCCTCAGAGTTGGAAAAACAGCCTGCTGTCTGCTCCTGGCTCCGCTTCTCCCCTTGCACAGAGCACCAGTACTCTCCTCAATGCAACTGGCCTGGCTGCTGGATCTCAGACCCCAGACCACTGCACTGGCAGGGACCCTTGCTAAGCATGCTCCAAACTACCCAGAACATGCTGGAACTTCTGGGTCTAGGCAGCTAAATCTGCCCAGCAACAGCGACACAGCAAGAGCAACTCAGACACCAGCAAAACTCTTAAAGAAACACTCCTCCTTTAAGCCCATGGGTTACATAAGTACCTTAGACAAGCAGATTTAAGTCTTTACAGCCCATTATCAAACACATGTTGTAAATATATATGTTGCAGCAATGATGAAGCATTCAAAATGTTTATTTATAAAAGAGGGAAACTTATTCCTTGCAATTGCATGGAAAGACCATATGACTTTGAACTGGAAAGACAAGTAGACTATCTGATAATTAGCAACTTGCTACTGAAATGAGTTCATTAGTTTTCATTTTTGCTCACTGCTGACCAATTCGTAAGCCATTCATATATGCCCTGTGAGCAGTACATAAATTAGCAAATCTATTGATTTCTAAAAGAAATAAATCAGGTATTCAGGTTTTTCTCATCTCCCCAGCATGTGAGTCTAGCCAAATGGCCTTCAGAATTCACCCAAAAAAAACACTGCTAACGTCAATGTTTGTAGATATGCTATATCTCAAAAGGCAAATACTCCGCCTGCAATCTAGCTTTGCTGGCATCTCATGGAAGCAAAGAAAGTCCTGCCTCAAAAAACTGTTATGAAAAAAACGTGCAGTTCAATACAAACAATTTTACATGAATCTGCAGAGGTGGCAGCTCAAAAAGAAAAAAACAAAACAAAAAAAATTAAGGAACAATTAATTGTGCATGGTCAGAAGTGATCCAGACTAGATGATCTAAGAGGTCATTTTCCATCTCAGATTTCTACGATTATATGACTTCGTTTATATAATCTATGAAGCGAAAGCTCTAGCTTCCTAAAGTCAGTGTTGGATTTTAAAAATAAAGGGACTTTTTCTTTCCAACTAGTCAACTTGGCAATGGATGCACAGAACCTGTTGAACACTAATTAGCAAATGCCTCATCTAATAGGAAATGCAGCCATAAAGTCATGATTCTGAGCATGCGACTGTTCCTAATGCTACCCAAGCCAGCCTCACCTAAGCATACTCTATCATTCATAATAATATATGATAAAAATTAATACTTTATACTTGCAAAACACCTAAAATCCGAGAATCTCAAAGCCCTTTTGAACACTGAATCTCAGTAATGTGCCCAACACCACCTAGGCCCTGACACAAAGTACATAAGAGCAATCTTTCTATTGGCTTCAGCAGTCTTTGTGTCAGTCTCATAATGGAGCCAATGAACAGCAAGTAATGGGTGATGAACACAACCAGAAAGCCTGATTGATGTACAAGTTGACACTCCCTCCCTCAACATGACAGTCCACTGAAGACGACAGGAAGACAGGAGGTTCCTCTTCTTCCCCATTTTCCCTTAGCACAATGGCAGACTAATGGAAGAGATATCCCCCTGCTCTGTTCCAAATCATCTCACATAAAATAGTCTAAGACAGTAGAAGAAACAAGCTCCAAAATAATCTTCATCTCCTCACCCTGCAATAGAAACAATGATCCAGACCCTCAGTCTCTGCAAGTTATTATAGCTCTGCTGCTGAGAGCAACGCTAATTTAATACTTGTGGTGACGATGGAAAAGTAAGACATTCCCACCCCTAAAAACATACAAAGTTAAGAACAAATACATGAACAATAAGGGGTTAAAATGAACAGACGGGAGAATGTTGCCTAATTCCAGTTTACTGATTTTAGAAAGTTGTCCAAACAAGTTTATATTCTACACAAAAGTGGCTATTAAACAAACAACAAAGGCCCAATTAACACCTAGCTGTTGTCACCTGTATGTTAAAAGGCTTTTTGTTTTGTTTTGTTTTTTTTTTTGTTTACTCCTTCTTTCTCTTTCTTTCTTTTCTTTCATGCTACAGCCTAAACCTAAATGTGCCTCAGGGCCCTATGGAGGTAGGGAGAAATGGGGAGAAAAGAGAGAGAGAGAGAGCGAGAGAGAGAGAGAGTCTTAAATACCATCTCTCCTCTAGGCAGCAATTTCCACAGATGAAGAGGTCACCACTGTTTAACAGTGTGCTGCCACGTTAATTTAGTATGACAAGATAAAGCAGTAATCTCTGCTCGAAGAGGCTGTAAACCGCCTGCTATCCAGGGACATGCTCGAGTCGATTTGCACTGTATATCACTTTATACAATTGCCGTGACAAAGCCCCCTGAGTTCTCTCATGTAAATCTCCCTCTCTCTCTCTCTCTCCCTCTCAACTTCACTGCCAGTCAGACAGCATCGGATCTGCGGTAAGCTATGCAAACTTAATGTCTTATGCATGCCAATGTATCCAAAAGCCCCCCCCCCCCCCAGAGAAGATGTTTAGGACTTTGATAATCCATTGATCCCACTTCCATATCGGCTTGTATTTTTCAATCTGTCGTGTTAAGTTGTCAGAGGGGGCGATTAAACCGATGTTTCATGTTCCGAGATTTGCGTTCCTGGGAATGATAGTTTTCAAAGCCTTTCTTGCTAGGTTCTGTTTAAAGATTATCCCTAAGAAAGCTGATGTGAATATTATTACTGGAATAAACCTGGTAATAAAACCATAAAGTGTTTTAGGTAAAGACGTTTTAGTGATATCCAGGGTTATAAACATAAGAGTTTAAAGCTGAATAGAATTTGGAAGTTGTTTTTTTTAAAACCCTATCCAGTGTGTAGTTTTCTCTGCATGTAGAAAAACACCATATGTAAAAAAGGGAAAAATCCCTGATGTTTCTATCTATGTAAAATAAATATAATTATAGAATCACTGAAGAGGGTATAAGAGAAACTGAACAGTATGGTTAGAAAGAAATCAAGGCATAGAGAGCATGTGGTTATCATCAGGAAGCAATAAACTCAAATAAAATATAGTAATAGATATTTAAAATAAAATAAATAAGAAAATTACCCAGTTCTCCTGCAGTGTGAATAGTTAAGAATTAAAAATATGTAATTTGATAAGGTGAGTTGACTTATAGTGTAATGTGCTGCTGTAACTCTCCTGTGCCATTTTACGCTTCTAGAGCATGTTCATTTTAGAACATGCCTCTTCTCTACTTCACATCTTATTTGTGTTGCTTCCCTTTAGCCTGCAGGCATGATACAATTTACAGCAAAATGTGCCAAAAGGTGAGCTACTGTAGAAGTGCAGAGAGCCAAAATGTAAAGCTGTGTGCACACAAAATCCTCTGGATTAAACACAGATGAGAAGTAACTAGAATTAAAACAGAAGCACAGCTGACAAGTTGTGGTATAAGATTGACAGTTATCGCAATTTCATGATTGGTACACTGCTCAGATATATTTATCTATTGATGGCACTAGAATTTCACAGTTACATGGTACAAAGACAACTGGTAAGATGAGATCAGTTCTGAAGCCAGTGTGATCTGCATACAGTGTATTCATTACCAGATTCAATTTTAAAAGAAAGCCTGGAATTCACTAAGGCCTCTGTTAAGCAAGTCACATGCCTAAGTAGGCACATGAACAGTCAGCTTCAGAGTCTACTAGTTTGAGAGACTTTCCTGATACTTAAAATGGAGGAGACCACTGCAACCTGGCCAATCCCTCACAGTGGGAAAAGAAAATCTTTTCAAAGTATGACCTCTATAAGCCATGAGGCATTATTACTGATCCTTGATTGATGCTGTTAATCAGCAACCATATGGACTCCTAAATACATTTTGAGTGTAAATTCTGTGATGTGAACATTAAATTGTTAACCAAATAAACTATTTAAAATTTGCTTTCACTGAATTTCCACTGTTGGAATTCCCTTTTCCATGATTATCACTAGACCCAGTACAGGTAGTTTGATATAATACTCATGAGAAGCAAATACAAATGAGCCTGGACACAGTCAAGTGAATTCATCTACAGAATCTGAAGGAATATTTGAATAAACATGTGTGTGTATTAGTTCAGCTCTACTTTGCCCTTACTATATAGCACCTGTTATCCAAGAACCTCCAGAAGTTTCTAGTTGTTTTGGAAATAGCAATTAAAGCTCACAACACTGAGTATTACCACCATTTTACAGATGGGCAAACTGAGGTCCTGAAAAGTTAAGTGACTTGCCAATGGTAACTCATCAACTGAGCCAGAAACAAATTACTAAATCCCTGCTCCTGGTTTTACAGAGACTACGACTACTATAAAAAATACCACTTTCTGTTAATATTATAAAACAGCATTTGCAAATATCATGGTGTTTCCTATAGCAGATGAAGACGTAAGCCCTGAACCCTCCATAGAGGGGGTAAACAGACTGGTACAGTCACATGATGTTCCAGTGAATTCACGAAGGATTCACCACAAGTTATCACCTACCAGACGGGAGCTATAGTCTCTACCCCAAAAAGCTTACAGTGTCAACTGATCATAGCAAGGCACTTCACATATCTTTGACAGATAAAGTATTTTTTGCAGTATTTAATGTGTTCTGATTTTAATTTTACACACCAACATATAAAAATCCTGAAAGTCTTGGAGCATACAGTTTAGTAACTTTGTTTTAATAATTTTAATTTTATGAAATTTTAAGTTATCAAAGACAGAATGATGAATTGAATATAAATTCACAGTTTAAGAATGAATGAATGATGTGGGGAAGAGGGAAATCAGAAGCTGTATCTAAAAAAGATAAGGAAAGTGCCACAAATGCCGTATAGATGAAACCTTATTTAATGGGCTACAACTGTAACACTAAGGAACTCAGATGAGTTGAGAATTTTTAGCTCTGAGGTATAGAGCCAGTGGTGGATCGGGGCTGCAGGGCCCTTGGGCCTCCCCAACTGTGGGTCAACCCCCCACACTAGAGGCTCTCCCACCCCGTCAGTGGTCCAGTGCTGGGGGGCAACTGGGGCCAGAGACTAGCCATGGCCTGGCCAGTGGGCCCTGGGGGAAGGTGCGGCCCATGCAGTAATCCACACGTGTCTAGAACTTCTGATATGTCCAGCATAATGGAGAGAAACTTTCAAAAAACTGTCAAGCTCCAAACAGGTAACTGTGTTAGTCTAGTTTAGCAAAACAAACAAGGAGTCTGGTGGCATGTTTAAGATGAACAAATTTATTTATCCCACAAAAGCTCATTGAATACATCAATTTGTTAGTCTTTAATCATGCTACCAGACTCCTTTGTTTGTTTTTCAAAAACTATAATATTTATTTACAGTAGAACTCAAAAAGCGCTAAGTAACTTCCAAACACTCAAGGGTTTGTCTTGATTAGAAAGAGAGGTCATGGCTGACATCATGTTGACTAATGTTAGTTACTATTATGTTAGCCACAGTCTCTTTCCAAGTCAAGACAAAGCCAAGGAGGCCATACTCTCTTCCAGATTACTCTCATTCTAAGGCTATTTTATGTATTTGAATGTCTACGATAATAAAAAGAGGCATTCTTGGCACCACTCAAACACATTACAAAAACTTGAATTAAATATTAAATGATACCACCACAACTTAACCCCACACCAAACGTAAAACTTCCCTTCTTCATGCCTATCTAACCATCACCAAACTTCACCCTCTGTTGCAGCCCCCATAAATGGATGTGTCTTACAGCATAGCATGGAGACCAAAAAACCAGAAGGCCTTGTTTCTGAGATGAAAGCTCACTGCAAAAAACATTCTTTCTTTTAAATAGAAATGAACCTCTCTGCTGATTGCAGCTGTGGAAGACTGGAATCAGGAGAGTGGTTTTTTTCTCAAATAAGAAGTCACCAAGGGCTTCAGAGGTGAAAAACTTAAATTCAGTCTGGAACCTAATAGCCAGCCATGGTAGATCATGGAATACAGGATTTTTATGCTGCTACTATGAAGCAATATTTAAAGGGTAGGCAATATCCTGCAACTACTTAAATTTCTGGCTTGAGTTAGTGTGTATCATCATGTAGAGTGCATTGAAGTAATCCAATCTTGAAGTGTTAGAGGATTTTGTCCTCTCTGTGATATCCCTTATTAATTCATGTAATCAAAACCCCTATTCCACAAACAGCTCTGTAGGTGTCATTCCATGAGGAGTCACATTATATGAGTCCGTATACCAGCATGAGGGTCCATACAGGCAAATCTTTTTGCAGCATAGGGACCTTGAAATTTAGGGGAACAGTGTTTTGGTCTGTGCAGAACTTTACCACACTTGAGGCACAATATAAATAATGGTAATTATGAGATATAAAGCTTTTATTGGCACTTAGAATAAGCTGCATATTTTTTGTTGCTTCTCTTGTTAAGTCTGTGGCCTACAAAGAGTTAATCTTGTTTTAGAGCCATCTTTCCCTGAGGCTGGTTTGAGTTTTAAAAGCATAAAGAATGGATGTTGAAGTATACACTACTTTCACAGATAATGATAGCATTGTTTATGGTACTGTGGCAAAGTCATCCTTGGTTAAATTAGGCACAAACTTCAGTCAGTTATGTCCAATTGCTTTATCTTGTGATGTTAACTTCACAAGATTCATTGAGGTTGCTGTGCTTACATAACAGAGGAGATGCCTCATCTGCTCACATGTATTGTATTTAAGCAGTAATAAGAAACAACACGCTTAACCTCTTTATAATAAAGATGGACAACAGATGGCGACTACATGGCTTAGGTATGGTCTGAGCATACCACCCAATCCAAAATTTTTGCAGGATCTTTCTTACTTGATGGAGGACATTTGGTGTCCTTCACTTAACTAAAATTACTTTTTAGTGCTGGTCCAATGATACTGCAGTATGGTCATCTTTTTGCATTGGGAGGAAATGCACGTGCCTTCAGAATTAACATGCCTAAGTCAGTCATGCACACTTCATCATGCACATGTTGAAATTTTGAGTGTTTTGCCAGAGGGCCTTCTTCTGCCAGGAAACCCCTATAAAATTGAATAAACCATTTAATCTAAGATTATGATGGAGATGAAGCTGACATTTCACTGATACACTCAACACAAAGGGGAATAGTTAGTTCAAAAAGTAAAAGAAGAAAAATTGTTGGATAACATGATGGTTAAAGTGCGAGCATCTGCCTGAAGCCATGTCTGTCTGAGTACTCACACCACTACTGTCACTGCTGCAGTTGCAAGTGTTAGCAAAGGAAAGAAAATTTAGAAAAAGAAATCTAGTGTAGACAGAGCCTAAGGAAGGTTAATTTTTAGAATCTAGGAAAAGGTGTTTAAAGGGAACAAGATGAGAAAAACAAGATATAGCCATGGGGGAAAGGGGGAGGGTGATGCAAAAGAAAGGAGTACTCACAATACATAGAAATATTAAGATGAGAAGCAACATCTTAACAATTGAAAGCCAATGCATTTGGATTAGAACACAGGAAAATTTCTAAAAGGAAGGTGCTATGGAACTATCACTGTTAGATATTGGTCTTTACTGAGGCTAAGACTATACTGACAGTGGCAAAATTGTCACCATCAGTATGATCTTCCAGGTTCAACTGAGCTGTGTAGATGCTCTCAGTCAATCTAGAAATTGCCATACATCTCCAGCCCTGGAACTGGAGTATCGGTAAGTCCACTGGAAGGCATTCCCAGTCAGCTTAGCATAGCGCATAGGGAGTACTTAGTAAGTCCTTGCTGAAAAGTGCAGCAAGCATAGACTAGGGCTGAGGCTATCTATAAAGTAAGGTATTCAAAAAAAGGGTTGAGCAGAAATGAGGTTAACACAGAGGAAAGTTTGGTTTGATTCTAGTCACTGGAGTAAATGTCTTGCTTCCATATTCAAGTCTCGTTAGAGCTGCAATAACCTAGACTGTAGGTAATGAATTCATGGATCACTGTGGACAGTTCATCATCTGGGAAAATGAGGGGAAGTTTTGTTCATGTCAAAGATGGACTTCAACATTTTTGACTGTGAGAGTTACCTGGTCATCTAGGCAATAATGATTAATGTAACAGGACCCCAAGGTTTAGATGAACTGGAACAGAGGATGTCAGTTTTTCTGGTTAGTTCTTAAATGGTTTACTCCTTTTTGATCAGCATCTCCTGAGACTTCTTCAGGTTCAGTGTGACGCAGCTAGTTTTCACCTAGATGCTGATCTCCTCTAAACAAGGTGATAAGTTCCAGAGGGGTAGCCATATTACTCTATATACAGCAAAAACAATAGTCCTGTGGCACCTTAAAGACTAACAAATTTCTTTCGGCCTAAGTTTTCGTGGGTTCCAACCCACTTTGTCAGATTCATTTGACCATTCAAAACATTTAATATATTGCTTCCACATTCAAGTCTAGCTAGAGCTCCAGTAATCTAGACTGGATGTAATGAATGCACAGATTATTGTGGACAGTTCATCTGGGAAAATGGGGTGAAGCTGTATTCATGTCAAAGATTCTCTCAACATTTCGTACTGCAGGAGCTACCTGGTCACCTAGGCATAATGATCAATACAACAGGACCCAAGGTTAAGATGAACTGGGTCAGAGGATGTCTGACAAAGACATTTGACAAAGTGGGCTGGAGTCCACAAAAACTTATGCCAGAAGAAATGTGTTAGTCTTTAAGATGCCATAGGACTTTTGCTGTATAAGCATGGTGATGTCCATGAAACGGCATTCATTATGCGTGTGGAAAAAAGGTATACAGCTGGATGACCACAGTAGTGTCGACACTGAAACCTTTGTCTCTCTAAGTGGACTCAGCTAGTTGTTGAAGAGAAGGAAGGATAGAAGAGATCCTTGCAGGGCCACACACTTGATGGATTTGGGCAAGATGAACTGTGGGTCATAACCACTCTCTGGGTCCTGCAGGACAGGAGTGATTGGAGCCACTATACTGCTGTACTTCAGATGTGCCATGCACACAAGGTCAGTAACAGTACATCTTCATGGTTGCTGAGACATAGCTTCTAATCCATTGCCATGAAAAGATTAATTTTTATTGCCACGAGTTCTTTCTCCAAGCCCCGGTCTAAAGCATCGAGCTTACTGTCAGATAGATATTGCTAGAGTTTGTCCCCACTGTCTCAATGAATTTTCTAAGGGATGGGATGTTAGACACAGGGCATTAATCTGAAATGTTTTCTGCCTCTAAGGTTGGGTTTTTGACAACTAGGAGGACTACTGACCCCCCCCCCCCGGGAGGTTGGTTGGAAGGTTTATTTCTCTGAAGGTGTCCATAACCGTGGTTAGTAGTATGCTTAATTATTCTCCATTTGCTTTCACCATGTAGGGATTTCATTTCTACAACTTTTCAGCTAGCTAAATGAATTAGGTGTCTGCTAGTATTTATGTGAGAAGTTTAAATAAAGGTTTTTCTTGTATTAAGTCACTGAATTGACCATTAGGTGTGCCTACATTTGCAAACAATGGATATATATGGGCTCCCAATGCTTCTATAAAACAAAGGTGTTTGCTTTTCAAGTGATTATTTTCTGCTCAACTGATTTCAAATGGATCTATTAAAAAGTAAGCGCTTCATACTAAGATACTTCTAAACCACCTGACATTTCTCCCCTGCCCCCACATCACACAGGACCCTCTGATTTTGTCACCAAGAAACCTGTTCAGATACTGTAAGTATCAAGATTGGTCTCAGCTGTTTATATTTACCGCTTTAAGTACATTTTTGGCCCTTGAGTTTAACAGTTATGGTGGGGATTTTCTCCACAGTGATTTCCCTCTATATAATCATGTATTGTCCTCTACAAACCCAGCAAAGCCTTTTAGAGGCTGACCAAGCCATAGCCGCTGGCCCCTTGCTTTGGAGATAGGACCCCCAATCAATTCACAACAGGGGAGGAGCTTCTTCCTTCACAGGCTGCTACCAGTGGGTCATCTCAGACTTTAACCTGGTCTAGCTCTCAGAAAACTATTTTTACTAGGACAGTACGTCTGCTAGAAAGCTCATGAGGCCATTGTCCACAGAGAGGTGCAAATTAGTAAACAAAGAAGCAACAGGGCCCAGTGGATAAAGCACAAGGCTGAAAGCAATAGACTCCTATGTAGGATCACGAGACAGCACATGTGAAAAATTGGGAGAGGGGACAAGGGTAATAAGTGCCTATAAAAGGAAAAACCTTGCATACTGGAACAAACCCTATAAAATCAGGACATTCGGTTACCCTACTTCTGTGATAACACTGTGTTTCTGAATCCTCTTGTGGTCTTAGTTTCTCTCACCTTCCTCATCTAAGAAATTGAGATATTGCATCTGGTTTACTCTCCTCCTCATAGAGGTGTTCTGCTAATTAATTCGCTGGTGTTTGTAAAGCACTACAGAAGCATTAATAGATAGTATCTATAAAAATAAATGAAGAGACTCAGTGGAATACAGCTCATAACAAAGAGGACAGACGGAGACCAGTAACTTAAATACAGTTGTGACACTGTGTGCTGCACATGCCAGGTACACCAAAGCTTTCCACAGTCCCCCAACAGTCGATCCTCTGGATTACATATAATTGTCTGAGACAGGGACTGTACTTCATGAGCTACCTGATAGATCCTAACTGATACTTTCTTCACATCTCGCTATTCCTGGGGGTTAGTTTTTGAACCAATGCAAATGTAAAGACTGAAAATATCAAACTAAGATGCAAAAACCTAGGATTATAACTGGAAGCAGCTTTCATGTGCTTCTTTGTGATGCCATTTATAACACAATGTATTTTCATCATGTAATAAATATCCATTTCTCACAGAAAAGAGGAAAGAGGGGGAAAAAGGCAAAAAAAAACCCCAGAAAAATGCAAACTTATCATCATCTTTGCTTTGTTTTAATTGAGCTGGCCTTGTTCACATAAACTTGTTCACTTCTTACAGAAACAACAGTTTATACCTTAAGCTGTGAAAGGAGGAGTGTGCATAAGCGTGTGTGTAATAATGCTGCCTAACAATTTCCTACTGCCACATTGCGTCTATGGTTTTTAAGTGGGCTTTATCTGAACCTTTGTGAATCTATTCTCTGTGCTATTAAACTGAGCACATTCCATATCGTTCAAAAGTAATTAGACTTTTGTCTAGAGTGTAGGAGACTGCTCTCCCCCAGCAATGAAATCCCCATTATTATAGCTGGAACAATAACTGCACTGCAGTTCACAACACTGTGCATTGTACCATCACAATAACTTATCCTAAGCTTGCAAAGTTGCACTGGAAATTTAAATTTCTCTAAAAGTATTTACCCCTCCCATTTTCCACAGTATAATTAGAGTCCCATTTTGACATTTTAACAAGCTTTACATATACATCTTCCCATCTTCCCTACAGCTTCTGAGGAGATGCTCAAATACTCTGCCTGCACATTATTTTGGCCCAGAAACATTCAAGAAACATGTGCATTACCACTGATCTATTGGCAAAGTGGAGATCAAGATGCATGCACAAACCCAAAATTCAAAACACAGTACTGGTGAGTTAGAGGGAGGACTAGCGAAAACAAAATGTCGGCTAAGCTTTTTATTATTCTTATTCTTAACAACATACAAGGTTCTCAAAATACTTTCCAAGTTATGTGGGAGTCACTTCACTCACTGAATGCAGCCATTTATAGGGTCACACACTGAAGGTATTTAACAAGGTACAGCAGTGTTTCAGGCCAACTTAATGCTAAAATGGAAGGTGACTACTGGATCCAAATGAACCTGCAGAGGCAATATAGATTGCCAACCATAGTTACCCAACATGGAATACGACAAATTGACAATGACACAAACATACTTGGTCTTGCCAAAGGATCTTTTAACTTCAAGTGTCCAGAACTTGGATTTTATATCTTATTTAATCTTTGAAAAATATTTCAGCGCCAAGAAAGAGCTTCAACCCTTATGGAGAATGATTGACAAAGTGTCTATGGCATAGTTTATCATCTACTATACTCTTAATCCTGCCACTTAAGTCTAGCAGACTTCAGTGGTCACCGCTGGTGCCCATTACAACTCTTTGAAGATGACACAAGGGTAACTTTGTATATATGCATACACCAATATGAGGCAGATAAATTTTAAGTAAATAAAAAATCCCAGCGCTTTTATTAAAGAAGGGCCAATGCCATCTGTTATATTAGTATACTGCATCTTTGAAAGTGAGAAGTCTACAAAAGAGATAGAACTGCATAGTTTAACCCAGCAGTACCATTCAACTGAGGCTAGCTCTAAGCCTGCTATTAACTTTCTAAGGAGGACCTCTATAAGTTTAAGAGCAAAGAGTTGGTCTTGTACTTACTTTTCTTGAGCCTTTAGTTCTAATTCTGACAGTTTGCCCTTTTCCAACGGCACAGACAGACTTTTCACATTAAAAGTTATTTCTTTCTTGCTGTTTCCCTAAGCATCCACCCTCATGCAATTTTTGACTGCAGTTATTTTAATTGGGCAGAAATGTGCTTGGGATTTTGTTTTTCAAGCCACTGGGATATCTGTCATTTTCCCTGGGATCATCTTAATCTGTCTTGGATAAAGATGTCTGGCAGCTGGAAAAGTAGATAGCTGATTTCTTCCTCAAACCAAAGGAAATTTAGGATAGTTTTGCTTCACTCTCAGAAAAAGCTTCTCTTTGGGTTATGTCTTTGCCACTTAAATGTACTATTCGATTCCAAGGAAGAGATGGAGATGCAGCTCTTCAACTCTTCTGAAGATATGGTTGAGTCAAGAAATTCATTCCTGCTCTGGGGCCTGCCTTCCTGTCCTTTCGAACTATGTCTTTCATAGCAGGTCAGTGGCAGGAGATTCCAGGATGCAGGCTACAGTATCCGGGCTTGTTCTTGTTTAGGAGGGCAAATCCTAGGAAAATCTGAGATCAGGTAGAGTCTCCAGCGGCCTTTTTCTTAGGATGAATCATGATTTCATAGGTCTTAGGATATCTCAACTCAAGCACAGTGGAAGAAGTGGGGGGCCTAGCATCCTTGCAATGGAAATATTCTGCAGACTCTGACCCCACATAAACTTGCACATAACAGAGGTTAGGAGCAGAAGCAAGAGAGAAATCCAGATGGACTGAAGTGGTTGCCAGGGCACAAGGATTAGGCTGGGTAGTGGGAGAGGCTGGACTGGGCCTAGAAGAAGGTCAGACACCCTGCCCCCACCAGGAATCTCCTACCAGCATACAGTTGGCTGTCCATCGTCACTCTCCTCTCCCTGCGTACCTACCCATACCCTGCTCCTACTCTTCTGCCTACCCAATCCATCTGGTGGGAATTGTAAAATTGTAAAGTGCCTGGTGAGAGTGATCTGTCATATAATGGGAAAAATTAAGTCTCTGCTAAAGATGCAACAGCAAACGATGAGTAGAACTCTGAGTCAGACCAAGAGACCCCTTATCCCCTCTTTGATTCTCCATGTTTGAGTTTTCTTGCTATCCTTCTTCCATAACTAGGTGTTGGGAAGCGGGTCAAAAGAACATGGTGGAAAGGAGCACTGCAGTGAACATCAGTGGCTAATGATGCAAGCTTTGACAATCTGTTGCCTTTTCTGGAAGGCTCAGCTATGGGTATACTGTTCCTTGTTCTATCCATAAAGCTTCAAGTAGGCTATACACCACGTGTAAAAGACCTCAGGACCTTTTGATACCAAAAAGCCTATTGTCTCCAGAGCCAATCCATGAATGTCCATATCCCCCATAGGACATCAGTGGAGATACAAAGCAGACAGCATCAATTTGTTCATGAGGAGCACAATGAGGTGGGAATGCCTCTGACACAGGTTTAAGACTGGCTAGATGACTGCTCGACGTTGGTCTGGCTGTGTCTTCTAATTAGGTCTGGCAAAAATTGACTTTTAATGTAATTTCCGTGGATAATATTGATTTATTTTAAAGCATTTGGTTTAGATATTTATTAATTTAAGTTTTTCATATTTGCACAAGATTATGGGGACCTAGACAATAACCGTAGATGTTGAGATTCAAAATTTTAAAGCTATATATCAGTTAAAACACAAATTGTCAACTTCACGTGTTAAAATATACTGAGTAAATATCCTTAACTCAAAGTTCAATAAATCCTCAAGCAGTACTTTTCTTTACTTTGCCTATCTGGTACACTTTGATTATCATCAATGGAAATATTTGTCGTCTGTTTGTGTGTGTGTGTGTGTGTGTGTGTGTGTGTGTGTGTGTGTGTGTGTGTGTGTGTGTGTGTGTGTGTGTGTGTGTGTGTGTGTGTGTGTGTGTGTGTGTGTGATGAAACTGATATTTGCCAACAAAAATCAAATCCTTTCAAGCCTACTTTGGAGATATCTGTAAAGGTGTATCCTGTGAAGGCATCATACAGCTGTAAAATGAGATTGCCAAGACTACTAACGGAATCAGTCAGAGGAGTCCACAACTTGGTAAGAAGTGTGAGGCTGCCAGAGCTCTCCTAATAAAACAGAATTGGACTACATTACATATGTGTGTGCATGTGGATTTACTTCTCAGAGAAAGCAAATATAGGAACAGTTCAAGAAGTGGAAAAACGACCTTGTAATACTGCAAAGGTGAATAGGCTCCATGGGGATGGATCCAGCAAGGGCTGATCACACAAGTTAAAGACACCTAAAGGTTATCAGAGCTCTGTGCTCATGTTTTTTCTCTCCAGGATATTAAAGGCAGGCAGGAGAGACAGATAGGAAAAAGATTACATTACATGTAAATTGCTTATTTGTACTGATTACTTCACTTCCTTACCTACCTGGAATTCCTCCCCCCCCCCGCCCTCCCCCAACATGCTCTTCATTTCAGCAGGGAGATTACAAAGATGTCACATATTTCATACGAACTACCATTTCTTTCATGTGTGTCAGGGCAAAAAACAAAAACAAAAAAACCCCAGCTACTCACTCTGTGTGCACACGAGAAAAGGTGCTTCAAATGCACATGCTACCTCTGCGTTCCACACAACAGAACTGTTTAAAAAATGCAGTATGAAATGTTATTAGAAGTTACAGTATGCTGTTTTGGTGTTCAACTAAGGCCAATCTCGTGCAGGAAAGTCCCAGCAGATGATTATCCTGGACCATTCTAGCCTCAAAAATATATGAATGAGTAAGAGTACAACGCAGTCAAACTGTGAAGTCAGCCACGTCCATGTAGACTGAGCTACTTAGAGAAGATACATATATTTATTCATTTAGGGCTTGGTCCTCTACTATGAAAGTCAGTGGGAGGTTTGCCACTAAATTGAATGGCAGCAGAAAAAGATCTTTATCCTGGGCACAAGATGGAGAACCCAAACCATAATGCAAAAGAAAAATTTTAAAGGACAGAGCTCTCATACCAGGTCAAAACAGAACATAAGCCATACAACAGTCTAGCTCAGTGTTCTGCTGACTTTAATCACATATTAATGAATAACACCTGCACACGTGTGGTAGCGGATCAAAAGCAAACAAGTTAAAAAAGTATAATAGCACTCCTGAGCAATCTTTCCCACAAGTTTGTTCTTTCATTTTAAATGGTAAGAGCAATATAAAATTAAATGGAAGAAAATAAGGGAAAGCGATAAGCGAAGTGTTTGTTTTCTTTTTCCCTCCCTCCAGGAAAACAGCTCCAGTGGAGACACTTGGGGGGGTGGTCCTAAGGCTTTTTAATACAGAGCTTGTTGCTTCCCTGTAGTAAGCTCTAATAGCTTAAATAGCCCTCCGGAGTTGTTGCAGCCATTTGTGATAATAAACTGACATTTATATTATCATTCATTTTTTAAAGAGCCTTCATATATACAGGATGAAAGGTTATCATGATTTAAAGTAAAATTTTGAGTGAGTTTAGTCCTTCTGAAAGCTGGGAACTAAAGCAAAGTTAAGCATATTTTCAGAGGCAAGTGTTATGCAAACATTTTCCCAGCACAGAAACTGGGCAATGCATCTCTATCCTGGATCTAGATGCCCCCATGGTTTGCTACCTCTTTTTTTACCTTTATTAAAAAATACAGTACAATATTCTAAACTAATGATCCCAAACCCTTAAAGCTTACAATTAGAAGGGCTGCAGTATTAGAGTGGAACAGGAGTGTGGGTTTGTTTGTTTGTTTGTTTTTAAATAAGGGCAGTCCTGGGCCTTCAATGGACCCCTAATTTTGGTGAATTGGGTCAAAGTCTATTAAGTGTACTTATGGGTGTTAGAAAGTCGTCAAAGAAGTGAGCACTTAAGGAAAAGTCTCCTGATCTGAAAGGTGGGCACAAAGAAAAATAGCAAATTCGTATGCAATTAACTGTGGTGTGGTATACAAGAAAGACAGCAGCAGATCCAACTTCAACTTTTAAAAGGAAGAAAATCCGAAGTTAAGTCTCCATTATCCTGCTTTAGCCTTTATTCACCCACATGTGCCTAGAT
The DNA here is from genome assembly GCA_007922195.1 of Podocnemis expansa. Classification (NCBI taxonomy): domain Eukaryota; kingdom Metazoa; phylum Chordata; order Testudines; family Podocnemididae; genus Podocnemis; species Podocnemis expansa. Next base: position 13,405,278 of record ML682017.1, read on the forward strand.
CTCAATGTATAGGTTATATTCCACATGCTAGGCCAAATATTGTTGTCATTAATGGTGCTCTAAATTTAGAGTATCTATGAGTAAATGAACAAATACACTTTGGATTTCTATAATTAAAAGTAGAATTTAGTGCCCCCTATACTAAAATATCTCAATAACTGTGGTGAGGGAAAGTGGAGTTTGATCCTTAACAGAATGATTTAGCACTGGCAGTGAGGGTGGAAGGCTGTCTAGTTAGGTCAAAAGTTTCACATTATTGTAGTATGTTCAGTACGTGCGAGTACGAACAGTATACGGCATAAAGGGCAAATCTGGGTGCCAAGCTATTGTAGACCTACAAATCAAAGAATGGATGTAAGCACAATAGACCGTGAGCCAACCTACCATTGTGTTGTGCTGAGAAGTGGGAGTCCTATGGCCACAACTCTCCTGCGTCAGCAGAGAAACTGGCTGAAATTCCTCAGAGTGAGGCTTGTTGGGAAAACTCACATGCAAGGGAAGGTGAAAGGCTGGGAGCCCGTCACTCTCCTCTTCTTCCACTTTCTGTCGGCTTGTCACCATGGCTACCTCTCCATCTGCTTCCCCATACGGAGAGGCTGGTCGCTTGGAAGACATCCTGGAAGGAACAAAAGAGGCGAAAATAATGAAATCTCCAAATAAATCCTTAATGCCGTCATTGTGTGGTTAGGGGCCATTGTAACAGAAATGCCTTTTTTGTGCTGGCAGAGAGCAGGAAACCATCCAAATACCACTGCAAAGCATACACAATTGGGAACAATGGCCAAGCAGGTAGCAACAGAACAGTGCTTGTTTGTTGTGAGAATAATACACTAATACAGCACTCTCTTGTATTCTGGTTTTTTTAAAACATGAAAATTCAACTAAGAACACTGTATAATGAAATACAATTCCTTTTTAAAAATACCCATCTAGTTTTACATTTTGCAAGTGCCTACAGAAGATGGAACGACTCCCAAAGCAAATTACCATCAACTTAGCTTTTAAGGGACAATAATCTCTTTTGTTTTAAAGATAACCAAGAAAGTAAATTAAAATAAAAATCTCACTTTCAAGCTAAACATTTTCTACTTCTGTAACCACCTACCACAATGAAGGGCAAAATATAGTACTGCTGGAAGAATCTTAAAAGGTTCACAAGTCTGGTGTGCAGACGTCTTTAAAGATTTGGATACTTAAGCTATCTTACCTGCTTGACACTACAAACATTGTCTGAGCTTCACAGAATAGTTAAATCAACTTTTACACCCTTCTACATTGCCTGTTTTCAGGGGAGACCAGAAAAATCAAAATATCATGAGAAAAACTATATTCATGAAGATATTTCCATCCAAACCAAGCAGTAATAAAAAGCTAATAAAATAGTCCAATCCCATGAGTTTTCCAGACTGCTTTTCAGAACAGAGCAGTCCAGATTAGTATCCAAACATCAGGGACTCCCCAAACCTTCTGAGGCTTGCCATTACTAATTAATTTAGCACTGTTCTTGAAAGTCAAGGTCTGTATGTGGTATAATAGGCCTGTGTTCTAACAAGAGGCATCTGTAGTAAGGAATGGAGTCAAAAGCCAGGAAGTACTGACTTCAGAGCAGGAACCCATTCAGCCGGGATTGGAAGAGGGAAAAGAGAAACAAGTAAAACTATTATATAACTAAGAAAAAAAATAATACTTGATAAAAATGAATATTCATGAGATACAGAAGTGAAGAACATTGTAGATAAATGTTTATGGAGAAGCTGAACTGAACAACAGAAGACTGCTGCTCCTCTAAAGTGTAGCTATTATGATTCTAATTACACCTATTTTTACACTTCATAGTTAATACCTGTGTTTCAAAAGCCCAGAAGCCTGTTGAACTACACATGGGGTTGCTATGATATGAAGCATGTCCATATGATTTGGCATTTTGAACACGAAATGGTTCTTAGTGGCAGTCAACTGGGTCTGAAAACAAACAACGACTTTAAACAGTCTTTTGGTTGGGACTTATTTTGCAATGATCTCATTTTGAGTTCTGACTGCTAAGCCACATCAGAATTTATTAAGAAAAATCAGGCCTCACTCCCTTCCCTCCCCCTGACAAAACCCCCCAAATCTTTGCTCAGTTGCATCCCTCCAGTTCATCTGGGCACCCTTACTTAACTATATGCAGAGAAACAGTCTGTTTTTTCTCTGAATGTTTATCTTATTCCAGCAGACTAGTACCTTATATATCTCACCTGAATTGTTTTCTAGACTCTCACATCTGCATGCCTGCTGAGAAACGTACGCATATCGACAGAGTTCATCAAGTAGACTTTTGCTAACATCTTGTATATTTAGCTGAGATACTCCAATATCTTACAGCCATACTCCAATATCTTACAGCCATGTCTGAAGTCCCTAGTAGGACCATTACAACCCTGCTGCATAATCTATGAATCATTCATATTCTGCAGTGGAAGAGACAGACACCTATGTTTAAAATTTCAAAAGTGACTTCAAGCGCCTGTTTTTGGTTACTGGGTTTGAGATGTCTTAAAAGATTTGTTTTTGTTTGTTTGTTCTTTAGGAAGTCTTACTATCTGAATATCAGGCTCCTTTATGGTATCTCAAGTTGGGCATCCAAAATTTGAGGCATTCATAAACATTAATCACTTTTGAAAGTGTTGGTCCTACATTTTAATGCATCTAATCACATGGATAAATACTGTAAATATACTGTCAAAATTCTCTACAGTGATTCACGTTGTGATCATTTTATCCAGAGGTAGGATTCCTCATATCTGAAACGAGGACTTTTACTGTATACCCTGCACCCAGGCTGCGTAAAACATGTTTACTGGTGTTAACGCAAAATAAGTGCAAATTGTTTTACACAGATCTACACTGTAATAGGGAGAGGGGAATCTGATTAGCATGTCAGAGCTCTTCTACTAGGTCTACCCTTTGCATATATGGTTCCCATCAGAGTGTTCAGTTAGCATACCAGGATTCATCACCATCTCCTTCTGGCCATTGCAAGTTCTCAACGAAAAAGTAAAGAAGTGGATGAAGTGATAGTGACACAGTCATACTTATTTTTAAACACAGAATACTGGATTTATGGTCCGTAAGACCATGGCCCAGATTCTGGTCCACAGTGCAAATGGGAGAGGGCACTAGAAACTGTTTCCTACTTTGCACAGCTCTTAAATGATTCAATTTCAATTGAAGAGGCAACTGTGATAAGTGTCTGATGGAGAGCAAGGATTGCTCCCTTCATGGCTCACCCACTTAAATACAAGAGCAACAGATGGGTCTGACGCCTTGTCCCAGACTTCACTCATTGGGGACAGAGCAGGATGCATGCCGGAAACTAGATGCACCATTCTAACTGAGATGCACTCTCTACACACCTATAATGTGCACCAGAGAGCTGAGGGACAGATTGTGCCTTACTGCCCTCTGCTTGAACTGATACAAGTCTCATTAAATTTGGGCCTGTGACAATGTTATCACCTCCTTTAGTATTTAAAACCAGGTCTGTGCAAAAGAAAAAGTATTTACTTATTCATGACATATATCTAAGAAACTTACACAAGTAAAGGCAAGATTTTAAAATTTTTCCAACCTGAAACCCCTTCCTAAAGGGCAGAGAACATTAAATGCTGCAACAGCAGAAAGCAGAAAATTGTTTGGTAGATTCATGGGCAGAAAACAACATGACAAGGTGAATTCATTCACAGCTAGCCTTTACATTATTTCTTCAGCTTTACTGGCCCCTCTTATGAATTTTAAAGTCTTATATCTTAAATATTCTCTTTTTTCACACATTTCAAATGACCTCATTTTTCCTGTTGAGCTAAAGCTATGTATAAAGTAAGATTCCCATACTCTGCATACAAGTAAAACTGAGCTCCAGTTACAAATAAAGAAAAATGGTTAAATAGAAAACTCAAAAGTTGAGCTCTTTTGTCAAGTTTATTTTTTTCCTTTGCATTTTTTTATAATATAGATAAAAGAAAGAGTACACTACAGTGAAATAACACAACATACAAATATCTTGGGCAAAACTGTTGGCCAATGGAGCTACATCAGTTTACACCAGCTGAACACCTAGCCTTACTTCTCTGAACTTCGAAGGCTAAATATGGGTCTCATTTACATGAGGGTAAGTTGTGTGCTCATACAGACAGCAAGAAACAGCCTTAGTTCAAATAAAGACAGCTAAATGAACAAAATTTGGACCTCAGATACAGCTCTCATTTAAATCAATCTCTCTCTCTACATTGTATCAAAGACAAAATTTGGTTCATGTAATAGTATAAACACACAGTTAAGAGTTGAATCAGCAGTGCTTTTTTGGGGGGAAAATAGCTGGTGCCAGAACTCTCCTTTCCCCTGCTGATCTTTTCCCCTCACCTAGGCATTAGGGCCATAAAAAAAAATGGTGCTGGTACTCCATGCCTCCACATACCATTACAAAAAAAACACTGTGAATCAGCACTGAACTTTTGCCTGTCACCAATTCATTCTATGCAACATAAGCTCAAGACAAGGCAATACAATATTAATTTTGTGAGACAGACCAGAGTCCAAAAAACTCAGAATTGCACTCATATCCCAAAGCTCAAGTGCAGTTGGATTCAATGTTCAAGCTAGTTATAGAGATAGCCCTGAGTTGCAAAATGTGGATCTGTGCTTGATTTGAACTTCTCTGAAGATGAAAATGCAAATGAGGATTTAGATGTTTCCTTCCAAACCCACTAGTAATTCACCTAAGAGAATCCTGTTCTTTTAGGAAATGTATCTTGATTTGCTATACAGAAGATACAGGTAACAGACCTATCTTCTCACCAAGTAAACAAATAAATTTGCTGTTAATAATTTTAGTTTTTGTTCAGCAAAAGCTATTCTTCTAACTCATGGTTGGCTAAAGAATGACATATAAATTCTGCATGTGAACTATCTGACAGTCATAAGTCCTTTTTGCTTTCAGCTCCTCCTGTTCACTCACTCTCCCTCAATTTATCACTGATTCCTCATAGATTAATAGAACTAGGATTTCAACCTTAAAGTCAAAGGGAGTTTTGCCATTGACCTCAACATGGTCAGACGTTTTCTCTAAGAGAATAAAGTGCTATACTGCATCCAAATTCAATGCTTTCTCCTCCACTGCAAGGAATGGTTCCCACTAAACCACTTCAGTACACCAGAGTTTGAGTCATTTTCTTCTAAATACATGGGATTTCAGTGCATGGAAAACAGTCTTCCGGCAGGCTATCCCTATAAACAGAGGCCAATTTAGAAGTCTCCTGCTACATTTCAATTTGTTCATTTGGTTTTGGACCATTTGATAAGTAATTGCATGCCCTAAATAAATTCACAGAGGCAGCCAATATTCAAGGAGATGGTGCCCTCTGGTATATAACCAATATCAATCCCAATTCAATCACTTATGCCATAAAATTATGAAACTCTAATCTTGTTACACTCAGCAAAATACCCAGAAATGTTCCAGATATCCCCAATGGCTTTTGAAGAAATGGCTTACCCACGTCTTTAAAAGTGAGAAACATAGATGTGTCAGAAGAAAAAGATATGAGACTGTAAATCTTAACTTGTTGTAGAATTAATTAAGGGATTCATCAATCATTACATAGCTAACATCATATACATACGGCCAAAAATCCCATCAGCTGCCACAACCTACAGCAAGCCACAGGTTAAAAACTCCCAAAGTCCTTCTATTCTAACTATTTATAAATTACTTTGTATAATCTAGCATTAAGACCTGTAATTATAAAACAGCATTAAAAACAGGCCTGCATAGTTATGGATAATTACAGCTGGTACACTTTTTAAAGAAATAAAAGCTTTTCCATTCAAATGCAGGCTTTGCCTCTTTGACAGCTCCAAGTCCACAGGATGTAGAGATGATTTAAATTGTATGTCAAAATTTTGACTGTGCAAGACTTTTTCTTTTTCTCCCTATCAGAAAAGGCACTGTTGTTTTCTCACCATAACCAGGCATGACAGCGCCTGACTTCAGTCTTATAACTAATTTCCAAATCAGCCTGAAAATGCTCACCTCCTGAGTTTCTTTGGTTGCTAAAAGCTAAATCCTTCTCATGAGCAGAGATAAAATATCCAAACTCTTTTCATGGGCAGTAGACAAAGAACTGCATTTTGGGTCAAGAGCAGACCCACAGAAAAGGTTATCAAAGTTCTAATCTTCTGCAAGAATTTAGAGAATAACTCAAACTAATAGGGAGAGAGTGGCAAAAATTTACTCTCTAGGCCCTGAGCCTAAGCCAACGGATATCCGTTAAAAGAATTCCATTGATTTCAGGGGGCTTTTGATCAGGCCCTTTGTTCGATCTTCTAGTGACAGCATGAGACCAGAGAATAAGAGCGGGGAGTGGGGGTGATGATAAAAGTCTGCAGTGAAATCTAAACGGGCATTTTCCTTTAGTAAACGTAGTACTTATGGAAGGTGTGCAGTTGGTAGCCCTGGAGACTCTGCTTTTCTACAAAACAAATATGGAGAATTAGAAGGTGACACAAATATAATTTTATTAATATACACATACACAAGTAGTGACAGTGCAAGATTCCACACATGCTCACCAATGTATCTCACTTCTGAACACATTTAGAGGTGAGAAAACCATTCTGTTCCCAGACTCATTCAAGCTGGTTATGTCTACACTTAGAACGTTACTTTGAATTAACTTACTTCAAACTAATTAACTCAAACTAATAAAGGTTAATTTGAAGTAAGTTAACTCAAAGTAACATGGCCTCACCAGAAACCCTAATCGAACTAGCATGTCCATGGACAGGACTTGCTAGTTCAATTTAGGAAGGGGGCACCATGGGAAGTGCGGCAACATTGCACCCAAGAAAGACCATGCCCCCACCCAATACATAGAAAGAGGAAGGCACCCTAGGATGAGAAAGGTCAAACTGCATTAAATTGAACTAATGGTCAGTTTGATTTAACACGGCTCCACTGGGTTAATTCAAACTAATAAGTTTGAAGTAACCATTACTTCAAAGTTAAGGGAGGTTTTATACCTTCGAAATAAGAGTTCATTACTTTGAACTAAAGAATTCCTTAGTTTGAAGTAATAAAAGCCAGCACAGCTATGCACAAATTTAGTTCAAATTAATCCTATTAATTTGAGCTAAATTCCAGTGTAGACACGGCCACTGTGATTTGTCTGTAGAGACAACCAACAAGAGCTGCACACCAATGTTAATTATGGTGGTCATTATGGCCTCAATTTCTCCCTGTTTAATTATACTAAGTGAGTAGCATCTTTCTAACCAAACAGCCCTATTGACCGCTACGAGATTATGTGGGTAATAAAGTATTATCCAACACGAGGGGCAGAATCCAGAATTTTGTCCCACCAGGCACTGCACTGTAACCCCAGCTCCTTCTGCATAGTTCAGTGGTTGTTCTGCTGAGTTCTGTTCTGTTGAGTCTGTCCATCAGCCTGGACGCAAAGCAATCAGCCGAGCCCAACCGTCAGTCCCATTTTAGATTTCAAGGCAGGCTTTCGTACACATAGGGTAGAAAGGTAGCAAAAGTGATCATAGTCTTGACCTGAATTGATGTTGCTGGGTCCTTCACCTCTCCCTGTAGCTCAAGGCTCACAGCCCTCCCCTAGTCTCTGAAGGACCTTAGGTCCTAAATACCTTTTACAGCTACTCACTGCTGCAAAGGGAAGCATCTCTCCATGTACTCTCCTTTTCTGACTGAGCTGGGTCCTCCACTTATATATTCCAGCTGCGAATCAGAGCCACTCATTACCAACTGCTTAGATGAATCTCTTAATTTCCAACACTTGCCAGAGGCAGTTTTCTTTAGGCCAAACCTTGTTCCCTGATTCTGCAAGACCTTCAAGGAGTAAAGTGGTCTGCTACAGCCTTGGCCAGGCTTCAGAAAATAACAATTTTGAGTCACTGTCTGGCTTGGAATTTTTCACTACAACAGCTCTGCAGCTAAAAAAAAGGAAATAAAAATGTCTAAATTTGTTAATCAATAAAAAAATGTGTGCACAGGAGTTAAGAGGAAAAATATGTCTCAGCTGTCACTCGTACTGGGACGTAATAATATGTTAATTATTACTTTCTAAGAACACATCAATCAGCCTCCTTCTTCAAAGGCATGCATATTACAAAAACTTTATGTTTATTTTTAAAAAAAAGTTTTGAATGACTGATACCTTCACAGTGAATAAGATGACTCTGTTAATGAAAACTAAGCTCACCAAGATTGTATAAAGTTTTGCATAGAGAATTATTAAAGCAGGTAAAGTAGAAAGCACCACTACAGTTAATTTTGACTTACAATTTCCAGTTTAACCTTAATACATTTGCTTGTTCTTCTCTTTTCCAAAGCTTTCACTTTTCAGGCTTGACCTCTGACTGACACAGGTTTGGGCTTTTTTGAAGTTTGTATAAAAAGGGTTTAGTTGTTTCTGAATCAGAGAAAGAGTATGGGGGGGGGGGCACTGCCCTTTTCCCATCCCCCCCCCTTCTTTTTTTAATACCAGCCATAATGCCAAAACAGCTGTGGAAAAACAATTGACATCTGTCATATTTGTCCTTTGTGAAGAGAGTTGCCTTCACATTCCATGGGAAATTGCTTTCAGTTTGACTGAAGGTATAGCTGGGAACAGTCAAAAACTTTCCATCAAAACTTTTCTATAACTATAAAAATTTTCCCATAAAGTATCTGTCCACTTTCCTTGACAATTTTTTGTTTTTAAACAGAAAAGTGAAAACTGATCTTTGAGGGGATGGGGATTAGAGACAGTTATCAATGAAGAATCTAAATTTTCCATTAAAAATGTTGAAAACATATACAATTTATTTTTGTTGAAATTTTCCAGGGGGGAGTGGAAACCTATTGTCTGACAAGCTCTACTTATATCCCTTTGGGGAAAATTGCATGCTCCATATGCACAGTATGTTAGTAACAGAGTATTCTGCTGACTTTTTGAAGCATACTGCTAATAAAAGGCTGTGCTGTACATGTCTAACCTAGTTATGAAATAAAATGGTTCCTGCAGCTTTGCCGGGGCTAAGAGCCCTTGCCTCAACCACTGCATCTTTTGTAAGGTGATGAAGGAGCTCTTAACAAGAAGACAAGCTCCACTCACCTACTATAGATCTTATATAGTACTTTATTCATCTGTAGCTCTCAAAGAAAGGTATATATTATTTTACACTTTGCCTCACTGAGGCACAGCTATACTGAGTGACTTGTGAAACATCACACAGCAAATAAACATCAGCCTGAGATCTGCCAAATTTACTAGACTGCAGTGTCTTGTCCTGTATGTCAGCTAAAACAAACTGCAAATTTAATATTATATCCACAGTACAGAACCAATACTTGTTTGAAAGAGTGAATCGCCTCTGCAAATGGGTGCACTTGTAAAAGATCAAACTTCAGCATTTGGACTTTTACAGGACTCTCAGCAAGAAGAGACTCCAATATAAATGGCTATTACAATAACAGTAAACACCTATCACAACAACCAAGGTGACTTGTAGCATTTTTAAAGACTAACAAATTTATTTATCACACGAGCTTTTAGGGAAGAAAATCCCACTTCGTCAGAAGCTTGAAGATGGAGAACTTAATGATTCTCAACCAGTGACACATATACCCCTGGGGATACACAGAGGTCTTCTGGGAGAATATCAACTCATCTAGATATTTGTCTAGCTTTACAACATACAAGGCTACATAAAAAATCCTGGCAAAGTCAATACATACTAAAATTTCAAGCAATTACTTGTTTTTGCTATTCTATAGACTATGCACTGAAATGTAAGTACAATATTTATATTCCCAAATGATTTATTTTATAATTATATGTTAAAATGAGAAGGTAAGCAATTTTTTGGTCATAATGTGCTGTGACACTATTGTATGTTTATGTATGATATTGTAAGCAAAAGCTTTTTGTAAACTTTTAAGTGAGGTGAAACTTGAGGTGTGCAAAAAAAAAAAAAATCAGACTACTGAAAAAGGTACAGTAGTGTGGAGAGGTTGAGAGCCACTGCCCTAACATAATGGTGCCATGTCAGACACGATAAGCATCTATCAGCACAAACTCTGAAACAGCAGGATGCGGTCACTGTTGATGTTTCAAGAAAAGAGAGCCAGATCACTGGCTTCTTTCATGCAAAATGCCTTTGCTTGGATGATCTTGAATTAAATCCACAAGCTCACTTATTTCTAGTATGTCCTCTAGATTAAGTCGTTTCTTTTTATTTCTTTCCGGTTTACCCCTCTACAGCCATTTCCCACTTAATCTTTCCAGTAAAATAAGTATATCTTATTTTTCTTCTTTTTGATTTAACTTTCCCTTTTTAATGTTCATTCTCCTGTAGAAATTGCAGTTTTTGGTGCTGGTATTTGTTTTTCCTATAAAAGTTTAGGAACTGGCCAGCACTAGGCTATTAAGTGTCGCACTCCCTGTAATACTAGGTAAGCGTCACTCTTCAGCCATATGAACTATAAATTGGGATCAGATCAAATAATTACAGAATCAAAACACCAAACCCCTTTGAGCTTTGTTGTGGATATTAAGTTCCAAAGGGGCAGCCGTGTTATTTTAGCAAAGCAAAAAAAGCAAGGAGTCTTGTGGCACTTAAAGATTAACCGATTTATCAAATGAGCTTTCATGGGAGAAAATCCCATTTCATCAGATGCTGTAAGTTTCCCCTCTTCAAAGCAACTGATGAAGTCGGATTTTCTCCCATGAAAGCTCATGCAATAAATAAATCTATTAGTCTCTAAGTGCCACAAGACTCCTTCCTCCGAAATCCAGCCAGATAACACAGTCTGCTTCCCCCCGTTCCATGTTCTTAGACATATGAAGCCATTGCTTAATACAGTGATTTCCAAAGAAGCACTTGTCCAGGTTCACCCCCCACCCCAACATCTAAATACATACCAAAACTCCCTTATTTTGAAGGCATTTTTATTTTTTAAAATCACAACCTTCCCCAATTAAAGGTCCTTAATAACCAGAAATGAATTTGGAACATCTAAATACACAGAAACAATGTCTGGAGTGTTATTCAACTTAAAAGGAGTTTCATATCTGAGTTTAGCATGAGTAGTATTTCTATGTTATGCTAATAAACGTACATATACAAGCTACATACACAAAGTATTATCGGAATCATGCCTATTAGACAAACACACATATACTTTCACAGTCTGGACCTTAGCTAAAGGCTTTCCTCTGACTGCCATTATATACATCCCACCTGCACCACTTGTATACATGACATTTACAGAAGGAACATATATAATTACAGAGTGACACCTATATATTGGAGTGAAACTTATATTTACACAAGTGTTAATAATATGTGCGTGCGCGCGCATGCATGGCATCCATGGTCTGATCATGCACCTTTAAAATTAATGAGAAGTTTCCTAGTGACTTAAATGCAAATCTTGCATATGTGTTTACGTGTATATGTTTATTAGAATTATGTCTTACAGGCAGAACACCACTTTAAAGTACTCAAGTGTTTTCATTCTGAGATGTCATTTTCAGCTTTTTATATCATTTACAGTTTCTTAAAACCCTTTAGGCTAATATATGGCAAGTGCTTTCTTAGTCCAGAAGCAAAGATTTCTGGAAACATTGAAGGGAGGAAAAAAAAAAAATCAATCAAGCCGATTTTGAGAATAAACTGGGAACAATATAATTCCTTTGTATTATTTTATTTATCTTCAAAATTACAATCATTTTTTATGATAGCTTCTCAGCATTTTGAGGTAAAATCTCAAAATCTGGCACAAAGACAGGTCTTAAGTACTAGATGTGCCTTTCAGAAATTCGTTGCAATATTGCAAATTGTGAAATTTATGCATTTAAATAAAATATAGATTTCACTCACACACACCAAATTTTGTGAGGAAAAGTACAGCATTCTCCATGTCCAATGGTTCTGTACACATGTGTCTCAAGATTATTCACAGAGAGTTATGCCTCCTTTCCTCCAACAGGTGGATTGCATGAGCAATAAAATAGAAAGGTATATGGGATAAGGCAAGGCTCCTGTTTGATTGAATGTACATATTGTGAAGTGCAGAGTGTTCTGCCTACTGTCTTGCTAAGAGTTGAGGATGCTTATATTAGATTCACCATCACTCTTTTAAAAAGACATAGGCAATAATAAAAAATCCAATGTGATCATCATCCAATGAAAGACTGTTGTAACGCATACACCCCTTTGGGGAAGGGTTTTAATTGCACAAGAGTCTTAGTTTTGTTACCCGCTGAGTCTCTGAATTTGCAACTTTATTGTTTTCATGTGTACATTCTCTCTCTCTCTCTCTCTCTCTCCCCCTTCCTCCCCAAAGCATGTGCTTTGGCCTCCACTGAGCAATGGGAACACTTCATGCATCAGTGGATAGTTGTTTTGGGGTGGTTTTCTTTCTTTGCCTACAAATAAATCAAAGGAGAGTTGTATGTGTATGTAAACGTGCATGCACGCGCGCACACACACTAGGGCGCTGTAAAAGTACCTGCCAAGCCAAGTTCCAGCCATAAGGACACAATGTTGTAAAAATAATAAACAGCTGAAAATGGCCCCTTAGAATATACCTGAACATAGGTACTGCAGGGCCCTAAAGACACACATAATATTTAAACAGATTTCAAAATGTGAGACATACCTAAAGACAGTGAAACAATCCACATCAGCCCTGAGAGGATCTTACCTTGAGTGCTATGAGGTGTCCCTATTTCTTTATAAAACGTGTGGTACAAAAACTAAAAGACAGTTATAAAAAGGCGTCCACTTTAAAACCTTTGGGACTAAAGGAAAAAAAAAATCTTGAGGCCAGTATCTCTCATGCCAGGAAAACTCAAAGGAAGTCTGCCATTCACCCTTCCATAGGTACTTTGTCTACCTTCACATTTGTTGTTCAATAGCAATTCCCATAAAGCTTCACAAAGACCCAGCTGTATAAACCAGCGCTGTCAAAGAACACAGTTAAAGGATGGATAAAACAAGGAGGGTTGTCTAACATGTTGACCACTGGCTGAGCTTACGAGGATAAAGGAGCCTTGATGGAGAGAAGTAATCATCCATTGCTGTTTGTTTATTTTACCTCCTCCACCACATACTGGAAGCTTTTTTGTTATTTCCATTACCAAAACCATCCCCCCCACTGAGAGGCCTTTGTGATCTAAAAGGGGCAGAGCCCCTCTGCCTTGACAGGGGCAAGTTTATGTAGGCAGATTCATTCAAACACATCTTAAAATAAACTGTTTGGCTTCTTCCACTGTATCGTACTGTCCCACACTGCCTTTGAAAACACTTTTGAAAGTCAATCTAAGAAATATATTTGCACTGGATTATTTTTACCAAGACACATTAAAACAGTTTAGCATTTAAAGGCATACTACTCTGTGGAAGTCCAAATGAGAAGCACTAGCTTCAGTTTTCTGAATACACACCCACTCCTAATTGGTATGGCCATAGCAAGTGGTATGTCAGCATTCCTGCATAGTCTTTTTCATAAATCACCCTTCTGTGTCTACCCTGGAGATGCACTAATTACAGGTAAATTTGAACCAGGGTATCCACGTGTAAAACGGACATCATTCATATTATGAGGAAAGTGAGCATTCCCCTAGAACAGGGGTCTCAAACACACAGCCCACGGGCCACATGTGGCCCCAAAGCTATTTCTTGCATCCTGCAATGACACTATTGTTACCAATATTTGCAATATTGTTCTATGAAGAGGTTTCAGTGGTGCGGCCCTCAGGCTAACGTATTAGTCCTCATGCTGCCCTCAAAGTAATTTGAGTTTGAGACCACTGCTCTAGAACAAAGAATGTAAAGGTATTTTTGGCTTGATTTTCAGGCATGCTACGGACCTGCAGAGTCCACTGATGTGAGAGCTGTTGGTTCTGAGCACCTCTGAAAGCTGCATATCTGGTTTGTTGTTGTTGTTTTTTTATTATTATTATTTGGTGATGGGCACAGCTCCCGAACAACAGTCCGAAGGATTAACATCCTTAACTGAGCCTGAAAAAAAGTACGGCTTGGCCAAACAAAGAAAGTTGTCTCATAACACCCACCAGTGGGCTTTAGCCATGTCCTGAAAGAACTATTTCTTGGGGCAGTGGGAGACAGTCCACTTTCCATACCCAATCAATCCCTGGCCTCTGCACCATATGATTGCAAACGAGAAAGATAATCATAGTGATTTCAGTGATGTGCCATATATTTAAAATCAGGAACTTGAGAAAGACCATTCACTCATTTCATATAGGTCACTGAACAATCACTACCCCACTGATCAGTAAGAATTTCCCATCATTGCTGACATGAGCTGGATTAAAATAATATAAAAAGCTGCATTTTTTCTGACAATTTTTTTTTCAACTAGAGTATCACTTCAGAGTACATGTTTCATGATACTCTCTAATAGAACAGGATCCCCTTAACCGTCTCATTCAAAAAACGCAGATCTAGTCAGGGCTAATCTGGAATTAGAACCTAGAGGTCCTGATTCTCAGTCTCCCTTTTTAACCACTAACCATGTTGTTCCCTACCAGCACAACAAATTCAGAAGTCAATGAAATTAAACATTGCAGAGATGATGGCCAGCTGGAAAGGGAAAGCCCCCCTCTGAGCCCTTCTCTGGGAAATTAATATCAAGGATGTAATGAAAGAAAGCTATTATGCCCAGATCTCAACCCCATTCCAGGTCTCAATGATTTTGGTAGATTTTTAAAACAATGACTTCCATGGAAAGGGTAGTTTGTCATTATGTTGCCTCCTGTAGCTAGCAATCACTCTTTCACAAGCTGAAGGCAGCCGATGAGCATAACCTTGAGCTTGTTTGGCTCTTATCTTTCTTTTAAATGTATCAATACAACTACACCTTTAACCTTTTAAAAAATGTAAACCATAATCTAAAGACTCAAAGATTTAGGAGCATTCCTTTGGGGACACTTTCAGCTGTGCAGCATGCTTCCAGTTCTGCAAATCTATTTGCAAGGTGAATGAAATACAGAGCTCTACAGCTGGGTTTCCCCACAGAGAATTTTAGGAAAGCAGCCTCAAGATTATAAAAATCCACCTATTAAAGAATTCATCAAATGTAGGGGTTCTTAGTGGTGTTGTTCCTCCCCCACCTTCTCCCAGAAGGACAGAGACCAAAAATAAATTGCTGACTGTGCGCAAACCTCTTATTACACATCTTAGTTTGATGTGGATGTAGAATAAGGGCCACATTTTTGAATGATTTAAGTATCTAAAGTTACAGATAAAGACCCAGTGGGTTTTTTCAGAAGTGTTTATGTACCTAACTTCTATTAATTTCAATAGGAGCTCGGCACCTGCACACTTCCGAAAAACGCACCAGGAAGTTATCTGCATTGTTAGACACAGGCATCTAGATACCTTTACAAAAACTATACATGTTCTCTTCTCCCCATTACACTATTTCTTACAGACCATTTCCACTTGCATAGCAGTTTTTATCTTCAAAACAGTTGACCAATATTAATTAATCCTCACACAACTCCATTGTGAGGAAGATGAACATTATTACTCCCATTTTACACAGAAAAGAAGGTTAAGTGGCTTGTCTAACTCCAGTGAGTCAGTGGGGATTAAGATATAGGAGTTCCTCATCCTGTGCTCAGACACAACACCCTCTAAATCTTATCTTCACAAACTACTCTCTTTAGCCCAATTGCCCTGTCTGCTGCTTGGTGATCAAATATTTAATACATGCCATAAAATGAAACTATGAACTCTGCAGCAGTGCTTCTTATTGGTCATGCCCCATTACTTAAACCTGGTGGTAACATGTTTCTATATGATGATTTTCAATTTTATTATAGTCTCTATTTGCTCACTCACTTAAGATGTTTAAAGAAGAGTTGTATGGATTATCAGACAGTCTGAAAAGTCGAGTCCAGAGCTCTTCAAACACAGTCATTTTTGTCTCGTTAGCACAAGTAAAGTAAAAGCCTTGGGCAGGTAATTTAACATCCAATTTATCCAAAGGGACTTCTAAAGGAAAAGGCAACCTTTGTAAATTGTTTGTGATAATCTCCAAACTGATCATTAATTATCAGCTGTTAGAGTAAGCATTTCTTCCATCAACGGCACTGTGAGATTAATTTATTTCACATGAAATCCACTATTGTTGATGTGGCAAGCTGTATAATCAACCATTTTTCAGAACAACCAAGTTACAAAAGCAGACAGCAGCATAGCTAAGTGGTTTGTGTTCAGGCTATTTTGTTTTCCCAACTAGTTTAGAAACAACTTACCCACTGATAGGAAAGCAGAATACAGCCCTCTATTATTAATAATAAAGTTTACATTCTGTAATATCTTCCACTTGAGGTGGTAGTTACAACTGATTTAGACCAAGTCAACTGTGCTTAATAAAATGTACATTGATTTGCAAAGCCAAGTAACTTTGAACAGATCTGAAAACCTCATTTTCCTTTTTTGGTATGACAGGGGTTTTTTTATTCCTCCAAAAGTAAATGCTTAAAATTTGGAAGTAAAATAGATTTGCTGAATTAGACTATTGCAAATATGGCAGGGGACATGAAGGGAACAGAGATTCAGGTGCAGGTCACTGGAAGTAGAATCGATTAGTTTCACCTTCCTCAGATTCACATGGCCCAGGAAACTAGCAGGGCAAGTTCCACACAAGTCTCTGTTTCAACAAAAAATACAGTTAAGGAAAGAAATGTTACATAATTCCCTAACCAAACTTATTATTCAGACACAGTCCACAGTGTGTGACTGTAGATCTCCTACTATCCAGCAATAAAAGGAATACCTTACATTCATATGGAGCCTGATTCAGTTTCATTACAGTTAATAAAAATTCTCCCATTTGTTTTACTGGAGGAGGACTGAGTCCACAGTGCTCTGTATCGCACAGGGGGCCTAACACACACTACAAAGGATACATCTAGGAAACAGTTCACCCACCATGAAATGCAGCCATGGCATTCAGGAAACACAAACACAGCAGCTGTTTAACTGTGTAGAGCAACACCACAGAACAGTTTAGTGTGGAAGTGAAGAATACTGTATGCAGTTGAAACTGAGGAGAAAATTTAGACAGGCAATACATAAATAACCTAAATGGATTTTAGCCGAGACAAAGATGCCTAAGAAATTTGAGACCTTTGAATAACAGATGCTATAAAAAGTGCAAAGTATATGATTATATCTCTCTTGCAAACAGCTTCATGATGAATAGAAGCTGTATAGCTAATGGACCAAGCACCACAGGGTATATGTGAGACCAACAACCAGCAGTCAGCCTGATTTTTACATAGCCTAATACTAGGGCAGGCCACCAGTTCAGCTCTTGCTCAGACAGAAGAGTAATACTAAATCAGCAGCACCATGGTCTCACTTCCAAATAGTGACCAGGTTTGACCCTGCTTAGCACTGCAACTTGTGTAGCAAGATGCCAGAAAGTTGCAGGTTGTGAGAGTCCTCTTTGTAGTTCTATGAGACCTTTCTGAACTGTGCATGAAGTTCTTGTTCAAGACAGTCTCAAAGGACATAGGCATAATACAGCATGTACACTAGAGGTAGCACACAACGGGGATCCTTATTATCTTCAGTACAAACCCAGGTTTCTAAAGTTTTAGTTAGTACACGGCTGGAAAAATATTTGGATAAATTTTCTTCGCTCAACCCATTTGTAATAAAGCCTCCCTCCCTCACCACATTAAAAGAAGATGTCTCAATATGCTGGAGGAGTAACATGCATCAATTTCAAATTCATCATGCACTTGACCTTAGTTTCTCTCTATTGCAAAAGCCCCCCCCCCATGTATAGAGAACTTCAGATCACCAATGAAAGAGATATAACATTTAAGGAAGGAAAGAAAAAAATGTGGTGCCTGATTCTCCCTTCTGTCACATCAGTTTTAGAACAGTGTAACTCCATTGCAACCAGTTGTGTAAAGGACTGGGGAATCAGGCCGACATAGGAGTGGTGAAACACTACAAATTTGGCATTTGCAAATAAGTTCATATACTGGATAGGCTGCAATTAGATTCATCAGTCACATACTGAGGGCCATGATAGTGTCCCATGTGGCTGAATATCAAGACACATCAGCAATGACACATTCAATAAAAAAAATCGAAAGAAAGTACTTTCATGGTCAAAGTTGCTTTGGCATCTGAAATAAATGCTTATATGGAAGGACAAGGGATTTCTGATCAAGGCTGAATCTTTTGTGGAATCCTTTTATATCTACATTTATGTTTACAGATGAAAAAGCAAAGGAAAGAAACTTACATAAAACCTATCAGCATCTCCAGTCTTTCATTGTTAATCTCTAGCAATATTTAACATCTAAGCAAAGGTTTGCTGTGTTGAATAGGGTGGGGTTAATGTAATGTGAACTGTTAAATGAAAAAGCAAAAGTAATTCTAATTGGTGCCTTCACATTTCACACTTCAGAGACTTTTATGGGTTAAATGAAAGAAAGGGGGGGAGAGAGAGAGGGAAAGGGGAGGGGAAAAAGATGTTTTTATGAACTTCTTCACAAGGGATTGTTTATTTCACTGAAGTCCACTTAATTAAGTCAAGAGACAGGTTGAGGGGAAACCAACAAAAGGCATTTTATTTAAACACAGATATTTCTTGACACAGACCTACAACAACAGAAGAAAGAGCAAAAGTGTACCTCTCCTTCTTTCTCCTCCTAGTCCAGAATCCAAATGTTTAGCTGCACTTCACCCTCATAGTAAGGAGTGGATTAAGCAGAACATTACTTACTGCCATCTCAATAAAGGATGGATTAATTGCAACTTTGCCCCCTGTCCCTCTAAAGATATAAAGTTGTCCACTAAAATAAAATTAAACTTACTCAGGTGAGCCACAGCAAATATCAGGGCAGACAAACAAATTAGGTTCTTTATCTATATTTGAACCTTGAACTTTAACAGAAGTACTTGTGTGAGTAGTGCTCAACACTGGAAGTAAGAGTTACACAATCAAGCCTTTAACCTCTCTATACTTCAGTTTCCTCATATGTACAAATAACTATTTATAAGTGGTAATGTGCAATTTAATTATTTAATGTTTGTAAAGCACCTTGAGATGCACAGAAGACACTACTCAAGTAGGAAGTATCATCATTGTTGTAATGAATTCCAGTACATTCCAGTTACAGCAGCTGGTGAATGCCCTCAAAATGTCTACTGAGATTGTCATTTGCTTCTTGAAATAGAGCCCCTGAAATAGAAGACTTGAGTTATAACAGAATCAGGGCCTCTCATAGCTCGGTCTACACTGCCAGTGAAATTCAGCAGCAAGCAAGGGCAGTTACATAAGCTATGCAGAGCACCTTGCGTAACTTCCATTAATTTCATAGCTTCCCTTGTACATGTCGTCTTCACTGCACTGTGCCAACAGGGAATGTGTTCCCGTTGACATAGTGTTATGCCACCTTTGGAGGTGATTTTACAAGATCGTCTTCTGGATTGATTGAGTGCGTCTTTACTATCACTCAACTGAACTGCATAAATTGATCTGATGGTGATAACTTTGCCACCATGAGTGTAGACATAGCCAACATAACTTGGATTTTGTGGTTTAAATGCAATTTTGGAGCTAGAAATCTTCTGACTTGTAAGAATTAACCAAAAAACCTGTAGAAGATCAGTATTTTACAGTAATATCAAGTCAAGTGTCAGTCCCAGAAAAACTGCTGAACCAGAATCAATATGTCTTTAGCTCCTCCTCCTCTGCTACATGACTGAATAAGGAAGTTAGGTTGAAAGGACAGAAAGAATGTCTTCAGGAACTTGCTAACAAGTTAAGCTCAGGTTTGTGGGGACCTGGCACCCAAGCTGTTGAACCCTGTTTTCAAGCCTGAGCTTCTGCATCCACACTGCTCTGCAAACCTGTGTTTCCAAACTGTTGGACCTGGAGGTCTCACAGTTGTGCTAATGCATCTGTAATACTCTACACAGACCTTCCTGTCTCAGATCTGCAACTTGAGCTGTATCCACACAACAAAATGACAGGGTTGGACATGAATCATAACAGAACTGAGGTCTTGACACATACACACTTTAGTCTTGAGAGCTTGCTGACCCAAATTAGACTGATTGTTATCTGGAGAAAAATGGGGCTTAGACTCAAATCTGAGTCAGATCCTGGGCTTGGTATGCAGTGTAGACATATCATAAGAGGTCTACTTATTTTATGTCATTCTTGAGTTGATAAAACAGGACTATAGAAGGAAGGGAGAGACAGAGGACAAACAAATGAACAGAGATGATGCAAAAGATGGAAGAAAAAATGGAGAAAATGCTTCACTGCATCTACTCTGCCTGGTTCCTTAGCATCCAATGCACTCAGCAGGCCATGGTAATAAGTCCTTATACAAGTAAAGTCAATGGGAGTTCTGCTGGTACAAGCAGTGCTGGATTTAGCTCACCAGCTTCGGGGCCCTGCATAACAATATGCAACGTTCTTGGAACCAAGGACGTGTGGTATCTATTTTGAGGGAAATACCTTTAGAATTCAATGTGCCAGTGAAGATCTTGGGTTTCAAAAGCAAAAACAAAAATAAATGAACATACTGACTCTCAGCAAAACAATCAGGAAGGAATGAAAAATACTTTAAAGAGATAAAGAAAACCAACGTATGAGGACTGGAGCACAGATTAAAGACTCCTGTTCTCAAACTGGTTTCCCACAGTAGTCCCATGGATTACTCTACCATTGATTGCCCCCCCCCCCAGAGGGGAGGGCAGTGGCCATCTCTGCAGGCAAGTCCACAAAGCCACACATGGCATCCAAACCGGAAAGCTGTTCAAGGCTTTTCTTTCCTGCCCGCCAGCCCATTGCTTACTTTTTTTCTCCCCCCTCCCCCCAAATAAAAACTCCTCTGCACTCCCTACCACCACCCACATTCACTACCAGAGAGGGCTAATTATGCTATGAAAAGCTAGCGGCATAAAGACGATTATAGTATGCTGAGTTAAGGCAAGGCCTAGGCAAATAAACAGAACAACTTCCCTGGTCTGCCTCTCTACTTTTTCCAACTGATGATGAATCCCACAACCCATCTAGCCTTAACCCTGTTAAAAAACCAAAGCAATCTTTGTATTCCCTCCACCCTTTTTTTCCACTCTACCCCCTCCAATCTAGAGGTTGCCAGCAGAGCTTCCTGTTCAGCTTGGCTGGGGAAAAAAAGAAAGCAAGCAAGAACAAAGTGTCTAATGTCATGCTGCCATCAATGATCAATTCAACATTCAGGAGAAGAGAGCATCACCAGTGTCCTTCCTATAGGTGCAGTTTCTTTCTCCCATCACGTATCCCCCACACTACAGATTCCATGCAGATAGGCCTTTCACAGCCTACTGAGTAAGAATATGGCATTTCTAAGAATGAAAAACCACTGCCTGCCTTAGCAACTCCCTGAGAGTGTGGAAGAGTGCACAGTATCAGAGTATCCACAGAACCTCGTCCTGTGAGGTTCCATGCATCTTCAACTTCATTCCACTTCAACCAGAACTGAAGTCGGCAGTGTCCTCAGAGGTTGGAAGAAAGAGGGAATGTCTGAATGTATTTTTCAGTGGGTAGATTTAAAACAGGGATGTCATATTACAGCCAAGACAAAAAGGTATGCTTTATAAGGGCAGCTACAGTTTAGCTTTGTTACACTGGTACCCGCTATCACTACATAAGATAATGCACATGTATAAAAAAAAATCTGACCTTAAACAAATTCCTTTTAGGGATGCTGGCTATGTGTTTGAACACAACAGTATTTAATAAGGTATAGTATCTGTGATTCATCATTTAAAGGCAAAGATAGAGAACCAGGGAAACAGTTCTTTTCAATTTGACCAGATCCTCCTTTAGTTCTACTTAACATGATTTTCCATAGACAGTATTTACTAATGGATAACTCTTGATATCTTTTGGAATATTCTTTTCACTCTTAAACAAGAACATATATTTCTAGACCTTATACCTATTCCTTTCCAACAGCTTGCCATATCTGCAAGTGTATATCAATAATGAATTAACACATACCAAGCACTTCTTTTGGCAGAATACTGATGTGAGGAGAGATAGGCTAGGTCTGTTAAATGAATAACTATTAAGAGCATACTTTTAGAAATCAGTCACTCTTACAGTAATTGACAGCAGTCATTTGCTACATCGATACTAGAGATTCATTTTAGTTTTTATATGAACCATGATATAAAGATAGGCACTGCAAAGACCATATGTGGTTTTCAACTTCCCAAGATTCCAGTGTGACATTGTCCTTTTAAGAATGTGTATTAAAGACCCAAAGTAAAATAGTCCACAAGAACAGAACAGAGGAGGAAGCATGAAATAGTGCTGGTTCATAAGTATAGACAGAAGAGGGTTCAATACATCTGCATCACAGCCTTTTTCTCATACAGTTTGGTAACACATATATTGAAAATAACTTCTATTAAACATTTACCACACTGACGCGATTATCTGAATGCAGTGGAAAATAATGAAAAAAAATGTGGATAAGGAGAGTTTTTAATACCTAAGGGACCTTTCAATATAATTAACAGACACTAATTTACATGAGGGAAGACATGATTTCATTTGGGATAACAGAGAATTTCAGACAGCCAAAATTTTGGAAAATTAAGGTCATGCTGTATTGCTTAAACCCAATTGCCTTAATCAAAATATCACATTAAAAAAAAAGCCTCTCAAGATATCAAAATTTCTGATGCCCAGTAACCAAAAAGAAATTCAAAACTGCCCCCCCCCCAAAAAAAAAAGGTTTATGTGGAAGGAGGGTAAACTTGGAAGGAAAGTAAACTCCGAAAGTAGTATCATATTATCTGAACAAGTATATTTAGGAAATACAGGAACATAGACTGGACAATACATTACTGGGTGCAACTTCTTACCTACTAAGCTACTATGTTGAATGTCAAATCTCATAATTATGCAATTTAGAGTAGAGACACTATGAAATTCTTATCTGTTTACATACCTGTAGGGCCTCTATCACAGTATTTATCTTAGTACATGCATACGGCATAACACCCTCTCCTCATCCCAAGTTAGCATTCTGCAGTGGTGTTATCTTTTAGATCATGCTATCATCACTTAACAGAACATAATGAAATTATGCATTCATGTTCCCCAAAATAACATGGTAAAATACCTCCTATTGCCAACATGACTTACCATAGAGCAACATGATGATTTAAAAAAAAAAAAACAGTCATAGTAACTTATTTACATCATGATTGGACCAAAGTCTCCCATTTGACTCATGCTGCACACACCCATTTATATTTTGTTAATGCTTAGTTTTGTTTCTCATACTTGAAATCACACAAAGGGGAACCCAAGATATATGGAACCTTCCATGTTTCACTCCAATAAAATGTTACAAATACATGTACCCTATATCTTCATCTTCATCATCATCATTGTTTTCCCCAACCATCCTAGTAAATTAACATGATAAACCACACCTATTACATCATATTGGAGTACAATATTTTGACAGTGCAGTGTGAATAGCACAAACATCATCTTTCAAAATATGTGGAAGTTGCAATTGCCACCCCCCCCATAAAATTTGCATTGCAGATGAATATCAATCAGGCTGCTGAATTTTTTGAACATTTCTGGCCTTTTCTATCTTGTAGTAATTCTGGGCCCATAAGGCCAGTCAGGATCAGGAACAGGATCATGCACCTAACTCAGGGTTGAGACTACTGGGGGACATTCCCAAAAATGGAGAGGAAAGTAATATACAGTTTCACTTGAAAGCACCAGCTGATAACATTTCAGGTTGCATCTTTAATATCTGCTTCCACACAGTTGTACTGCATGTTCTAGCTTGGTCATGGAAACCTGAGTTCATCATGCCAAAAATATCAACTGTGGTTCACTTCATTACAGAAATTAAAAATGTTATTTACAATGGAGCATACATTCAGAAAAGAACAGGCCCCACTTTAGGGGCCTGAACTTTCAGCAAGCAGAACTCTCCCAGTTCCTACAGAAACCAATGGGAATTGAAGCCATTCAACACCTCGCAAGACCGGTTCCTACTTCTGTATGCAGCCTATGCAAGTTAATTTGTAGATTCTAGCCTACATAGTCTCAAGCAATTTATTCATATTAGGCTGATGTTTAACACATTTCAAGAGAACCTATCACACTGGCATCAAACCCATTAGGTTAACTTTGTATATGAGTGAGATTACCTTATTTCTGTCCATTTACTTAGACTGTTTCCCAACCTGATCAAGTATATATAAAACAGAGTGAATCTGAATATACAGTAAATTAACAATCAGAAGAACTTTATTCCACCCTTTGGAGCCATGTCCATATGTCTGAGTTACTTCTATTTTCAACCCACATGCTCTCCAGTTCCTCTGGTATCCTATTCTTTCAGGGAACACAGAGCCTCTGATTCCAGTTCCACTGATTATCATGAATCTTTCCTATTTTACAAATATTTTGATATAAACATTAAAACAAATAATTCAGGCCCAGACCCCAGCCCACATCCCTTTGTTGAATGGTTGCTAGTTCACAGCCAGGTTGGAGTCTTGTCTTTACCCCGGACTCAGCTGGTTCCATAGCATTTCATGATAGCGTACACAAAGGGCATCTCTCACATCTTGTGATGAAATCTACTCTCCTGGAATAATTTTAGTCTCACAAGATCACACTTCAAAACACTCCATATGTCCAGTTTGGTTATTTCTCTTTTAAAAGCTAATAAATATAGTATTTTAATATAAGCATACTTCATCTAAAACCAACCATCTGAAGTTCTTTGTGCTAGTGAAAGAATCAAAAAGAGTCATTTTATGAACTTCCCATTTTATTTTCTTAATTTTTAGTGCATTGATGGCAACCTCTACACTGAAGTCAACCTGAGTCCTTCTACTGGTTCCATGGGAATCGGCTGGTGCACTGTGATTGTAAATGAATTTAGCATTCATGAAAGAAGACAGAAAATTATAAACACATTTTCTGTTTATCCACAGAATAGGTACTTCAAGGACAGGACAGGCACAGCAAGGCAACACGCTTCCCTACTTAGCCCCATCCATTAATTAAAGGACCAGTCCTAGAGTCACAAGCAAGTCCATTCTCCAGGTCCCTTTGGTTCTTGGCTTGTCTGTTATAATTGACAGTTAGGGTACCAAATAAAGCCAGACGTAAGCATGCAAACACTTGTTTACAGAACAAGACCAACACAGCCTCTCATTGCATATAAGCTGTTGGACAACCACTGGTAGTAGTAACTTTCGGATACTCCTGTCCTGACTGGTTTTTAAACCATCCAAGTCAGAGTGACAGACTGAGTCCGCCCACCTCCATGCCTCCCAAAGCCTCTCATCTGGGTTATTCCCATTTTAAACAAAGAGCAGCTATGGTCTCCTGCACAATCCCAGCAGAAACTGAGATGTTTCCCTTTAATTTAACCTGATAAATGGGCTTACAGCTGCAGATTAAAACTATTTCAGGCACCCACTTCAGTGTTTCATACTACTTATGCCAGATCAAAAGACCAGAGACAGGGACAAGTTCTGATTGCTCTCTTTCTGTAGGTGAGACCTGTCTATAGGGACTGGATAACTGAGACAAACCATTAACAACATTTTATAGCTCTGAAGTCCTATGGGCACACAAGAACTTATGCTATAATTTCTGTGGGCTTGTGTGACCCATCTCCACTCTGCACATATACATCCTTTCTTCCTCTTTATAGTGTTGAATATTAGGTCACTCTTTGAAAATACAGCTGCTGCACATGCAATAGTCAACTGAATTCCAGAGGCTTTCAAAACCAAAGCCATAAAGGGCTTCCTTTAGGCATAAGCAACTCAAGTGACTGTTTGGACCCTGTGCTTCCATGGGTTCCAGCAGCTCTGTATTAACTTGATGACTAACCTGATTCCCACTCTGACAATGCAACCAGGGGTCAGGAAACTGACAGAACGATTTCCTCTGGCAGTCTCGAGTCTTGCAAATCATAAGGCTACGCCTTATCTAAGCATTTGACAATATGGATGCAGCAGAGAGACAGTGAAATTTAACTTCTCAACCCTTATTTTAGAGTCATTTGTTCCTGCCTTTAACACAAATAAAACCGCATCTTAGTAAGAGCCAAACTAGTCAGGAATGGCAGCCAATGGGAGAGGCAGGGTTGCAACACCCAACAGACAAGTGAATTCTGCTTTTCCAATCCTCTGCTCTCCTAAAGCTTGCTGTCAGAGTTAATAGTACGGGTGACACAATGTGGCAGTTTGTTTCAAACATAGCAAATGAGGCATTTAGAAATTTAGTGGCTGAATTATAAAAAGAGAGAGAGAGAGCTGGATATTCATTCCTCTTTCGTTAATGACATAAGGCAACTAAGGTTTAACAGCATAAATAAATCAAATTATATAGCCTAGGGACCTGGCTTGAAAGTTGCAATTTTAATAAAAGTGAGACAACTGGCAGGTTGTTCAGATACAACTCTCTCTCTCTCCCCATCTTTACCCCTACCTCCTCCCTCACAAGCTCCACTAACAACTATCTTCTCAAATTTAACTTGTCATGTACTCACTTTGGAGTGCCATTCAAGCCACAGTGGACTGGAGAACTTTACTGAAAGAAAATGGACAACAAATTAACTGTTTTACCTAAGTGCTACAGGAGTGAACAGGAAGCAAAGAAAAATGATTAAATTGTTGATATCGGTCAAGTAGACCTTCCTCTGTAAATTTCCAAGAACATTTGGAACTGGAAGCTTCCCTATGAATTCATTCATAGCAAATATTTTTAAACAGAATTTCTAGCCTACCTCCATCCCTGAATATAACATAGCATCTCCCTCTTTCTCAGTCACTTTATTGGAAAGCAGGAGAAGTTATTTCCTGCTCTGAATAAACCCATTTTATTAAAGAATTGTACTGCCAATCAAAGGGTTAAATAATTTCAGCACAGTTGCTGTGGAAAGATGTGGTGGCCGAAGAACTAGCTTTTTTCTCTTGAACAAAATCATAATTTAACTGGCATCAGAATTTCCTTAAAGCTCCGTAGCTTTGAAGTTCTGAGCTCTACCAAGAGAGGACAGCAGTATTACTCACAAAGATGCAGAAGTATTCTCGATCATATGTTTGTGTGTGCTGGAGGTTGAGAGAGACTGAAATCTCTGCAAGCACAGGTTTAGGACTCTTAGTTTAGTAACACTAACTTTACTACTACTAGGGCTTATTTCTTACCCACACAAATAGAAAATTATTTATATTTTTGCTGGCTGTGCATCTTGCTTGGCCTAAGAATGTAAGGCAGCTCAGGTTGCCTATATTACCTTTTTTTTTTTTAATCCTTAATAAACCAAATAAAGGTACAGGCAAGTAAAATGTAATGGTTAACAGCATCACTCTCTCAAGCCTGCATGTAGTCCGACACAGAAAATCTTTATAAAAATCACAACGAAGTAAAGAACAATTAGTCATTTTACTCACTCTCCTGAAAGCATTGGAGCAAACAATCCAGCCCTGCTTGCTAGGGAAAGGTACATTTATTGAGAAGAACATTTTGCAACATTATGATCTGATACAACCTCAAAACTATGGCAATCAGCAACTCTCTAGACACAGCAGCAAGAACCTTTAGCCTTGTCCAAAGGTGTTAACAATGCAGTACTAATGTGACACGGCACTAAATGGATGGCCAAATACAGAGACCACTCTCTGCATATGGGAACCTGATTTCTCCTCTTTGGCTCAACCCATTTCTTTTTTTCTTTTTAGTATACTCCTAAGAAAAACATTATTGGCCTCTTAAAGTATTAGAACCAGAGAAGAAACACACTTTGTAAAACATCCTTTGGGATGAAACTAGCAAAGCCAAAGTAGATAATAGTTAAATTGTAGCAAAAGATTGAAAACATTAAAGATTTTTCACTATGTTTATAGCATGTCCTTTTGCTCTAGATTATCTGTTAAGAATTAAACATGGACGAGTCACCTTTGACTGAGGAAGAAATTGACAAGTCCAGGATACCCTTGAAATGGCAAGTTTTCTGTATGTTTCAGTAACAGCCTACGAAATATACATATTGAATATTTGACTCTCTTCCCTTCTTAACCTTTAGACAGATAAACTGGCTTAAAATGACGGTACTATGAGTCTACAGTTTATGCCTGAAGAAGAGCTCTGTGTAAAATCAAAAGCTTGTCTTGCTCACCAACAGAAGTTGGACTAATAAAAGGTATTACCTCACCCACCTTGTCTCTATAATTTATGCCATCAGTTTTGTTTTCTCTCATTGCACCAGTAAAGAAAAAGGGCTGCCCTGATTTAAAGCTGTAAATTCAATTCAAATGGGAAAGTGTTAAATTCAGAAGTGCCTTTGGTCCATTAACTTCCACGTTGATTTGACACGCTCTGTAGTGCTTGGGCAACAGACTCTGCTATACAACCTCTTCTTAAGCAAACAGTGCTGCGTGTCATAAACCATCTGGGGTGCCAGTTATAAGGGCTACTCATCTAGAGTCATCTGATATACTTAGAAATTTAGAGGGTCAGAACTAAGAAACTTTTCTGCATTACAAGACCTCTTTTTCTAGACTAAGGAGATCACCATTGAAGGATTGATGGAAGGAACAAGATTTTGGCTGAGGCAGTTGTTTTCATTATTAAGCTGAAGAAAGCCATTGGCTATGTAAGCTTACAAGAAACCCTACAGTTTTTCTAAGGTACCAATAAAAGTGATACTATTCATAACCTGGACAGTGCTCCCTTTCATATAGACTCTATAGGAGCAAAGCTAAGTGCCAAGCAGATGGCTGAAATCTGTTTTGTATTAAAAAAAAGTAAGTGTGTGTGTGTGTGTGTGTGTGTGTGTGTGTGTGTGTGTGTGTGTG
>ML682017.1:13434255-13492294 GCA_007922195.1 Podocnemis expansa
TGTGTGTGTGTGTGTGTGTGTGTGTGTGTGTGTGTGTGTGTGTGTGTTTTAAACTGCATTCTTTGTATTCATATTCAGGCCTAGGTTTCAGCCATCAAAATACTGGCACTGAGGCACTAACTGGCAACTAAGGTAGTCACTGTTCTCCACAAAATGTTCAGCTAATATCTCCCAGATGTATAATTAAGGCAAAAGATCATCTTCTTAAATTGGTATCAGTGCTTTGGATGGCCTTTCAAGACACAGTGTATGAGAAAAGCAAGTTTACTTATTTATTTTTAAAACAATGAATGTTCTTATTTGTGTTCTAGTCTGGTTTTTTCCTTTTTTTCTTTTTTAAAAACAGGCTGCCCCTTAAAGAATATCAGTTTCCATTTCAGCATATTGCCACCAATATAATTTATCCCCAAAGCAAACCACTGCAGTAACAGTCAACAGAGTGTGTGTGTAAACTATTAATAATGAGACTGCTTGTTTTATAAACTCGTTATAAAATAATGGATTTTATTGTACTTTCTTGGCTATAGAAAGAAGTTAAACCAACTGTGTGGGTCTGGCAGAGTTTGGTTTTATGACTAGTGCAGCAGGCCACATCTAGAATTGGTTCCTGACTCTGCCACTCACAAACTGTTGGGGCAAGTTACTTAGCCCACAGGTGTCCCAATTAACTCATTAGGAAAATTGCAGTTTATTGTTAAGAATAAAGGCCACACCAGTGATAAGCCCCATGGGCTTCCAGTCTGTGACTGAGCCTCGTAGACTCCAGCACAGTACAATTAAATAATAATGCTTTTCTATGCTTATACAGCTGCTAGGACAGTAGAGTATTGAGGCACTACCAAAATATAAATATAACGGTATTATTAACAACACACTACCATCATCATCAGCTTCCACCCTCACCTGTTTGTGAGGCTTAATGAGCTAATATGTCTAAAGCACTTTGAGATTGGCAGATAACAGCTCCAACAGAAATGTCTGGAAAAGTTGCTGACATCCTGGCTGCTCCACAATTAATGGGAGTTCTGCTACTGACTTCAGTGGACACAGGATTTCATCCTGTGACCTTTGATAAATCACTTCCACGTTCAATCTTGTTTTACCCATCTCTAAAATGGGTTCAGTGACAATGGCCTGGCTTGGAGGAGTTATGAGAGGCTTGGTTAATTAAGGCCTATATTCTCAGAAGTGACCAATGATTTTCTGTGCCTTACAAGACCAAATTAATTACACTCCAAATTAATTACCACTTTTAAAATTTTTGGCCTTATTGATCCTATCCTACAATGAGCTCTGCATGCAACCATACAACTGGAACACCACAAAACCTGTTGTTGTTATAATCAGTTATTTTGCATAAAGATGCCCTTTTACAGAGTTTCTCAAACAAGATAGCTCAACTTACCCAGGAATGCAAACAAGGAATCCTGTGGCACTTGAAGACTTAAAAACGTATTTGAATTTGCTATTCATTGCATGAGCTTTTGTGGGAGACACTGGTAAAGTGGGATTTTCTCCCATGAAAGCTCATTCAACAAAAAAGTTTGCTCGTCTTCAAGTGCCACAGGATTCCTTGTTTGTTTTGCTGAACTGAGCTAACATGGCTGCCCCTTTGGAACCTATCCACGAATGGCATTTAGAAGCAATGCAGCTCAAATCCCAAGACTTTAGAGTTTGTACCTTTAGGTTTCAACCAAACTTAGTGAGAGAATGACATACTATATAGATTAAAGCCAAATCTACCACCTTCGTTCATTGATCAAATTCTGTTTCACACTGAAATCCTTCAAATTAATGCCACTGGAATGCAAAAGACTGAAAACAACATTAAGGAAATCTTCTTATATGATTGGAAAATAACTACTTCCAGTGGGACAGCTCCAGATTAGGTATTAGGAAAAACTTTTTCACTAGGAGGATAGTGAAGAACCAGAATGAGTTACCTAGTAAGGTGGTGGAATATCCATCCTTAGAGGTTTTTAACATTCAGCTTGAGAAAGCTCTGTCTAGGATGATTTAGTTGGGGTTGAACAGGGGGTTGAACTAGATGACCTCCTGAGGTCTTTTCTATAATTCCATGAAGAACCTTCTTGCATAGCCTTCACTTTGGGTCTTTGTCACACATTTTAAAAAGCAGATGTCAAATATTTGGATGGGTAAGAATCACAATACATTTTTGTACTCTGCAAAGCAGTTTCTGCTTTTAAGTTATTTAGTTTGCTCATAGTGGCTGCCCATATCCTTTTTAAAAGTCTGCTCCTCATACTACTTAATTACTCTCTGTGTAAAGAATATTCTTCCTGCACCCCCCTAGTGTCTGGTCCTAAGCTTATAAAACATGACAGCCCTTGCTCGTATGGCTGGAGATGCTAATTGTTCGCCAAGATGAGCCCATTACTTGACTGAAAGTTATACATACATCTCTTAATTTACTACTTAAACACTGCATGTTCTGCTACCTATCTTCAGTTCTCAGAACTTGCCTGCAGGTAGGGAATTATTTTTGACACATGCTCAAAAAATTGGAGATGCTAGAGATGGTATTTTTCCCTCTATCAAAGTAGTTGAAAGAGTATCTAAAGCTGTAAATATTCCTAAAGACATAATACTATTAACTATTAATTTTATTCCAAAGCCACTGTTTTACATTTTTAAGTAATTTAAGTATTATATTCCATCTTGCTAGAAAGAGACCTTTAGAAACAATAATTGGTCTGCTAGAAATCCATAATTTGCAGCCCTTAGAATCTTAAGAAGGAGAAGAATGGTTTGGAGGTTAAGCACATAACTGGCAGTCAGTATTGCTGGACTGTATCCCCAGATGTGCTAAAGACTTTGCCACTTCATTCCTCACTTTCCCCATGTGTAAGCTGGAGATAACAGTGATGTTTTACAGCTAGATGTCATGGAAGTCTTAAGAATTATTTCATCAATGTGTTTAAATGTTTTGAGTTCTGAAAATGAGAGGCATTATACAAGATCTAAGCATGATTATTATCCACAATAAATCAGTTTCCATAGCTATATTGTGTTGAGAAGGATGGAAAGACACAGTTAATCAGCCCTCCTATATAACTATGGGTTGAGGAAACACACTGATGACTCTATATCTGTACACCACTATACATATGCATAGGGCATATCTTAGAACAATATTTGTTCTTTAGTTTGTATGGCATCTTATGCGAATGCTTTATTCCAAAAGGCTTCATAGAGCTACATAATATAATTACAGAGTTAGAAAAACAGTGGCACAAAAGGAGAGAAATTAATAGGCAGAGGAAAGGGAGATGAGTCTTCCACCAAACACACTG
Source organism: Podocnemis expansa (assembly GCA_007922195.1). NCBI lineage: Eukaryota > Metazoa > Chordata > Testudines > Podocnemididae > Podocnemis > Podocnemis expansa. The sequence continues at coordinate 13,437,570 of ML682017.1, forward strand.
AGTCAGATTCTGATCTGAATTAACACCTCCCCCCTTCCAAAAGCCACCAGATTTAACTCCATATTCACATGGATGTAGCTGATACAAATTCTGACCAGTGTTCTGTGCAAGATAGTATCCAGAAATATTCAGGTGTATCTCCAAAACCTGAGAGCAAAAGACAAACCAAACACTAAACTTGAAAGAAAAGTTCCACTATTTCTATGTACCTCTGAATTTCAAGGCCAGAAGCTCAAATAGTTTTAAAAGAAGCACTAAGGGAACCTATTTGGCTGCCTGCAACAATTGCAAAGAGAGATTTTACTAGATGAATAATGTTAGATAGTCTAACATTTTTTTAATGTTTCACACCAATAAAGGAATGAACATCTATCATCTAAGTACAATCCAGGAAAATTACACAATTTTGTAACAGAATTGTCAAACCTGGAAAGCTCCCCAGCTCAATCAAATCCACTGAAAGTACTTGCATCTCATAGAGCTCCTGAATGTATAAAGTTTGGGGAGCTAACACTACATATGCAAACTTCACACACATTTTAAGGGAAAAAAATATGTCCAGGTTGTTATTGTTTATACATGAATTTAATGGGACTGCCAGGTTTTGACAGCTCTCGAAAAACAGCAGTCCTCGCTATAGTCGCAGGACAAATAGAACATGGGCAGTGCTAATGCAAGCCAAGTTTTCCCCAACACAGCTCCACCAAAGTGCCTCAAGCCTGACACAGTCAGACCACCTCTCGGGGTGAGATGGCACTTTAAGCTCCATGTCCATTTGCTACATGATCCCCCTCTGTTGAGAAGACACTGAATATCCTAAAATTGACATTAATTTAACACACCATGTGTTTTATTTATTTACTTATTTTTAAATTTTGGCCTTTCACAGTGGGATGCATTTTGCTGCATCACATCCAGCCAGAGCCAAGTCTTTTTATGTTACCATAGGGTAAGTGGAACATAAAGAAACCTAATGCAACCAAGTAGCATGACACACACACAGTGACTTGTTAAAACATAGTTATCCCCCAAAGACCTTCAAACAATTAAATAGGAGGCTTTATTTAAAAAAAAAAAAGTGTGTCATTGGTTTACAGCCAGCAACTTCTTTTTACCCTGTTGCTCTTACTCTCTATCTATTGTGCGGGCACTGGCAGGTAGCCCTAGTTGCTATTAGCCAGATTATTTTTATTCACGCAGTATGAAAATTCCTGTGCTGTTAATGAATGAACTATGGTACAGTAGTTTATTCTCCTCTTCCCTAGTGCCAAGAAACCGATGCAAGTATACACAACACCAAAGAGACAAAGAAGATGCAAAATACTACAAGTTCTCTCCTTTACACTTCCTACTTCACTTTCTAGAGAGCTACAAAGATTTAGAAAGCATAATAGATATAGACAACAATCTTAATTATGCAAATACATACATGCACATGCAAACTTTGTCACTATTAATAAGAACTCTGATTCTTCAGACAAGGGAAACAAATATTTATTCACTATGCTTATTTTTGCTCAAAAAGGATTTCAGTTCAAGGCATGAAGAATGGAAAAATATTACTAATAATCTTAAATATAACCGCACAAAACAATTAGCACCAGGGTAACATTTTATTCTATCTTTAGAATAAATAGCATCACTTAACCAGACTCCAACCTTCAAGAAAACCACCAATGGATATAATCGGTATGAACTTCAAGGAAAAAAGCAGAAGTACTTTACAAACTAAAAGTGTAATCATAGTTAACAGTGTGAATTTGTTCTTTTTTGCAAAAAAAAAACAAACAACAGAATCTGGAATATCTAGATCAATTTTTGTATTTTTTTAAAATTAATATAATTGAAATCTAACATTATACAGATGTTTATGTACAGAATGATTTATAAACATTACCTAATAAATCCTCATAATATACTTTTGAAGGAGGTAAGTTCAATGCCGATTACAACTTCTAAATTGAGCCATGAACCCCTCTTTATTGACTGTGATTCTGTCACGTATTACAAATATAAATGACATCACCTTGTAAAGAATTAATTGTTCTAAAGCAAGGTTGCAAAAGCACATCATGGCCACAAATGCCACATATGCCACAAACCAAAGCAAACAAAGAAAGGAGGAAATGTTAACACGTTTCTCAAAAAATACCAAAACAAAAGACAAGCCACACACACACGCACCGAAACAAAAAACCACACCACACTTAGGTAACTCCACTGAAGTATGGATTCAGATGACTGTAACATCCAGAACCCAATTACAGACCTTTTATTCCTCCAGCCCTAAGAAAGATATATTTTTAATATTAATTACTGCTGTTTATATTACAGTTCCAATTACTTCTTACGTTCTATTAAAATATAAAGATCCCTGCAAGCATCTCTCACCAAAATTCTTCAAAATCTTGTCTGAATGTGGTCTCTCTCAACAACTGGCATGTATAGAACTTCACACTGTCAATAGGACATATGAGTTTTGGAGCAACTTTTAGTGATTGTCGCTTCTCAGGTTAACATTGGCTAGGATCAATGCAGAGGTAACAAACTCAGTCTCCTGAGAGAAGTGTCGTAATGTACGATGTTCTTAAATACCCCCCTAGCGGCTGTCTGAAAGTAGATACTGCACGATCACTAGAGGAAATATGAGATGTAATAAACTTATACTATGACAGGCTGCTCTGTAGAGTATGATGGGGGAAGATAAAACATGTAGAAATATGTACTTTTTTTGAAAATGGTAGCCCTGAATGAAAAGGTGGGTGAAAACTTCATAATCTCACACTTTGACCAGTAACTTTATCAAGTATATCTATGAAACGGTGATAAAGATTCACTAGTTTAAACTCATGTCAGGTACAGTGCTCAAGATACCTAAGAGCAGTTCACCGCCCAAACCAAAAAGTTAAAGCAACAAACATTTAAAAAAAAAAAAAAGTTCCAGGGGAAAAGAGTTTCCATGTATTTTAATCTAGTCATCCAACTGAGGTTTCTAATGCAATTTTTAAAACATGCAATTTTAACTTTTCTACATTTAATAAACTAAGAGGTGTTTATATGGTGTTTTGGTAACATGTCAGATAAAATATACAGAATCTTTTTTTAAATCCCTGCTTTTAAAGATGATGCGCATTAAACAAAATCCTTATCATCATCAGAAAGGAATCCCATTATTGACTAATCACTGTGAGCACTTTTTTTCCACTGGAATACAGTGTGAGGTATTTACAGGCACTGAATATTTGTATTATGTATAAGTAAAACATGACAACATAGTTCTCCCCCCTTCCACTTATTGGTTAACTGTATTTAAATCATGACCGAAAAACAAATGAGTTTAAAAAAAAAAAAAGTAACCATACGAACGTTAGTTTCATTTTTGCAAATAGCCAAGAAAGCAGAGCTATTTGACATACATATAGGTATGTGCCCTATGCAATATTGTAAATAGATTGCTTTAAAATATATATTTAAAAGAAGCATGCAAACAGATTGAGACTTTATCTGGGGATGATATTCTTTTTCTCAAATACGTATCTCTGTGTGTATAACATATCTATCTAATTGAAATTTAGGTCTATCTACCAAACCTCACTGCAATACGACAGGCTATCATTATATTCTGTAATATGCCTCTCATGTGATATAGCTATAGATGCTAATTAAAAACACCATCAGAAACAGTGAATACTTTATATGGTTATTGTGTTTAAGATCTCTGGACAACAAGAGGAAGAAAAACAGTTCTTATCACATGTAAATGTACCAAAAAATCAGACACTAAGCACATAAGGTTTGCATGCTTGGTGGTGGAAGGGTGTGTGTGCGCGCGTGTGTGCATGCATTAATTAACTCTTTGAATACAGATGAGGAGCCAACCACCCAGAATCTGGTCATGCCAAACTCCTGATGCAAAGAATACAGCAGTATGAATTGTTCAGTTTGATGTGTCGCTTGTCAGTTCCCTCAAATGTGGTTCTGCATTCTAAGCACAGTTCATGATTCCAAAGACTAGTAAATTATTGAGATGTTAATTAAATTCCATCACCTGTTTTACAGTCAACTTCTTCCCCATAAAGCATAAACAAAACAAGTGAAATCAGTAAAGAACATTAATGAACATTCTAGAAATGCATTATTTCTTTAGTCTTATCACAGAAAAATATAAAACAAGCAAATTTTATTTAGGCAAAAATTGTTAACTGCAACTTTCCACTTGAGTTCAATTCTTTCTCTCAGACCCTTAAACCTAAATAAGTCAATAGGAAAATCATCTTCTGAAAACAAATCAGTGGGACATAAATGACATGCAATCCAATACTAGTAGAATCTAAAACTTAAAAAAAAATAATCATAGCATAACTATTCTTTTTATCTCTACAGGTGGATTACATGAGAATGAGACATTCTGTTACTTTTTTTTTTTTATGAACACTCTCAGCACAAATAGTTTAATGTGAAGACTTTTAGTGTAACTTTGGTTAAGAAACACACTTACGAAATATACAAAAATTTCCTTTCAGGAAAATGATTTTTCCATTTGACAGTTTTTGTATGACCCCAAAATAAATTCAGTAGGAGTCTGAAATTACTCTTGCAGCACAGCAACTAAGTATTTTTTCCCTCATCAGCAGAGACTAAATTTACACCCTTAAGCTTTTTTCCCTTTCTGCAAACTGTCTAGCTTCTCATGTAATGTCTAGAGCAAGTAATCTGGTATCCTGTCTCTACCTTTTGTCTTCCTTTCTTCTTAAGGAAACATTAACTTACCCTTCCTTCTTGAACAATCATCACACACTTCTTTACCTTGAATCTACAAAAAGACATCAATCTGTCCTGATGTCTAGTTTAGCCAATCTCAAAGGCTGCAGAATAATGTAAATATGTAGTAATTAATGTCATTTAAGATTATCATACACTAGGGACACTATAAAGCAGTTACTTCATCTATTTTTCATTTACTAGATTTTATTATGACATTAAAACTTTATGCTGGGCATTTGTGAGCTCTTAATCATTCTGCAAATTTCAGTACTGTTTGTGATGGTTCTGGCTACACTTGTACTATCTTTTTCTCCAGGAAGTCAAACTCTTACTTGTGGGCTTACCTTCTGTTTTCAACAAACTTTGTATAATCGCCCCTGTCTAAAGAAAAAATCCAGGTTATTCTTTGGAATAATTTCGTATGGGTTCTAAGTGTCACAGGTACACCAAAAAGTACATCCCAGCAGTCACGCATTCCCTGATAAGCATACAGATTGTAGTTATACATTTCTCCTTATATTTTTACCATAAACATTCTCGTGTACAGCTTGCATTTTCTGATGACCCTTTCCATTATATGATGGAACCTCCGCAAATACAAATAAAAAGGTTCAAGGAATTTTTCAGTAAAACCCAAAAACCCTAGCACTTAAGTAACAACATATAAATTGTGCCTGCTAATTTACAAGACCTATTACCAAGTTACTACTCCTGCTGAATAAATTAATGCTTGTTCATTCTCATGACACTGTGGACCATTTTCATTCCAAGTGTGTAATACTAACGTTCATGATAATGAACATAGATAAACAAGAGGAAATCTCCTTCACGCTAAACCTTCTATTCATTAAAATCTTGGGGCGACTCAAAGTTTCCAAACTATTTGAAGTTACTAGGTTATAATGAAATATGAATATTTCTATTTAGGGGAATGATGCAAATGAAAGAAGAATAACTCTTCTGTGCTACACACACACTTTAAGAACAGAACAGCAAACAGCTCTGCATGCTGAATCTTTACCTCCTTGCAACCTATAACACAGTCAGTTTTATAGGGGCTTGTGCATGTAAGTAACAAAACTGAAGCTGACAATGTAGATGTGACAGGTGGGAACGCAGACAGTGGAGAAAACACACTCAAAGAGCTGAGCTTGTTGAGAATGTGACAGCTCAAGAAGCTACCTCCTGTATATGGTACATGTGTAACTTGGATATACGGGTGAAGTGTGTGTGCGCGTGTGCGTGTGCGTGCACGCGTGTGTAGGGATGTGCGCGTGTGCGCTCCTATTCCTGTCTCTTGGTAAATATAAATATACTAGTTGGACAGTATCTGCTGTGTGTGTGTAACTACAGCCAAACACACATATACAATGTAAACAAATGGTAATGATTAACAGAGATATTTGTTTGTATCACCAATTTCAACTGAACAGGAAAAATGGTTAAAAAATCATATGTTGTGAGGTTTCTTTTATACTGCTTATCTTTATTCCTTGAAATCATCTGCATAGCCAAATGAACAGCACTTTATTGATGATTTGACTAGAATTTTTACAAGAACAAATCTCTGAGCTCTCAAAATGAAATGTATGCCTTGAGAAGGATTAGAAAGAAAATAGTTTTATTTCTGAGGAAAAAGTCTGATTTAAAATAAAGTCACTTAAAAAGAGGTTATAGGAAAAAAGTCAATCAATAGAAAAATGAAAGGACTATTTGTTTAATAGACTTTATATATATTCTATTCATAATAAAATTCAAAGAACAATCTAATAGCTTCCTTGCAAAATTTTTACTTTGGTGAAGTATATTGAATACTATTAACCACTGTTTGCATGTACAAGATAAGTCTGTTTATTGTTGCCGTTAGCTCAGGGTTCATCCCTATAAACAGAAATAGTTTCACCAGGTACTGTAGATAACTTAATACAGTATATATGAGAAAAATGAATCTTGACTTTTTCATCACATAATTAGAAACTAAAGAAAAAGTCAGGTATTTTAAATTAATCTGGCAAATGAATTGTACTAAACTAAATCTTTGAAGTAGTTCAACAATTCTAGTGCCGTTCTCTGGTAAGGAAATGCTTCAGTCACAAAAGGAGACAGAAAGTGTTAAAATAGTTCTTGCTTTCTTGAATTTCCTACCTAATTTCACATTCCAATTATTTTCATTTTTCTTCTTTATTTTAGTCTCAGCATTCTTTCCTGTTTACTGCCTGTGTGTTTTTCTCCCCACTTAAAATGTTTTCATCTTCCTTTCTTTTCTGCGCCTTTTACTATCATATTCAGTATTTTGAGCGATGAACAGCTTGACTTAGCATATTTTTAACCAGCTGGTCTAGCACCTAGCCTGTATTGCATAGTCAGATACAACCAAATGTTTATACAGAAGGTAGCTTTCATAAAATGAAAAAAATACTAAGTAACATGCATCCTGGCATTCTTTTATTTACCAAATGAAAAGTTTGAATTCCTTGTCAAAGGAAAACAAAGGCCTATTTATAATATTTAAAATTTATGCTGGAGAAGGAGGATAGTGGATCTTCAAGTTTGTAGAAATGCCTGAGACGGGCTTCAAAACAGTTTAGAAAAGTCAGATTTACATGAAATAAGCATTAATTTCTGCAGATTACAAAACACTGCTAGTGATAGGAAGAAAACTTAATTCCAAACGTGCAAGGCTCCCACAATAGCAAGAGGGGGAGGGAAATAAAATAAGCCATAAATAAAAATTCAGCTTTTGACACTCAGTAAAAGAGGTGCAGGTAAAACTTTGAACCCAGTGTTTCCTTTTTCTTTTTTTGGATACTTAAAGGATGATCTCTTGACAGAGTGTCTGATGTTAACTTGACTAAAAATAATCACTTCTGTTAGATCAACAAAAGGTCATGTGCTTTCCAGAGTGCCTTCCAAAGTTTTAGAGAAGGATCAAATTGGAAGTTAAATCTGTGGTTTCACCTTCACTGAGAGACCTTCTCTATCACATCAGAAATCACTCATTGAAGACACCGAGATGCTAAAAATGTGGACATTTTGCATCAAATCTTGTCCCCCGTATTTTAGTGGAGCAGCTCAGAGAAGGGGTACGGGAGAGAGAGATCATGGCAACGTTTTAAGGATAACACTCTAATCCTCATTAGGGATCTAAACACCACCAGAAAAGCATCACTGGTGAAGCAGTTTTAAAGGACTTTGCAGATCCCTTCAATCTGGTTCAGTCAACAACCACAAACAAATGATCAGCAAACTGACATGCAATCTGAGCAGCAAAGGTAAAGCTTCCCCACCGAGCATTCTTCTGGAGAGCATCTCATCACGGACACGGAGAACTGCTGCAAAAAGGGAGAGTTATACTTTTTTTTATTTTTTTTCCTTGCACACGCACACGCACACACATACACACACACTCCACTCACCTTTCAAACTCCTGAGGTAAATCAGGGTCAGTTAGCATGCTGGAAAAGCACGATTTCCCTTTGTCACAGCAGCCACCTATGATCGCCTCCAACTGAACCTGTCAAATGAGTCCAAACCTCCTAAACCGATTGATTTTCTCTCTTTCTGTGTCTGGCTCTCTCTCTCCCACCCCCCTCTCTGAGCTAGGACTCCTTGACCAGTCTCTTAAAGGGGTAGCACACTCAGCAGCAGCCACTGTTTATAAAACTCCCCCCACGGTGGAACAGCGTGCTGCGGTCGCAAGGCATTAGACAACCTCAGGGTGCCTGTCCTTGCCTTTTAATGCTGCCCTCCAGTCCCCACAAAAGGGGAAAAGCCAACTCATTTCATGTCCATACATTAAAAAAAGGGGGGGAAGAAAACCCAGAACCTGCGAACCAGGAGTGACCCTCAGCTGAGGCAGATCAGTGGAGAAGGGAGATAAAGTGCGAGCAGCCCGATTAAAGTGAAGCTCTTATCAACTCTCCCAGAGTTGGACTAGGGAAGGAAAGATTAGCCACACAAAAATATAACCAAAGGCATTTATACCCAAAGAATTTCCATTCCTCCTCTACCCTCCCTCCCCCTTTTTTAGTCTCTCCCCCTCTTTGGGGGGAAAAAAACCCAACAAAAAACAATCAGGCATTGTTCTGAGCGAAGAAAAGCAACTTTGACAGATTGAAATATAGCAGAGGCCCCTTCAAGGAAACCTGTAAACAACTTGTCACTCACTCTGTCGGTCTCACTGTTAGCTCTTGCTTGCCACAAAGTGCTGCGAACCGTCCTGGCAACAAAACCAAAGTTTCCTCAGCTCCAAACTCCATCAAACAGCCCTGGTGTGTGAAGGGGAAAAGGTAGCCACATGCCAAAACAGCGCGCACGCACACACAAAAACAACAATCAACTTTCAGTCTGTCCTCTGGGTTTTTTTTTTTTTAAACCCTTCTCTCTGAGCAAGTCAAAGGAATCCCTTAGCTGTGGATCTCTTTAATTTCCTCTGCCCAGACAGCCACAGATAACAAGGTGGACAGACTATGGTTTTAGAGAATCTAAGCTGGCTGGCAGAGCACAGCCTTCATAGCAGTTCCAATTATCTAGATAAAAATCTGGCAGACGAGGAAGGTAATCAGGTAATGGACCTTTGACATGAAATGACAGAGGCACACGCACGCACACACTTACACATACACACATGCAGAGACAGTGAGTGGCCAGTGCACTGCAGCATCTGGTCAAATAGGATTGCATGCACACACAGTCACACACATATAAGAGAGTGTGAATGCTCCACATCATACACACACAGAGACAGAAAGAGGGAGAGAATGAGAGAGACCAGATATCCACTCCTACTGGGAGGGTTCATTCTGCACAAAAGGCTACATTACAGAGCCCGCCCCAATAAGGGAAGGGGGGGGTGAGAGGGATGAGGGAAGCCTTTTATTGTCGAGAGGGCAGGTCAGTTGATTAGATTTTCAGTGGAGAATTCCACGAGGAAATTCCCTTCAAAGCCGGAGCGATTAACTGGGGGCTATTCTGGAAATGGAGCAGACAATGGCTCAATAGTCTGCACCGCCAATGTCCAGGCTGGCACTGAACTCACTTAAATAATAATAAATAATAATCATAATAATCATAATAATAATAAAAAGCCGGTGTCCCTGTCCTTCTACACATACACAAGCACGGACACCTACAAACCTCTCTTCCTTTCCTTCCAGCTTTCCTTCCTGTTTAGGATTTCTTGGGTTTTTCGGTTTTAGGTTCTGTGTGGTTTTTTTTTTTTTAATTTTGCAGCTGGACAAGATTAAGGACCTATATGCACCACAAGGTTTTGACCCCATAACAGTTTGATTTGGTCCGTTTTCCATCCCCCCTGGCAACAGGCAGACAGCAAATTTACTTTTTCAGATATATACAAGTGCAGGAACACATACAAGAGAGGATATAAAACAGTCAACCTTTCCATGCTGATTTTTTTTATAAAAAGCAACAAAGGAAAAGCATGTCATTTCTATTAAAATCAAGCAGTACAGCCCTTTAGAAATGTGGTCCTTTAAACTTGCTATCTATAGATATTGTAAAACTATACACAGTATCTGTAATATCAAGGATTTATCAACACAAGTCTGGGATCCAGCCTTAGTCACAAGTAGTAACAAACACTTGTGAGTTACGCACATCTTCCCAAATGAGCATTACAGCATCTGCAGGAGCAAAACACTAAAGCTAAATTTGCAAAGGCACCTTCAATATAGTACAGAAGAGAGTTTCAACCGAGATTGTTTCAAATCTGCCTCATACTGCAGTATTCAGAGAAGTCACATAGAATTTGTCAACTGCTGGCATGAGGTAGATCTAAATGCTCCTCACTACAGGGCAGGGTAAAACTGGTTTTTCTTTGAGTAGCCCCTGGCACATAATATTTTCTACAGAGTTTCATTCACAATAAACTGACAAATCTAGTTAATACATACAAGAATTTGTGTTTGTTTTTTAGTAGCTAACCCTTGTAGGTTAGCTATGAAACAAGTTTTAATAGAGAGGTGGAGCAGCAGATGGGAAAAATAACCACACACACTTTGCATTTTGTCTGAAGATCTCAAGCCATTTTAATTAAGTCTCACATTACTTCTCTGTAGTTAATAAATATAATTATGCCTAATTCTGATACCCTAAGTTGTGTTGAACAGTACCATATTCCAGAGGGAGATGCACTGAAATCAGCAGAATTTGGCCTTAAATGAAGAAACAGGAATACAGAGAGATGAAGTAACTAGGCCAACCTCACACAGCTAGTCAGTCAGCATGGCACTAGGATGAGAACTCAGAAGTCCTGACGCTCGCTCCAGTCCCCTGCTCTAATCAAACAGTAACAGTTCCTCAGTTTTAGAAAACAGCTCCCAAACCAATCAGTTGTAGAAACTCAGGTTTTCCTTCTTTCACATCCACAAATTTCAATAGTGTTTCACTTACATTTCCATTAACATCAACCGCTCTGTTAAAAAGATTTAAAACGTTGTTTATCTGCTGTGATTCTGGCAGACCAGGTCCCAGCTCATGCCTGTCCCCTAAAACTCATGTACAGTGACCATCTTTTTAACATGCAAAAATAGGACACGTGAAGTAGCCCTGTCCTCCCCTCCAAAGAGCCTGGTCCCCTGCTCCTTCTCTCCCACTCTGCTGACCAGGGTGGAAGCCATAGCTGAGCCATGATAAGAATCACCCAAGGAGTCTGGAGCACTGTGGGTATCCCTGGTCACTCCACCTGCCCTAGATGGGATGCTGTAGTGCCCAAGAGCAGCCTCTGACCCATGCTCCCCACCCCACCTGAGAACATGCTGACTAGATCAGCTGAAGGATCTGGAACCTGAGGACTTCCCACAGCAGCCCAAGCTCCCTGGACAGCTCTTTCTACTGCCTGGCACTAGCTTCTGGCCTGGTCAGGGTCAGGACTTTGGGGAGAAAAGAAGGAGCAAGGGGCAGGGCTTTGTGGTGAGGGGTGACTAAGACCCATCTCAGCCCCCACCTGCCGCTTGGAAGAGGCTGGTACAGTCCTTGAACCTTGGGGAAACATGAAGTAGCACAGCAAGGAAACTGATGCTGTCCTGGAGTCATTCAACCTGGTACTAGGACTTGAAATGTATGTTTCAAGACTGCCCTGCCCAGCTAGGGATAAAGTCACTCTCTCGTCACTGAACACTGACAAATGTATATCTGGAAACTAATCTGGCTCACCTGTGTGTTAGCAGGGGCATACACAAGGGTGAGTGGCAGTGGGGGGGGGGGGGGCAAATCAGGGGCACATCTCCCCACTCCTTCAAAATATTCATCTAAAAATTGTTCTTCTGCTTCAGCCCTATACACAGCCCCAACTGCTGTTCTAGCCTGGACCAGCCGACTGCTGTCCCAACATCCAGCAACTGCTCTAATGTGTTCCTCCTCCAAATGCAGTCAAATTTAAATTCCTGCACACAATCCTGTGTGTTGCCATTGTTAAAATAGATGTTAAGTTGATTAAGAGTGTGATTAATGTTTAGACTTGATGAAAAGCAGATAGGATGCTGTAAATAACTCTTTCCTTCCCCCTGACTTAGTAAATCTTTAGTTAGTTTATTAGAGGATTGGCTACACGTATTACTTTGGTGAGACATTTAAGGTAAAATTGACTTGGGGTAGGGGATTGGGCCTTTGGAACTGGGAACAACCTGAATATTGTAAACTTTGGTCTAAGGGACTGTCAATCACAAAGGAAGCTTGCTTATGTGGCAAGATGGACTAGAGTACCCAAGGGGACTGTCTGTGACCCAATGTTAAGACTGTTGTGTGCTTGAGGTGTGCACATCTGATAGTGGGTTGATGAGATCTAAATATAGGACACACTCAACCAATTTGGCTGCTCTGAGGCCGGCACTCATGGTTGTGAGCTACTAGACAACTGGACACCAGCATATGTACTTTTCAAATTGGGTGGCTTCTTGTTAATTGATTCTTTTCACACTCCTTGGCTCCATTTCACTCCAGCCTTAGCTCTGCTCTCCCATTCCACACTGTTCTGCTCCTTCCTTCCCACTGAGCAGGGAGCATGAGATTGGCCAGACCAGGAAAAGCAAAAGAGCCAGAGGGTAGGGAACAGGAACCTGTTCCATGAGGAACTGGATCAAGGCAGAAAGCTGGGAAACAGGGAGGAATTAGAGCTGGAGACCATTTACTTGAATGCCTCTGATATCCCAGGTCCCCACTCTCTATCCCTTAACTCCGTTAGCAGCTGCCACCCTGCTCTCTCTTTTATTCCAATTAAGTTTCCCAAATACAGTGCAGTCTTTCTTCTTAGACTCATTCAGCTTCTAAGTCCTTCCTCCTCAGTTTCTCCAGATCCACTGAGCTCCCTCTCCTGGCTCAATGAGAGGAAGAGAAGCAAGGTCCAGAAAGGAGCAGAAATGTTTCCATTTCTATCTTCTTTCAAAATAATTAATTTAAGAAACCTCTGCCAATTAAGTGAATCATCTTTCTATAAATCATGCCACAGTCCTAAGACCTCATATTTCAGTAGCTACCTGAACACGTAACGAGTATTGTATATCCCAATTGAAATCTCAGCAACTGGGGATTTCCCTGCTTTTCTACAATAGCAAAACATTCTCCTTCCTGGCTCTGCTGTTTCGCATGATATTGGACTTCACACTGTCAGTGGTGCAGCCCTAACACTACCCTCCCAGTACCTCAGACCAGGATATTTATGGACGAAAGATGCAAACATCATGGGCCAACTTTCTGTTTGTCTCTTTGTTTTGTTTTCAAACCAGGCAGCTATTGGAAGGTACCCAGTGGTTTGAAAAGTAACACATAATCTCAGTAGAAAAGGATCTGTAAATAGAGTTCAGTAAAGGAAATCAAAAGTGCATCATGCATTTAATTTATCATATGGTTTGGAAATTTATATCACAAAGATACTATCAAACTTACTCATGGATAGATGTACAATATAGATTTAGACGGCTGTCTTAAAATATGGATTATTCTGGAAGATTTTGAGGACTAAATACATAAAATGATGAAAGAGAACTGAAAGATAATTTGGTGTTCACTAGAGGAAGTAACTCACAGGCAGAACTGCAACAAGAGCAGGATCTTCAAAACCAAACACCTCTAGCCTAACTCTGTTTCTACTGAAGTCAGTTGGAATGTTACAATTGACATCAGCAGGAGCAAAATCAAGTCAATAATCACTTCTGAAAATCCCAGCCCCAGTACTTAGGTACTTATACAACCCACATCACCACATGATCACCTTATAAACTTAAGAATTTATCCTCAACACATTTCTGAGTGGCACAAACACATTATTTATAACCATCTTACAGATGGGGAACAATAGAACAGAATGACCAAGGGTCAGATCCTTAGTTGCTGTAAACTGGAATGGCTACCGTCAAGTGAACTTCACCAATTTACACAAAATTGGAATCTGACCCTAGGTGACTTTCTGAAAAATCACACAGGAGCTCTGTGGTAGAACTGGGTTACAGCGTGCAGCAGCTCAACCACTGACTTAATCACAAAACTATCCTTTCTCTTCCAGTGGCTGTTGCCTCATTTACTATACCCTAAACAAAGAGACAAGTAAAATAGGAGAGTTATGCTGGGTCATATAGATAAATGACTGAGAAAAAAAAAGAAAGATATGTAAAGTGCAAACATCCATGAAAGAAAATATTATATTGTACAGCTTATAAATATTATGACAATTGTAAACTAGGGGAATGTGACCTAGGTATGCCCCACATTTGTACACAAGCATGCTGAAAAAAAGAAAATCCTTGAAGTGAACAAAAATGTTCCTAAAATTGTCAAATGATAACACTTCATCTCTGTGTCTTTGGCAGATATTACAATACAGTAAGTGAAGCAAAGTGTTGGAAAAAAGTGAACTTTTCAGTTTTTGTTTTTTCCATTGAAAGTTGTAAGAGACCTACGAAGGCCAAGGAAATGTAAGATATTCCATAGAATGATTACTGGAAAATTCTCAAAAGAGAATATAAGAAACCCTACAGATTATAAACCTTTCTTTTATTGTTTTTTTTTTAATTTGGCTAGGCTTAAATCATAATCTACAGTTTCAAATCTAGATCTTTAACATTTCTGTACAGATGGGATGGAGAGAGGAAATAAGGGGCAGGAGAATGGGAGAAAGCTGACATTTTCTACTGGGATTATTTTGCAAATAGTGAATGCTCAATTTGGAGGATGGAAATATTTAGCTACTATATAGTTTGGGTCATATACTTAGGAATAGATTTTTCCCTTCAAAGTGTTGCCTAACTGTCATCTCCATTAATGGGAATTAAATACATATGTAAGGATGGAAGTGAACTCTCAAGTAATATAATGGATTAAAGCTGTTTGAAAATACATAAATGCCAAATTAGGCTTGTGTAGTGTTGGACAAACCTACTACCTATTGCTGAATGGAATACAGTGAAATATGAGATGGTGGTGGTAGAGATGGCACTGAAATAAATGTTATGTTTACATTTTTTTCAAATGTATTTAATTTCTTTAAGAAAAAAATAAAACCACCTGCATTACAACTCATAACAAACAAAGCCATCATTTGTAAGCCATTTATCTAAAACAAAGTGGCCTATCACCCAAGAAAAAACTGTACAAGAATGAATGGGCATTACACTTATGGAGAAAGGACAAACCACTGAGTTTTCAGTGAATCAGAATCTTCTTTCAAAATTAAAATGTAGAACTATATTGAGGATCTCAAAACTTTTAGCTGAACTTTATAGTCATTAGTTTTCATATTTGTGTAGCTCTGCACTCCCAAATTTTGTTCAAGCCCAGAAGAAAAACCTCAATTAAAAAGTACTCTAGCCAAACTAAAACAAAGAAATATTGGAAATTTTGTAGAATCAAGGGACTGGTAGGGATCTTCAGAAGTCTTTTCCAGTCCCCTGTGATCAAGACAGGAATAAATATTATTTAGAAGATGATCCCTGATGTGTGTTTGTCTAACCTGCTCTTAAAAACCTCCAGTGACAGAGATTCCACAACCTCCCTGGGCAATTTGTTCCATTACTCAACTACTGTCACAGTTAAGAAGATTTTTTTCTGTACTGCTCCAGCCTGGTTGCAAGGCAGGGGGCTGGTGGTGGCCAGTGACAGGGCTGAGAAGTCTGGCAGCGGGTCTAGCGGGGGATGAGGAGGTCCCCGTGAGGCTGGCAGGGGTAGGGTGAGAGGACAGGGGCCCACAGGGAACCAGGGAGCCCAACATCAGGGAGCAGGAGGGGCCCAGGCAGGGCCAAGAGGCTGGCATGGGTCCACAGTGGGGCTGGGAAGCCCAGCAGTGTGTCTGGTGGGGTATACCCTGCAAAACTGGTGGGAGCCTGGGGGGCTGGTGTGGGTCTATGGCAGGGGTTAACGTAAGCCAGAATACAGGGAACACCATTCCAGGACCCACTATTTTAGGGGCTCAGTTTACCCAGGCCCCTAAAAATAGAAAATGGAGCCGGAATGCTGCTTTTCGGGGCTCACCATTTAAAAATAGTAGGCCCTCGAAAGCAGCGTTTGGCGTCCATTTTCTATTTTTAGGGGCCAAAATGCTAAGCCTCTAAAAATAGGAAGCACCAGAACAGTGTTCTGCCATGTTGGGCAGGGCAGGGAGTCCTAAAAAACACCCCCCAGTCTGGTCTCACTGAGCATGATCAGACGGTCTAGGCTGAAGTCTCAGCCCAAGCTGGGGCCCCTCCCCATGGCGGCCAGGAAAGGGGGTAGGTGTGGGGGGGGGCAGGAGCTGGGGTGGGAGTAGGTGTTTGGGGGGCAGGAGGTAGGGTAAGGGTAGGTGTGTGGGCTGAGGTGGAGGGCAGGCATATGGGGGGCAGGAGCTGGGATGCACGAGGGGGACCCACACCAGCACGAGGAGGTCCTGCAATTTAGGAGGGTTCTGGGGCCCACCAAATTATACTTTAACCCCTGGTCCACGGGGAGCCTGGTGGTGGGTCCGGTGGGAGGCGGGGAGGCCCATAAGAATGGCAGAGGCCTGGGGAGCCCAGCAGCAGGTCCAGAGGGAGGGGGCTGGGATTTTCTGGGGGTTCCAGCATGGGGGATTAAAAATATCGAGGGGGCCACCCACATATGCTGGGCCCCATTCTTGACTTTTGCTCTGGGCCCCGGAATCTGTAAAACCACCTGAGTGCCTCTCTGACTATGTCTACCCTAGCAAATTAGACTAATTTGAACCCTGTCTACGCTAGGCTTTGCCTAGTTTGAGCTAAAAAAATTTTTAGCAAAGCTTAGTTTGAACTAGTTAGTTCAGCTGGTTAGTCCGAGCTAACTGCTTAGTTCAAACTAATTTGCACTTTTAGTTCAAACTAGCCCACTGGAGACATGCTAGTTCAAACTAGCAGTTAGTTCAAACGAAGCATGGGTTTTTAGTTCAAACTAACTTCTTAGTTCGAACTAGCCGCGCTTTATTAGTTTGACCTAAAAAGTTAGCTTGAACTAAAAAAAGCACAGCTAGTTTGAACTAAAAAACTGTGCTTAGTTCAAATTAACTTCAAACTACTTAGATTGGACTAAGAAAGTCCAAACCAAGCTTTTAGGTGTAGACATAGCTCTATGCCATAATTTAAATCATTGATGGAGACATGGAACAGAATCGGACCTACTGTAGGTTCCACTTGGCATGCCCTTCCAGCTTGACTGTGTACCACTGATAACTCCTCTCTGGGAATATTTCCAACCAACCCTGCACCCACCTAATGCCAGCTCCAGCTAGGTTGCATTTTCCTAGTTTGTCTGTGAGGTCATGGAAGACAGTATTTAAAGCCTTCCTAAAGTTAAGATATACCATTTCTACCACTTCTCCCTACCCACAAGGCTTGTTACCCAGTCAAAGAAAGCTATTAGGTTTTTTTGATACAATTGATCTCAACAATGCTGATTTTTTTAATCATCTTATTATCTTTAGGTGTTTGCAAATTGATTGCTTAATCATTTGCTTCACTATCTTCTGAATATTAAAGTTAAACTGACCAGTCTGTAATTCCCCAGGTTTTCCTTATTCTCCATTTCATAGGTTGGCCCTATATTTGCCCCTTTTCCAGTCCTCTGGAATCTCTATCATCTTCCATGACTTTTTAAAGATAATTTCCAAATGGACAGCCGTGTTAGTCTAGTCCAGCAAAAAAACCAAAGAGTCTTAAAGACTAACAGATTTATTTTTCACATGAGCTTTCATGAGAGAAAATCCCACTTTGTCAGATGCTTTGAAGATGGGTAAACTTCCATTCTGTAAATTCACCCATCTTCGAAGCATCTGATGAAGTGGGATTTTCTTCCATGAAAGCTCATGCGAAAAATAAATCTGTTAGTCTTTAAGTGCCACACGACTCCTTGGTGGTTTTTTGGTTTTTTTTTTCTTCAGATAATCACTAATGCTCAGGTATCTCCTCAGCCAGCAACTTGGGTATTCTAGGATATATTTCATCAAACCTTCATGACTTGGAGACATGTTAGAAGTCCAGTCACCTCTAAACTTTTTGATGGGGGGGAGCTGTTAAGCACTTCTGTCATTTCCATATTTTTGGTTATTGCTTTCCCCTCTCTCATTGGCCCTACAATGGGCCCTACACTGTCGTTGGTCTTCCTCTTGCTTTTAAATATTTTCAGAATGCTTTCTTGTTACCCTTTATATTTCTAGTTATTTTAATCTCATTTTGCGACTCCTTGAGTTTGCTGAAGTGCACCTTTTTGGAATCCATTATCTTTATTGTGCTGTTTTCCCATTTCTCATGGTTCCTTAAAATCATTAATTCTACCATTTCATGATCACTTTTATCAAGATGCCTTCCACTTTCAAATTCTCAGTCAGTTCCTTCCTATTTGTCAAAATCAAATCTAGACAGCTTCTCCCTAGTAGTTTTCTCCATCTTCTGAAATAAAAAAAAATCATCTCCAATATATTCCAACAATTCATGGGATAGATAACCTGTTCCCAGCTGTGTTACTCTCCCAGCAGATGTCTGGGTATTTGAAGTCCCACATCACTATCAAGTTCTCTGCTCTGGAGGATTTTGTTAGTTGTTTTAAAAATGCATCATCTATCTCTTCTTCCTGGTTAGGTGGTCTGCAGTATGCCCCTATTATCACGTCATTTTTTATCTTGTTTTTCACGTTGGAACCCCTACTCTCAAGAAATCTCTAGCCCAGTCTAAACTTTTAAATACTCAACTAAACTAAACCTCAGATCCTTGTGTGGTTCACCACCACTAATCCATTTTGCCTTCACTGGAGAAGCAAGCAAGTGAGCATTTCTCATAAATAATGTGGGATTCTTTTATATATCATCCCTTTTGCTTCACTATCCATGGTCCAGGTATTTTGCTCTAAAGGAGATATAGATATGAGAATAAATGTTTCCAGCAGTGTCTCAGAAAGAGGGGCTAAAATCAAATAAAACAAAAACAGAAAAAAAAAAAGAGAGTAGATATAATGGAAAAAAATAAAAGGGCTTTGTTAAAACAAGTGTGTTTTTTCAGCTCTTCTACCTGCCTGGCAATTTGCTCCTTAAATGTAACTAACAAATTAAACTTGCCCGAAACATTTGAAAATATACAACATACCTCAGCAACTAGCTCCTTACAGGGCCATAACTTAAAAATTACACTTTATCTTGCAATTTTTTTCTAAATCTACCACCATTAAAGTAGCCTCCCCCCCCATATACTGTAAATGATGGAAATGGGGCCAGAGATGAAGGCTGTATTTCAGTTTCTTTAAACTTGTGTATATGAAAGCACTTTGTATACAACCTTTTACCACTGTTTCCTCTGTGTAGTGAGTTTCTCTGGTTGTCTGTCTCAGTTTTTCACAGAAAAGCAGCTGAGAGAAAAACATTTGAAAAATAAGAAAGTGACTTTAGAGCACAAAAAAAGGGGCAAGTAAACTCATCGACAAGTGCAGTATTTGAAACTACTTAAGAACTGAATAATTTTCCAGCTGATGTGAAAACCAGCAGATTTCAACTTCTTGTTTGTTTGATTTCTTCTTTTTTTGAGTGTTTGTTCTTGTGAAAGATATCATATTGGCAGAAGCTTACAAAAAGTTTTACACTTGTACAGAAGGTTAAAATTATCCACTGATTTAAGGGTTAAAATTATTTTTATCTAAATGATTGCTTCTTGAGGGACAAGTAGTGTAGCTGCAGTGCCCATTCGATACTTGGCCCCTCTATGAAATGCCAAAAGTGATGCCACTTAGTGCCAGTTCCAGTTACTACTGTGGGATATAAACAACTGTCCACAATATACTGGACAACGGCCATTAACTCATTTCATATAGGCAACAAAACTTTCATCCAAGAAAACAACTTTTGATTCATCTTGGCTTTCAACTGGTGATATAAAAAGTGAAACCCCTAAGCCATGCAGTCTTGAACAGTGTCATTTCATATATCTTTACAGGTAATAGTTACAGTATATTGCCTAATCTAAAGCCGCTTCAAATTAACAGGATTCTTTCCACCACCATCAATGGCCTCTACATCTGTCCTTGTATGAATATGTCTCATTAGCCTCCATCTAGGAAAAGACCAGCTTGTCTTTTCCACTATATTCTTCTATTACTGCAGCAAGCTCCCAAGGACCAACAAGAGTCCCACTGTGCGAGGCACCATGAACATTACTCCCCTGTACCTTGTATAGTAATTAACATTAGTGTAAAGGAAGTAAAAAGAGGATGCAAAACACTTCCGAATCTGAATAATAGCATTTACTCTCACTTTGCACTGATGTGAATAACTACAAAGGTTCAGGGCAACAGAGAACTGTCCATTTAGTAAAAGATTGCCTCAAACCAGAAAAGAGTATAATCTAGATAGACAAGGGTGACAAAGACTAGAATAAAGTAAATATGATTATTTTATTTTACACCTTGGAAATTATGCACAGAACAATCAAGTGACTTGCCCAAGGTCATACAAAAAATTCATGTCACTGGTAGGCATTGAAAACAGAATGCCAAAACCCAAGTTCAGTGCCTTCACTGCAAAACCACCCTTCGTATTTGTTATACTTTGTAAGCTGTCTTTCAGCCTGCATACTGTGTATAAATATAAGAACTTACTAAACTACCATTCACTGAATAAATTGTTTCAACTAAATATAGATTTTGAAGACCATCCTTTTTAATTTGTATAGTTTAGTATCCTATTGCATCTATCGCTATCCTTAGTAATCTAGACATGTGAGTAAGGAACAAATGGTTTAATGAATGTATTCCCTCCACCCTCCACCACAAACAATTAAATTTCCACTGAACTACATCCACTGTTCTGTGTTCTTCATAAAGACATTTGTTGACAGTTTATTTGTTATATATTTCACTGGGAAGAACAAAATGTCAATTAAGCAATAATTCTAAACTGAATTAAGGACATATTAAATGAGGCCACTAAACAGTTTGTTATTTTATATCTTGCAGCATTGAAAACAACAATCAGTGCGTAGGTAAAATAATATTTCATTTACAAAAGCAATAGTCCTGTTGGTAAGGAAATAATTTAACTCAACCAGTTCATTTCTTTGAATGGTGCTCTGATGTAGTCCTGTAGGTAATTTTACTAGCATGGGTAAAGCCATTATGGGCCAGATCCTAGTTCTGGTGAAGTACTTCCATCAGCAATGATAGGATAGAAATTTGCAATCCAATGTTCAAATGCAGGAGGAAGAGATATATTTGTTGGAAATCTAAAGTTTGTTTTGAAGAGGGGACCATTAGCAACTGTTTTTACTGACCTGAACCAGAACATTCAACATCTAGAATACATGCAGGACAAACTGGTGGCTTGCGTTTATTGCCTGTTCCATGCAGGTTCATCTCTTAATCCTAACCTCTCATTTCAGGCATTAGGAACATTGCTGAGGTAGCATGTTGAAAATCCCTGAAGGAGTTGCACTCTACCGTATGCAAAGTAGATATAATGCTACCATTTTATGCAAGGTGCAGGAAAATGAACACCGAACCTCAGGATACCTGGGATACACTGCATCATTTCCTCTGGCCAATACCAGGGCAGAACTGTCTGCTTCCGGTCAAAATTTCATCCTCTCACCTTTTATTTCAGAAGAATTATGGTCCCTCTGTAGAGCATCAAGGGTAGGCTTAAAGCAAGTAGAGATATAGGTGACGAGTCAAGAAGGACGTATCAAAGACTGGCTGACAGAATTCATTTCCTTAATTGAGAAGTACACTCACATGCCATTGTGATTAAAGCATACCCTAATTTCTAAGGAATGTCTGTAAAAGAGCAATTACCTCCTCCATTTGGTTACCTCAGTCAAAGCTATACGACTACTCTCGTGTCACATAGGACTGTACTTCATGCAAACTGAGCACTGTCACCAACTTTTCCACTTACGAAACAGCAACTTCCTATTTCTGATGTTTAAAAATAATAGTTTGATTTTTTGTCTTTGTTGATGTGTTTTCCTTTTATTGTTATTTCAGGGTATGTAAAAGTAGTGACATGATGCCAAGTGCTGAACCCCCACTAGCAACCTAAGGATTTTGATTCACTAAAAACACAGTCCATATTTTACTAAAAACATTTTAATGACTCTTGTAAATGAAAACAAAAGTATTATACATCTTCTGCGTGTTAACGATCCAAGTCTGTCCTATCAAGATGCCAACCATTGACTAGGTAGCTGGATAGCACGTACAGGGACATGACAAGACTGGGCTCTATAGAGGAACGAGTCATGGCTAGACAGAGAATGAATGGCAACACTGCACTTCTCCCAGTGTCGATAAAGATGCTTCAAGATGAAAGAAGAGGAAAGCATTTTAGCAAAGAAACCGATACACAGGAGCATGTCAAGGCTGGGGAAAGGAAGCAGAAGCTCATATCAAAGTTGTTCCTTTCACATTTGTTCAAGGAACATAAAACATTCTTAAGTGCATTTGAGCATCTAGTCTTATTTGTCCAGTCCATCTCCCCACGTGTTTGCACATAGCCACCAGTCTTTCCCGAGAATAATGTGGTTCAAAGTTCAGACAAGGATTTCACACATGAGAATGTCATGGAGGAAACAACTTATTTAATGAATTCTGGAATTGTCAGAACATTAGTGGGTTCAGAATAGACTTACATAATGGTACTAACATTTTCAGTGTTCCTTTCTATCCCACTCTTTATACATCCCAACACTGTGCTTGCTTTTTGACCACCACAGCCATTTTCATTCAGCTGCCCAAAACAAAACCCTGCCTTTCCCTCCCTGAATTCAGAATGCTGCAACTTGTATGATTAGTTCAAATTATTCTTTCATAACCTACCATTTGTCAACAGCGAATCTCATTCGCTATGATGCTCTCTAGTCTCCTATTTAGTTACCTCCCCCTGAAGTTCCTGACATTCTTCTTTAGTCTTGACCAGCCTAAATAATTTTGTTTCAGATGCTGTCTCACTCAAATTTGCCACTTTCAGTTCACTAATGCAAACATTAAACACCACCTGCCACATACAGAACTTTGGGACACTCCCAACTTTCGTTTTTCCCCACTGAAAACTGACCATTTATTCTCTCTCATAGTTTTTTAGCCTTCTGTCGTTCTTAATGCATGACAGTATACAGGGCCATTCCTGGGGGGCACAAGGCTCAGGGCCAATCAGCCTATGGAGCAACTTGTTCTGCATGGGGGGATTGGGGGGGGACTGGCCCAGATGCTGAGCCCTGTGCTCCCGTCCCACCCCTGGGTCAGCAGGTCTGCCCCTGGGACAGGGCAAGCCAACACAGTAGGCCAGGCTCCATTCTCCCTCCTCATCCCTCACCTTTGTCTTGCTGCAGAAGGCAGCAGTGGTAGTGGCGGGGGAGCTGTCAGCATGGCACTGGGGAGGCAGCACTGCTGGCAATGGGGCAACACAGGGCTCACACAACCGCAGGACTCATGGCAGTCACCCTGCTCTTCCCCCTCCGAAAGGACAGCCCTGACAGCCAACTACCTTTCACCTCCAACTACTTTTCTGCTTATTAGCTTCACGTGAAAAGCCTTGACAAAGGCACATCTAAAGGCAAATAAACTGTATCAAGTCTTCCTTATCTATTTTTTTGACATGCTAAAAGAATTATAGTAGAGTTACAAGTAGGCATACATTTTCTTTACTGAAGCTATGCTGGGTTTATGTTTCATTATATCATCATTATGTTTACAAAGGTGTCTTCTAATTTTATTTTTGATTCTTATTTCAACCAATTTACCAGGTACTCAAAGGAAGATCATAGGCTTAATCCTGGGCACTAGACAATTCACCTTGTCAAAGACAGGTACACTGTCTACCACTCTCCAGTTCTACAATATAGTAGCTGCATTTAAATGAGAGACTGCGTATTTATGTTAGCTGTTCACCCTTACATTTCCTATAGCACTCTGTGCCATCTGCCCCTGGTGACTAGTTGCTCTTCAATTTATCAGTGTGCTTTAGCACTTGTTCTTTTGACACCTCAATGTTTTACAGTAGCCCATCTTTATTACTGGGAAAGGACAGGAGTAGCTTAGATTTCTCCCCAAAATTCTCTGTAGAAAGGACTGAAACAAATAAACCATTTAGCCCTTCTGTAGCATTTTTATCCTCTTTAATTGTTACCTTTGCCCCTTGATATTCTGGCAGACCAATCAAGTCTTTGGAAATCAGACTATTCCCTGATGATGTCTTACAGGTTTCTAGCTTAGTAGGTCACAAGATACTGCATTTTAAATTCACATAATTCTGATAGTTTGGTTCCTCCTCTTGTTCTCTCTATTGGACCACGTAATCCCAGTTTTCAAAATATCGGGAACTGGGAACATTCCTTGTACAACTCCTCTGGAGTCAACAGTTTTACGATATTAATCAATTTTGCCCTTTAAGTTTAGAAAAATGGGGGGGCCCTGATTCTGTAAGGCCTGGAATGTCTTCAGCCCTCTGGAAAAGGAAAGTGCTTTGCAACTTGCTTTATCAGACCCTTGGGATAGAGGTCTTGTGAGATTACTTAGTTTTGCAGGAGTTTTGATAGTCTGTGTCACGGTTTGGGCTAGTTTGCTAAAGGAACCAAACAATATCCTCAGCTATGGTCTAAATCAGGGGTGGCCAAACTTATGGAACTTAAGAGCCACACAAATTGATTATTAAACCTTCAAGAGCCACACTGAGGCCTATAGCCATAAACTTTTACCTACTCCAAAATTATGAAGTTTAAAATTCATTGCACACTTTAATTTTATCATACAAAGACGACAAATATTGATCCTGCTAATGTCAGATTCTTAAGGTTACAGTAAAAACTTAGCTACTGCTCAATGTAGAAGACTGCAGCTAGTGGAGAGTTTTTTAAAATCTTCACGATGCTGCGCTTCTCCTCACCATCCCTGAACATGCCACACTTCTCCCTGCTGTCCCGACCACCTCCTGGACTCCTAGGCTGGGGCTGCTTTCCTAAATTGATTTGCTGATGTTCTTCCAGGAGTCACAATTTTTCATTCAAAAGCCACATGTGGCTCCCGAGCCAGTTTGGCTATGCCTGGTCTAAATCATTCTAGCTAAGAGGAGTGTTGCTGCAGATTTTTAAGTGATTACTGTAGAATAGCATACTATTTTTATAACAGGGAAGAATGTACACAAGCAGCCTTTTCCGCTAAAATCTGGCACTTTCACGCCAATTCAAAGCAGAACCAGAAAGAGTTGTAGCAACCAGAAAACGAACCCCCCCCCCGCCTTTAAGAAGTTATTTAAACTTTTTTCAAGCCTTAAAAAATATCTGGTTCGGCTGGAATTTTAAATGAAACATTAAGTTAATTATCAATCTAAGCTAGCTCACCTATCTTGAATACACAGGACATCTGTCATAAAGGTTTGAGTACTGTCTTTTTAATGGGTACAGTACAGTAATGCACCAAACCTGTGCATAACTACAGTGATTCAGATTTGAAAATTTTAGTTACTAATGCCGAAAAAAATAAGGCAGACAAACTAAGGGGTACAGTGAGCATTTGTACCATTAGACTGTTTGAATACAGGTGTAAACCAAAGTATGAGCGTTAAAGAACAGGAAACGTTTTCAAGCGTGTTAACATGCCAGTCCTGAAACAGAGGAAGATCCAGAACAGTAATGATAGTTTAAAGAAATATCTTCATTATCACACCCTGAATGGGAAGCAAACACTTCTCTAATGCACTGGTCCTATCAGCTAATCATAACTTGTTTGTATTTAACATATTGCCAATTACCATTTTCAGGTGGTTTACAACATACAACGTATATACTATAAGATACACAATACCGGGACAGATGTAGGACACCTTCATTGAGAACTAATTTTGTTTTTATTTTCCTCTGTTTTGCTACTTTCACTCATCAGGCTGTACGGAACTTACAAAGGGATGTATCTTCCTACAATGAGCATTATTATACATACTTACTCTTTGACTTGTGTAACGGTTTAAGATTCATTCTGTCATCCTGGCTTACATACATAAATTTTAACAAACATATTATTCATAAGAGGAATTCAGATTTGACTATTATAATGCATTTTAGACACCAACAAAAAAAATCAGAAATCATGAGATGCGTGAAGTATAAAGAAAAGAATCTATAAAGTTGTCACTAGATGGGTCCATAACAATGAATTAGACATAGAGAACTGCTACATGCAAAATACTGGTGATTAAATAGATGCAGTACAAGCCAATTCACACAGGTTGGAACCAGATTACTGGATAAATATCAGTACAGAGCAGTGGTTTTCAACCACTGTGCCATGGCACACTGGTGTGCCATGAGGACTGTCCAAGTGTGCCATGAAATTTTGTACAAAGTTAATGAAAATAAATGTAAAACATTGTTTCATCTCAAACAAGATTCTATTCAACCAGAATTACAAGTTATAAACCTCATGAAAATTAATCATCAAATTAAAAGCAAGGTATCAGTCTTTCGATTCTAAAACGTAAATATTCTAAACACAGGTGGCCAAAGGGCAAAACTGGATTTGAAACATTAATGCATTTGATCCTTGTTTTGCTTATTGTATGCATTATGTTGCTAACCACACTAGTAAGAGCGTAACCATAGTAAATGTAAGTAAATTTGACATTTATGAGCAATCAATTCACCTGAAAAAAGTGAGTGTGTCATGGAATTCTTTGCCTCATTGAAGTGTGCCATCTTACTGAAAAGGTTGGGAACTACGTGTATAGAGAGCAGAAGCAATGTGCAAGGTGAGAGAGATCCACATGGCTCAAGAGGCTGCAGAACTAAGCTCTGCTCCTGGTAAGCAATCTGACCAGATCAGGGAGAAACCACCAAAGGGAAATCAGTGGCAGTTACTCACATCCTGTGGCAGGAAAATCATGACCTTGGTGTGCAAACGGGAGAAGTAGGGAGCAGCGTAAAAAGGCTACAGGGTGGAACAGCCGGCCCAGGGGAGGGGTGAAAGAGTGAAGCCTGGCCTCTGGGCTGGCCTGCTCTCCCCTGGGCTGTCTTTTCCCCACCTTGGGGGCAGGGAAGAGCCTGTCAGGAGCAGAGTTCAGTTCTGCACTATAGCCCCTGACCCCCCGTTGCCTTCGGCACTGCGCCAAAGGCAGCGAGGAGGGGTCACGGGACAGCGGTGCAGGCCCTGTGCTGCCCTGTTCACAGCAGGACAGCACGGGGCCTGAGGTGATTGCCCCTCTCACCCCCCTTAAGGACAGCTCTGTGCAGGAAGATAGTCGCTGCTTTCATACAGATGGTGCTGCTGAAGAGCAGCTCTATGTTACATCACTGGCATGAAGCTCTTCAGTGATTTTACACGAGTGGATTATTGGGCAGAGTGAAACTCAACTGTGACACATCCCTCCCTGTCTCACCCTACTTCCCAAATATTATCCTTTATGCTAGTGATAGGAGAAAGTGGTTAGAGCAAAAGACACCTCTCCCAGCTTTCTCCCTAAGCTTCTCTGCATGCAGAGTATTAATTGGCTATTTCTGGCCAATTTTATTCCATCTTGCCCCACTCAAGAGAATCTGATCCTACTAAACTAGGAGCCTGTTGATTAGCTTTACAGATAAATAAGAGATAACGAGATAAATATTAGAGAAACATGACTGCAGTATTACTATAGGAAAGTCTTATTGTGGGCCTTGTTCTGGTATAACTTACTACCAGATTCACTGCTTATAACCAGGCATATGCAACTGTTTTCAGTGGAAGAAACCCAGAGTACCAGCTGCCTGGGTCAGTAGGAAAATGGCAAGCATGACACTCAGCAGTAAGAATCTGTTGGACTGAACTCCACTTGAGGTAGCAATTTTTTTATAACTCTGTGGTCTTAAACATTAAAAATTATAGTTAATTTTTATTCACTAGTCTATCTTCCCATCCTGAAGGAAAAGAAAATAGTTTGCAGAACTTTAGTGCATATATCTAGTTTATAGATACCTGAATTCTATCACCACCTTCCAAAATTAAATAAAATACAGCTACATTAAGTAATATGGAATTTAGTGTTTTGAAAATTGTTCAGATGGCAATAATGGATCAATTACTGTTCTGATTAAAGAAAATCAGAAATTTCCACTAAACCAAAAATTCTGTGGTTGTTCGAAAGGCTAGAAATGAATTAGAAATACAGGTAAACTCAATTATCTGATTACACTGATTATCTGATATTAGGAAATGTTCCTTGAAAATGGAATTTTGCTTTTCTAAAATTTTCAGTTTTCAAAAATATGGCTATTTTCCTCTAGCCAATCAGATAATGCTTAACAAAATTAACTTCAGTCAGGACCAAGTCAAGTGATATGACATAAATGGATAAGAATATCCCTGGGTTATGCAGAACTCCACTCACACAGTTCTCTCTGTAGAAGAAAATAGCATACTGAACCAGAGAAACAAAAAAAGCGCTGAATAAGAGCTAAATATTATTATATCATAACATTCTCATTGACTGGACATACTCTGAAGGCACATCACTTATCTAACAATTTCTGAGAGAAGCTCGCTATAACTTTAACTCCTTTGTGGTTTCATATCCGTCATGCAAAAAGCCTTAAGACTGGGATTAGAGATTCTCCTAGAGGAAAAGAACCATAGTCTAGTGGTTTTCTACTCAGACTGTGGACTTGGAATCCATGAGTTCTAATTCAAGCTCTGGTCTAGCTATTATGAAGCCTGTAGGCAAGCCATTTACCATCCCTTTGCCTCAGTTTCCCAAATTACTAAACATGCATAATACCTATCTTGTGGGATAACTGAGTAGACTCATAGACTTTAAGGTCAGAAGAGACCATCATGATCATCTAGTCTGATCTTAAGCACAATGCAGGCCATAGAACCACATCCACTCACTCCTGTATTAGATCTGTAACCTATAACTTGAGGCAGAGGTCCTGAAATCATGGTTTAAAGATTTCAAGGTACAGAGGATCCACCAGCAAATGACCTGTGATCAATGCTACAATGAAAAAAAAACAAAACAAAAACCAGAAAGCCTCTGCCAATCTGCCTTGGGGGGGGGGGGGGGATTTCTTCCCAACTCCAAATATGGCAATCAGATAAACTGTGAGCATGTGGGTAAGACTCACGAGCCAGACACTCTGGAAATAATTCTCTCTAGTAATTCTGAGCCCATCCCAACACAGGACATTAGGCAGAATTACCGCAAATAGTTAAAGATCAGTTAATTGCCAAATTAAACTGACTCATCATATCACCCCCTCCATAAACTTGGCAAGTTCAGTCTTGAGGCTAGCTAGGTTTTTTTGCCCTCTTTGCTCTCCTTGAAAGGCTGTTCCAGAAATTCACTTCTCTGATGATTAGCAACTATCATCTAATTTCAAGCCTAAACTTCCTGATGAACAGTTTATATAGCTAATTAATTGGCTAATGCTTTAAAAAACGTTTGCATGGTGCACATTACTATATAAGTGCTTCAATATGTATCACTGTCAGTGGTCAGAATTGCTGAAAAAGATGATTCAAAGGATGTGGAATCTTCCCTGGAAAAATGGTGATCTGAATTTCTAAGCTTTCAGAAGACTCTATTTTCTTTAAAATACATTATTAACTTCATCAAAAAGATGGTAAAAATTTGTGGAAACCAAAAGATACCTGCAGCAGATGGGGTGGATCTCACTAAGGCTCTATTCCCTGGACTTTCCCTGTAGTCCTCTCATAAATCTGCTGTGACTAGGAAGACTGAGATGGTGAAAAGGATGGAATAGTACTTACTGGCTGACATAAAATTGCAGTGAACTTTCACTTGAAGAGAAATCAGTGTTTTCACAGACTTTCTTTTTGTCCTTATGGATTTATGACTGTCCTAAAAAGATCAGGCTAACACTATGGGCCATTGTATCTGATATGCTGGTTGGTACGGTATTTGGATTTAGGTCAACTGGAGATTACATTTTATGTGAATGTGAAATATTCAATATTGTGACTTACATGGTCAAAGCAGAAAAGGTCCGTCTTGGAAGTTCCTCCTGACTTCTGAGTTTTATCTGAACGGATCTACAAAGTGAGCTGAAAATATTACAAAATCTGACTTTTCCAAACTAAACCAGAAATACCACACCAGATGGTGTTTTTGCAGTATTCTTGTATTTTCTGTTTCTTCAATTCTCAGAAAAGTGTCTGTTCAAAGCATGGTTAATATTATTATTATTATTCATAGACCAGGACCCCATGGTGCTAGGTGCTGCACAAACGCAATACAAAAATAGCAGTCCTGCCACAAAGAGCTTACAAACTAAACTGATGAGCATAATTGCCTGTGGTCTCAGTACAACAGCAGTCTGAGGGCTGTCAGCAGAACACTTGACATCATGCCAAAGCAGAATTTTTAGGAAGGATCTGAAGGAGCATAATAAGGTAGCTTTGCAGATATTTTTGGGGAGCTCTTCCCAAGCATAAGGAAAAGCAAAAACAGTACTTAACTGAAACTGTAATGAGTCAATGGAGGTTCATATCACAGGCCATTTGGAATCATAAACTGATATTTTATAGTTACTAGGAGATCACAGGTGAAGTAGGAATAAGTTTTGAAGGGCCCTGAGAATGAATGCATGTTTTATATGATAAAGAAGGGGACCCAGTGGAGGGATTCAAAGAGTAGAGTGACATGATCAAAGTCACTGGCTAGAAATATGATCTTGCAGCACTATTCTGCATGAAAACAAGTGGGTAAAACTGTCACTGTCAACACACCAGAGAAGGATGTTGCTATAATTGAGATGTGACATTTGAGAGATTGGACAAGAGTTTTAGCTGTGTGGATGTGGAAAAAGAAAGGTTGTATCTTAAGAGATGTTGTCTAGAATGTACTAACAGGATTTAAACTTATCCTAGATGTGAGAACCTAGAGAGAGATCCAAGTCAAATGCCAAGTTACAGACTGGAGTGATAGGCAACAGGATGGTACTTCCCACAGTAACTGGGAAAGGAGACTGTGGGGAAAGTTAAGGATTCTGTTTTAGGCTGAAAGTTTGGACTGACTTATTGCATCTGGATGAGTTTACTCAACCTCAGTAAGGGACCCTGGAATTCCTTTCACATGCAGACAATTCTATGTTAAAGGTAGTTTCAATACTGAAAAGTGGTGCCATGAAAACTGCATTGTGAGATTCCAATTATGTTGAGTTTTAATGATCCAATCTAGGTTTTCATAGAATCATAGAATCATAGGGTTGGAAGGGACCCCACGAGGTCATCTAGTCCAACCCCCTGCCAAAAAAAGCAGGACCACTCCCATTAGATCATCCCAGTCAGTGTTTTGTCCAGCTGGGACTTGAACACCTCCAGAGATGGAGATTCTACCACCTCCCTAGGCAACTTATTCCAATGCTTCACCACTCGCCTAGTAAGGAAGTTTTTCCTAATATCCAGCCTGGACCGCCCCAGCTGTAACTTGAAGCCATTGCTTCTCGTTCTGCCCTCTGTTACTACCGAGAACAGTCGAGCTCCCTCCTCCTTGGAGCAACCCTTCAAGTAGTTGAAGGTTGCTATCAAATCCCCCCTCAGTCTTCTCTTCTGCAGGCTAAATAAGCCTAGTTCCTTCAGTCTTTCTTCATAGGGCTTGTGCTCCAGCCCTTTGATCATTTTGGTTGCCC
Source organism: Podocnemis expansa (assembly GCA_007922195.1). Classification (NCBI taxonomy): domain Eukaryota; kingdom Metazoa; phylum Chordata; order Testudines; family Podocnemididae; genus Podocnemis; species Podocnemis expansa. Next base: position 13,469,411 of record ML682017.1, read on the forward strand.
TCCTCTGGACTCTCTCTAATTTGTCCATGTCCATGTTTTGTTTGGTTGATAGACAAAGCATGTCTTTTCAAACTACTAGTCTTGAAAATTCAAACAGGGATCATAAAGACAAGCTGGGTACTTTGTGGTTCATGCATTAATACTACAAATAAAACTTCTGCCATCTGTGCAACTCCTTTGTCTTCATTGGGGTTGGAGACGTAAATTGAGGGCAGAATACAGTGGAATGGAATGACATTATCTGCTACTGATTCAACAAAACCATTTTTAGGAGGGTAAGTGGAAAAAAAGAGATTGGAGAGAAGTTTTTGTAAGGCAGAAGGATTGGCCAAGTTGGAATTTAACTGGCACTGCCAGTAGCCACCACAAAAGGGGCAGAAAGCAGCACGGCTGTGAGGTCAGCTTCTGTATTTATCAAGCTGGAAAGGGGCAGAATGAAGGATGTTGCAGCTTGATGGATACAGCTCTGAGGACGCTGGAATGGCCAATGCAGCATGTTCATGAGGGAGTCCTAGCTAACCCAGACAGAATCCCTTATGGAAGCTCTGGCTGTAATGCAGCTTCTCAGTGCCCCCCATTCCTATGGGAAATGTAGCAAAAAGCCACAGCCTTGATCTAAGAACAGTAGCAACCTAGGTATTGTACTGCTGGCAGTATCTCACTGGGTTTTCTTCAATAAACAGTCTAATTTTGTTGAGCAGGTAGCAGCTGAGGCCACTGGTGATATATTGTCTCAGTATTAACCATACTGTAGCCTGACAGGATGATTGACTATGATCTGAATCTTGATATAATACTGTTTTGTAGTTAGTTTTGGTTTTCTTCATTAAGTTCACGTTAGGTTCACTTAAGGAATGTGTTTGCCAAGCATGCCATGCTTTAGCCTTTTTATCCTTCATGTTGATTAATAACCTATTTAAAAAGACATTCATAATGATTTTTTTTACCTTCCTTTGCTACCCCACCAGAACACACACCTACCACTCTATCCTCCTGAAGCCACGAGAAACAGTTGCAGAGGTCCACATAAGGCATTCTCACGCTTACATCTTGTAAAAGGACTATATGGGTCTGCGAAATCTCTGTTGTCGAAAAACAAGGCACACTGCATAAGAACACTAGCATTTTCCTTCCCATTTAGGCTATTTGCTCCCAGTTCAACAAAGCATTTAAGCATGTGTTTATTTTTTTAGGATGCACTTAAAGTCTCACTCTGCTACATCACTGCCTATATGTTTTTAATCTGACATTGCCAACTACTTGTCATTAGTATTTTTCATTGGGTTTATTTTTGGAAATTAGAGATGGGAGAGAGCATTAGGTAATTCTGTCTATCACACTGCCCGTGAAGGATTTCTGCTGACAAATATCTCCTATTGCTTTATTCACTTTTCATTACCTAAATGAGAGAGCTTCCCCCATTTTCTCTGGGAATCTATTTTACAGGTAAGAGCCTTTTGATATTTTGCCCATAAACTAAATGATTTAGAGGCCAAAGTCTCATGTTCAAAAGTGATTTGCAGCTCCTACGTGCCTAAATTCTTTTGAAAACTGGATTTAGGCTCCTAAGAAATGTTTGCACTTCTGAAATTTTTACTCCTTATTGTTAGAAACCTTTCCTGACAATCAACCTACATTTCTTCTACACTTAATATCATTCCCTTCCTCTCAAGTGTAACCATTCATGCCACCTCATTTATGGTACTTTGTCAAAAGATAGTTTATAGTCTATCATACTGGTAAATGTGATCATCTGAATGCTACTTAACATGTTTAAATGACTTCCCCTTTCAGAATTAAAAACAAACAAACAAAAAATACTTGAACAGGGACAAACCTTGTCCTAGTGAAGTCAAGAAATCACAAGTGTCATCTAAAGAAGAAGCTACTGAAGGCACCATACCGTTTTGCTGTCCATAACATAGGCTACACTGATGTACTTCCATCCATAGTAGCTTTGTTACTTCAAAAGTTCAGATTACAGAATAAAAGATGCAGATCACCTATCTGAAACAATTCTGAGGTGAAAAAACTTTTAATCCCTGAAAGCAGATAAAACCATATTTCAGCACTGCAGTTTAATTTCTTTAGTACAGTTCGCTTGCATTCTGAAGTACAGAGTCAACTATTCAACCTCCATCATGTCATTAGACATTTCTGAAAGCACACTAGGCCAGATTTTAAAAGGTATTTAGGCACCTAAAGAGGAACATAATGCACCTAATGAAATTTTCAGAATTGCCTAAGCAGGCTAGGTATCAAACTCCAAGCTACATCCTTAGGCACCTAAAAGCCCCTGAAAATCTGGCCATTATTCTAAATAGGAGAAAGTCATATAAAAATGCTCCCTCATCCTTTAGGAAGTATAGCACATTTGGGCAAAATATTCTCAATTTTCAACTCCTTTTTTGCCAAGTTAAATCAGACAGCAGCAAACTTATTCATTTAAGTATTGAATTAACCTCAGTGTCAAATTTTTTGAAATTTTATGAAACCTTGATAGCAAGCCCCTCAGCATTAAACATTAAAACTTGTGGAAAGGAGATAGTGCATCTAGAGGTTAGAGAAGGGTTGACAGTTCAGATTCATGAATTCTTTTCCAGATCTGAATTCTTGATCCTACATGTAACCAACAGCAAGTCACTTAACTTCTCCATACCTCAGTTCATACATCTGAAAACTGAGTATATGAGAATGTAACATCCTTAGGTACATTGCAGGGTTGTAGGAAGACTAAAACAATGCTTGAAAGTGCTTGGAGATCCTCAGCTGGAAGGAGCTATGTGCAAAGCATTTTAAGAGACTACAGAAGAATGGGGAAAGCATCTGACAAGACTCAGAGTAGGGGAATAAAAGGGATTAAATTCCACCCGCTGCACATAAACATTGTGAACCATCTACCCTAAAAACATTTAGCATGTTGCACAAGCTCAAGAGATCTAATATTTCAAGGTGGATTTTCTTCACACCAAGAGTAGCAAGGAATGTAGTTAAATTATCATCTAGAGTTTCAGAGCATATGCAGGCTAGGAAAGTTTATTGTGAGACTAAGCCTTGCTACAGTGTAAATGAAGCTCTTGTTGCAGGGTGCTAATCTTCTCAGAATTCTTATTAAAAATGGATGATTACATGTGCTTGCAAACAGCCAGGGCATCAGTTATTGATTCACTCAGCATACAAGTGAGGCTCCCAGTGCATTTTTGTATAAAATGAAAGGGGGAAAGATACAAGGGTAAAAATGTCAATTGAATGGCTTCCCCTCCCCCAAATCCCTAACCCTATAAAAGACTTAAGCAAACTGTACATAGACGTATCTGGTCAAAGAGATACAAGACATTATGTTGTGATTTTCTGTTTTTGCTTTCTGTTAGCAAATGGTTAAGACTCTGCATGTTGCTAGAGGTACAGTAAAGGAGGGATGAATACAACACCCTACATGATTATAGCTGAAAACATGACTAATATTGGGAAATAATTCATATTTAAATAATTGATTTTCTCTACAACATTATCATCATTTATATAATTAATGCATGTTTTACCAATTTAAAATAAGTAAATTTTCTAATCTTAGCAATCTTGAAAAATTCTGTTAATTAGATAAGAATACTTTCCTTTCTGCATATATATTAACTGCTCACTCTTTTACAATTCAAGAAAGATGCTTGCCTCTGTGTTATTTTGGGATGGGTTTTTGCAGAACTGCATACACAAAACAAGTTTGGACCTATGTAATACTATGATTGAAGACGGCTAGGGTTTATTAACTCCCCCCTCCGTTGATATAGTATTTCCATTCAGTTTTGTAGTAAGTTTTTCAGTGATGTCTTCACTGCTGCATTTCATTAGTAGGTGAATGTGTTCCTGTTTCTGAAATAAAACAAATGAGGAATCCTGTGATACCTAAAAATCTAACAAATTTATTTGGACATAAGCTTTTGTGGGCTAAAACGTGCTTCATCAGAGCTGTTAGCCCACAACTGTTTATGCCCACATAAATTTGTTAAAGACTCGTTTGTTTTGCTGCAACAAACTACTATGGCTATCCCTCTGGAACATGGTTCTAGAATATTTGTAAAACACTTTAAGCTTGGTCCTGTGAGAGTCCAGGCTTTCTTTTTGCAGCGGGAGTTGAAGCTGCTCAATACCTGACAGATTCAAGACCTCTGTGATCCCCCAGGATGGAAGAACACTATCTTATTTTTCATTTTTTTCTGGTAAGAGAAAAAAAGTATGACCTTTTCTTTCAGATGAGGGTTATGCTACAATTATGCAGGCCTTTGTCACCTTGAGACTTAGTTTGATATAATGAAATCTAAATGGGTTTACACCTTGGAACAATTTGGCAGCTAAAGTTACCACAGAATGGCTGTGTTCAGACGAGAGTTTATTTCAAAACAACAGCCATTGTTTTGAAAACCTCGCATGAAATCAAAATAGCCGTTGTTTTGGAACGGTTGTTTCGAAACAATGGCGTTCGGATGTGTTATTTTGAAATAACCATTATTTCAAAATAACACTTTTGCCCTTCTCCTTCCCAGGGTGCCTTCCTTTTAGCCTTTACTGGGTGGGGGCATGGCCCAGGGAGAGGGCCCATGTTGCCACACTTCCCATGGTGCCCCTCTCCTAAAGCGAAATAGCAAGTCCTGTCTTTGGACATGCTGTTTCGCTTTGAGCTTTTCCCTTAATTCGAATTAACTTATTTCAAGATAAGTACTTTATTTTGAAATAACTCATTTCAAAATAACTTATTTCAAAATAACAGTTTATGTGTGAACATAGCCAATGTGACTACCCCATTGCACAAGCAGTGGTTTATGCAAAGGGCAGTTTTTGACAGTGACTCATTGTCTGGACTGGGTGCCTGTTAATTTTAAGGGGGAATCTAATGCCGTAGTTTATGACCCATAGAGTCCTAAATGGTTTTAGTAGCATACTACTTCAGAGATTGACTCTCCCCACCAAATGATAGCCTTCTAATGGTGATCAGTTGAGAAACCTGAACTTGAGTGTTTTAGTTTATAGGTTTTGGGGAGCCAGTGGCAGTGCATTTTCCATGTAGCATCCTCAGTACTGGAACACCTCATCTGATTCCTTGATTGGTCTCTTGAGAGTCCAGATTTGTTACTCTTCTGGGCTTAGTACAAAGCTCAGTTCTGAGGGCCTATCTGTTGCCTGATTTGTGGAATCTTTAAAATTACAGTGTAAGTGCACCAAAACTTGCTAGTTTGAAACAATAAAATAAAAATAGAAATTGTGAAGTACATCTTCCAATGTCACCCCCATCATTTATAAGTTATGCAAAACTCAAAAATGCAAAACTTAGAACATATGCTGATTATCAGAAACAGGGCCAGATCAATACCCAAGGGGGCCTGGGGCTGCTCACCCTTGTGGGCCTCCCCATTGCCATGGTGTCCTGCCTGGGAGCAGGGCACCCCTCCCCTCCACCAGGAGGCAAAGTCAGGGGTCCCGGGGCTGCAGTCAGCAGGCGCCGCAGAGAGGGTTCAGTGGCAGGGGGTGTGTGTGAAGCAGACGCTGCTGTGGGGGACACAGTGGAGGGGGCCATGGGCTGGTACTTCTTCCCTGCAGTGGGGGGCTGCATGGAGGCCCCACAAGCCAGCACTGTAGGGGCAGAAGGGAGGCAGGCCAGAAGCCATCGGGTGCCATACTCCTGCTCCACCAGGGGCTGAGCAGGGAGGCTGCTGGACGGGAACAGCAGCAGCCCTTGACTCAGGCAGTGGCCAGATTTTTGGGGGACCACAGGGCTCCCCTTTAGGCCACACCAGGGACTGCTACAGCCCCTGCCTTAATCTGGTCTTGATAAAGACTTAATAATAATAATGGTATGACAGGGAGAAACCTTTTTATTACGATACTGTCATTGTTGGCAGAGAAGGTCCCTTGATAACTGTAATCAGCACTTGATGTTGCAATTAACATTGTTGATCATCTCTTCTTCGTAAGTATGTAAACTGAGAAAAGTACTTTTGTGTTTTGCACCACGTTTGTCTTCATTTTATGAGTTTTAATACACTGATCTGAGGGCAGAATAATTCCCCATGTACAGGAGCAGCAGGAGCTCAGGTCTGGTTGGGGATCCTAGAAGAGGTGTGCACTTTTAGAGCTTGGGTAGGAAGGAGGTGGGGCCAGATCTGGAATCATCATGCCCTTGTGCTTTTGTCAGCCTCACAGAAATCCCTGAGGGAGTGTATGGCAGAAATCATGCTGCACAAATCAAGGGTGGAAGGATTATGAATACCCTCTCTTGGCAGTTTCTAGGTGCCCCTTTAGTAGAATGAAAAATTACTGTGTAGCAAAGAGGTATGGGGGTACTGACAGGTCAGCAAATAGAGGAATAGGGCTCTTGAAGACATTGGAGTACTATGAGGCCCAAGAGTACCAGAAAATAAAGTTGGAATACTAGGGTCCCTATTAGAACAACCCTGAGTCTCAGGCTATTATTAATTTTTGAAATTATTTTTTCAACCATATCCAAAAGACTAGGATATATATTAATATGGGTCATGGGAACAGAGACTATGCCAGAGACTCCACAGTGAGGTATGGAGCAGTAGTGCCCATCATGAGGGTCTGTGGAAATAAAAAGGGGACACTAAACAGGCCAGATTTCAGGACCAAAGCCAAACCTGTAGTTGGAAGACTTCATACCCTCTCCCAACCTGATAGACATCACAGCTAACTCAGGCTTTATGTGTAGATGGAATAGTGAAATTCACCTTACGTCACATAGAAGTTCATAAAGCAGAGTACAAATAGTCATTTGAATGAAAGGCAGTGGTATATCAGTGACCCCGTATTCTCAGTCCAAGAAGTATTTCTCAGCTGCTGTTAATGGGTAGCTTGTCACCTTCCTATAAACAGTGAATGCCCACATCTGAATAGTCAAACTCATTTTTAAAAAACAATTTATAATGCTGCCATTCTTAGTTCAAAAGACTGGCTGCCCAAATTCAGACCTTCCATGTTTACTAATTAAAAGATGAGTAAAAATGACATTATCAATGGTAGCATTAAATTCCTTTCTTTGTTTTATGATGGTTAGAAGTCCCAAAATGGAAGTGAAAAGGCCACACGTGTTACAAGTTTTTTCCAAATAGAAATGACTTTGTCATCATATGCTAGATGCAAAACGAGAGATCACAGTGGAACATAAACAAAAAATAGCTACCTTTTTCTGCTTTCAAATTATTGGTATGTAAGCGACAGGACAGAGTAATTGTTTAATCACTGCTATAGCTTTAAATCCAATTCTGGGCACACAGAGAGAAAACACAAACGGATGGAAAGGGCACTGAGGCATTTGAGTTGATTGATGGTGGGTCAGTGGCTGATGCACAATAGTTTAGATATCAAACCCAACCAATTAAGAGCATCACATTCTAAAGACATTATGTGACTCAGAGCCCAACCAGAGAGACTTAAACTACTAAGAAGTGGGAATAACTTCTAAACCCAGTAGAAATGCTTTGCCAGATCTGATCTTAGCACATAGTATTACTTAGTAGATTAGCATGGGTAGAGAGGAGGTGGGAAAGCAGGGATGGTGTGCTGTATGACTCTGTAGGAAATGTACACCAAGATGATTCCTGCACCAGCAGAGCACTGTCAAGGAACAAAAGGTGAATCACTCACTGTCAAAATTATACACCCTTTCCCAACCCGAATAGGCCCTCACCCCACAAGTAATCCCATTGGCTTCAAGATACTACTCACTAAAAGGATATCAGACTATGGCTATAAAAGGAGCAGTCAGGGCTAATCTGTGATTTGTCAATGAGAAACAAAGCAATAACACAAGAGAAACAACTACATTTATCCCTCCTTCCTACACTTTTTTTTTTCCATTTTCAAGCCTCAGATAAAGTGGGGTCTCTCCCATGAAAGCTCCTGCGATAAATAAATTTGTTTGTCTTTAAAAGTGCCACAGGACTCCTTGTTTGTTTTGCTCAACTAGATTAACATGGCTACCCTTTTGGAAATTGTCAACATAATCGCTAACGACCTCTTAGAGGTATATGCGAAATTCAGCAGACTTCCGAGGAAATTTCATGCATGTATCTGAGAGCAGAATTTAGTTCTGACTTCTCCCCTCACCTAAATTAATACATCAGAATATGTTATTTGCTGCTCACATCTTTTAAGGACTCACGTATTAAAATTTTAGACCATACTGGCACTGTCTATTGATAAATCCTTTTGAAAAGAAATTCTTCCAATCGAATGGTTCTAATTAATTTTATTTGGTTAGCTTGTAAATCAGAGAGGAAAAATACTGGACTTTCTAGTAAAAAGAGTGAACTTTCAGTACAAAAATCAAAAGTGAATACACCATCAGTATATATAATTTGTTCTGCTTGAGTAACCAGCTTCTACAGATGGTGATGACAGGGGTCTCAAAGCTAACTAATAACATTCACAGACAAAAGACCTGCATATCTCAAGTCTCTTTCAGGTAGATAGTGTTAATTAGTGGCTTCAAAAGTACCATTACATAGTAGACAGATGTCCCCAAGGCAAAACTATGATCAGAACTGGGACTGACCAGGGCCTTTGCTTGTCTCAATAGATAGCTCAAGGCTTGAGTGGATTTGAAGACTACTCACTGACTCCTAAAGCTAGTCCCTCCCTAATACACGTGGGACTTATTGGTGCAACAGTGTGGCAAATTAAGGTGCAGCAATTCTGTGAATAAACAGAGCTCAGTTCCTGGAGCTGTCAATTCCTTGCCTTGTGCAACCACTAAAATATTTTTTTTTAAAGAAAACAAAAAACAACCCCTGGGAGATTTCACAAGTATTACTAACTTTAGATAGAATAGATAATGTAGATCTAAATATTTCAACTACAGAATCAGTCTATCAACAAGAAAAATCTAGGATTAAAAATCAGGGACGTAGCCCGCTCCTGTTTATTGGTTGGGCCCCTGAAAGAGCAGGGTGGGTCCAGCCAAGGGCAACTTCCAATGACCAGAAGGTGCCCCTTCCCTCTTACTCCACACCACCAACAGCGAAAACTTTGCAACCACAGCCACAGGGCCAGCCAGCAGTGCCCAGTGTCCACGAGCAGAGCAGAGGCATCAGTGGCAGGGGCTAAGGTGAGTGGGCCCTAGGGCCAAGTGGGTGGGCCTTGGCCCACACAGGTCCACCCACTGCTATGCCCGTGTTAAAAATCACAGCACTTTTCTGGCTTAGCAAGTAAACATTAGCTACACAATGTCCAGAGATTTAAAACCCCAGGACATGATCTCAGCTCAGTTACATTTTCTTTTCCAGTGGCAGTAACCATTTCAATATTCATTTTTAAAATAATGCATTTAAGTGCACTAGGTCCAAGCTACAAGCAGTAGATTTACTCCCTAGACACAGTGTTTTTCTTTTCAACAAAAACTGCAAGGAAAGCAAATACTGTCAAATCAGACAGGGCTCCAAATTGCCTTCATGACAACTTCATTTTAGTATGTCAACATACCAACAGTTTCTCCTAGATACCTCTCAGGGCCAGATTCACTGACCCCCAGAGCCAAAGTAGGTTTCATCACTACAAGCAGCTCTTTCAGCTAGCTAGATAACAAAAAGTTGTTCCTCAGAGGAAATATGAACGATGAAAAGAAATGAGGAAAGATGAGATGGTCAGGGAAGAATGCAGGAAGGAGGTTGAAGAGGAAGGCCGAGAGAAGGAAAAAGAAAAGGCAAAAACACAAAGTGTAGTGCTAGGATGGAATGAGAAGAGACGTTTAATGTTTGAATCATTAGTCAGCGTCCAAATTTCAGATTTTGTGGATCATGTTCTTTATTCTGCAAATTCTTTATTTTACTTTGTTTATATCTACATGCATACATGCTGTCACTCAGTTGTCTGATGTGATTGATAGACTGTCCAGAACGTCTGAGGCCATACATGATGATAATTTACTGCACAGCCTCCTCTTTTCAAGCAGCTCTGTTTTAAGCTGTGCTTTTCAGGGTTTGTCTTTTTGCCAAATCACTACATTCCCATAGCAATTTGTTATTAACTCACCAACCACTGCAGGCCTATGTGCACTGGGGGGAGTGTAAGGTGAGGATGTCACAACAATCATGTAAAATTGCTACCCTTTTTCCAGAGGCACCCTTAAAAAGGCACTTATCCTCATTTCTAGACAAGAACACTCAATAAAAGCTAAAAGGAACAAATTTTCTGAAGTGCTACAGGTATGGAAAAGACTAAGTGATCAGAAAGCATTTTGTTTGTTTTTGTTTGTTTGATCCAAGGAGACAAGCTCTTATTTTTTTTCTCTGTGTAGATGCTCCTAGTTTGATGGACGAAATGTCTAGAACAACTGGACCACAAAGTGACGTAAATCCCAGCAGAACAAAAATGTATCTATTACCTACGGTATGTCCAGAATCAATCTTTGTGAGGGATGATTATGGCAGCAACCTCAGATCTGTCAGTACATGTTCCTCTGAGAAGTCACTACTGCTTGTAGACACAGCCCCTGAGGGTGCAGGGAGGCGAGGGGAGAAGGGGGCACTATATTTCATGTGCACTGGCGTGAACTGAATAGTAAAAACTGCCTTCTGTGTGTGGTTTCTCTTGTCTGTGTTATACCAATTAATGCCTAGTAAGTTACTAGTTGGATATAGGCAATGATAGGGAGAGGAATGAGAAAATGGATGCATACAGGGCAGAACATCTATAAAGTCCCACCACTCTGCAAAAATGTAAACTTTTCACACAGTGCTCAGTCCACCACAGGCAATCTCTTGGACTCAAGTCTACCAATGAATAAGTACAATACACTAGATGGTAACTGGCAAGAAAACTAAAGCCTGAAGTGGAAAAAAACCCTTTTTGCTTAATACACATAACTTACAGCTGCTAGAGAAAGATCATAGAACCTGTTGTTCAGTTGCAAGTTACATAGGCTTAAGGAGGAAAATGAATCATTATGTCTCATCTGATAGACTGTAGTCCCAGTAAAATTACTACAAATGTTCACACCACAGAGAATACCCTTTGAATAGCACTACACCCAGGCTCAAAAAAATCAACCCAGAACACACAGAATTAATTTATTTATAAAATCAAGATTCTGCCAGAAGGAAGGCAAACCTCCAGAAAATGAGCTGTGTATTGACAACCTGATGTGATGCAGCAGGAGGTCTCCCCTTCCTCCCAACAAAAGTAAAGTCGGGATTTATAGCATATCAATGACTAACAGGATCATAAGCCAAATACAAGGCATTCCAAATACGTGCATGAAAATAAGGATGTGTTTGTAGCTCTGTTCATCATGGGCATTTAGTCCCCATTTATTACATGCAGACTATGAAATTAGATACAATGCCACAAGGTCCCTGTAAAATGTGTCACGGGGTATGAAATGTCTCCATTGATACATTACTTTTTTAAGATGCATGAAACAAGATGAACTGGTGCGAATCAAACACTATACAACAAAATGACCACAACAAGTAGGCATACTGCTAAACGATTTACAGAATCAGAAGTGCAACACTAATTCAAAAGAGATGGTGCAAAGTGAACTGCTCTGTCATAAAATAACATCTGAACTACTTTGTCAGGAGAGAATACTCAGTCCTGCCTTGAGTTCAGGGGACTAGACTAGAAGACCTCGAGGTCCCTTTCAGTCTTATAATGTGCATTGTTAAGACAAATGGCATAACATTTACAGAGCACAGAGTTTATTTCCTTTTCTAAAAAGAAATCACCTTGGTTTATATCTTTCACACATTTTAATGACACATCTGGCATGGAACAAAATAACTCAACAAATAGGTTCAGCTGAAGCAGCACCAGGCTTTACTCTGAGAACAAAATATACAGCACTTTACAGGTAAGGAACAGGCAGCTACAGTGTTGAGCAGGTACTGACTTATACTACCTGTGTTCTTATATAGCTGGTATGGGAAGCCTTTGTTGGGTAACAACCAACAGAATATAAGCTATACTAATTTAATTAAGAAGCCCTGCACAGGTTGCACTGGGTCTTTAAAAACAGGATCAGTTACAAATCCTAAACAGGCAGCTTAAGTTTTTTATATTTACCCTTCTCTTAAGGAAGGCCTCCAGGTTTCTGGGTGACCAGGTTTGCAGGAAAAGCATGGTGAAATTCCCTAATGTTATGAGGCACATGGATGAGACTGGCAGACTCCCACGACTAGACAGCCATCCCATAACCCTCCCAATCTACAAGGTACTTCAGTTTGCCATGAGCTAGTTTATAATCAATGATCCATCACACAGCAAATATTTCATGCCCCTGGATGATAACCATCAAAGCCAGATACTTGACTCATCCAGGAAAAGGGCTGTCAATATATGGCTGTAACACCAAAATGAGGAAGATCACGTACACTCAAATGGAGATGGACAGGAACAGATTGACTATGATGGGAGTGATTTGCTGGATAATTGTGAATGGACCCAAGTACTGATTATCTAGTTTACGTCAGGGTTGAGGGGACACAAGTTTCTGTGATGATAACCATACCTAAATGATGATAACAAAATGAGGTATTAATTGATGGTGTCAGTGGGCCTAATATTTGAGGTCACTTTTGGCTGATTTGAGACATTTTCTCAGTGCTGCTTGGACATGGTATAAAGGCTGGACTAGATCAAGGCTGCAGAACATTAGACACCTTCAGTAAAGTGTAAATTGCTGATGTAATCCATAGTTGGCATAGAAAGGTCTTTAGTGGGTCAGGATATGGTCAGAGTTGTTGAAGGAAAACTTGGTGAAAGGAAGAAGTGAGATTTAGTTGTCCTAGTGATAACTGATGATATAATGAAGGTATCTTAAAGGATTGGGTTACCCTGTTTTGTCTGAGGATGATAGGCAGATAGAAATACATAGCTTACAATTCAACAACTTAACAAAGCTCTTGCCACAAATGGGAACTGAATTTTGGACTCTGGTTGGTGATGATCCTAGAGAGTAACTTGTGGAGTCTAAAGACTTAAGTAAAAAAGAGTTACGTTGTCTCTTCAGCAGTGAGGACTCTGGGACGTGGGCTAAAATGGGACATTTTAGTAAGGTGGTGGATTATGACTAAAATAGTTCTGTTGTCCTAGATGACCAGAGTAGCAATGGGGTTGGGGCACAAGGGTCCTGAGAAATTTTGTGTAGGAGAATCTGTGTTTAAGAACAAACATCACAGGCGTAAATACATGACTTGATGAAGAGCTGCATCTTCAGTCACCAAAAATTTTAATAAACTAATGTACAGGTTTTAAAAAGTGGCCAGCTAGAGGAGAATCATTACAAAGTTTAAGTACTTTAAGCCACATGTGGCCCTGTGGGTCATATATATGGCCCTTAAAATAAAGACTGCCATCTTTGATCAGGAAGTCTGGGTTAGGAGGCTAATCACTGGTGGAATTCAGAATCAGCATGGACTTCTGCTGCAAATAGGCTATAAGATAATGAGGAGTGGATGACAGGCATTAAAACTCTATGTACTAATCCACTAGAAGAAAGCACACTGTAATTTTTGACTCGTGCATTGTAAGCCAAATAATAGTAACAACAATTGGGAAATGTGGTGATTTGACTAAGTTGGAATAGAGGATATCCGAAATCATGACATCAAGAGGGGCAGACTCACTGGCAACCAGGCCTGAAAGAAAGCAGGATGCCATCAATGCCCACAACATAACCAGGAGTGGATTTACACATAATTGTGAATAAAGGGTCTTTGTGAAGTTTATATCTATGAAACTATTGGGAGTACAAGACTCAACAAGTGGACATTCCACAGTGCTAGCATTGGACATGGTAGGGTGGTGAAGACTGAATGGAACTTGAAGGTGCTGATGGTGCACTCAAGACAGTGAGAGTATTCAGGGCTACTAGAGGGTGCTAGGTAAGAACACAAGAAAATAAGAACAGCCATCCTGGTTCTGAACAGTGGTGCAGATAACCCAATATCCTGTCTTCAGATATCAGCCAATGCTGGGTGCTTCAGAGGGAATGGACAGGAAAAGAAAACATCAAGAGATCCATCTTGTTGTCCATTTCCAGCTTCCGGGAAACAGCAATCTCTGCCCCTCCATGAATTTCTCTAGTTCTTTTTTGTACCTCGCTATAGGCCTGTTGAATTAGGATCAGTCATTTATAGGGGAGTTAAAGAGAGTGAGAGGGATAGCAAGTGATTAGTTAGCATTACATTTGCCTCCAAGGGCCCATCTTCACTAAAATCTTAGTCGTCTCCAAGACTCTGTTACAACACTGTTCCTCCTCCACCATGATTCCCTTTTGTAGTATAAACAGTTGAGAGGCCAGCAATATTCTTAAACAGTGACCAACACTTCAGCATAATTCCAAAACATCACATCGATTCAGGGAACCATGAAATCTCCATGTATCACATCAAATTTATCCTGCAAAAGGATCCTATTGTGCTGCTGAAAGGGTTAAGGGGCTTGTTCCTGGACAGCAGTACTCAGTATCTGGAGTTACGCCAGTTGGTCAGGATGGCTCTGTATCAGATTCAGTGTATCAGCCACAGGTATGTTAGCCTAGCATCTTCCATTCTTTGGTAGAAATCACGAGGGTGTGTACCTGGCTAGTTGGTAGTCTGCTCAAACGGTCATGAACCAAGACTACACAGCAGCCTCTGATTGAGCTGAAGCAGCACCAGGCATCATTCCAAGAACACAACACAGTACCTTGCAGCTAAGGAACCGGGCAGCCCTTTCATTCAGCTATGACTACACTACAGACTATGTCACACAGGGAGGTGAAAAAAAAAAAATCTATGCCAGTGAGTGATGCAAGTTACACTGACATAAGTGCCAGTGTGGCCAGCACTAAGTCAGAAGGATGAGAGAGTTTCTCCAGACAACATAGGTCAGAGTCGGCAACCTTTAGTAAGGTCCCTACCTTACTACCCCTCTCTGGCCCTCCACCAGTGCTAGGACCTATTGTCGGTGGTGAGGGGTCTGCATTCAGTGCAGTAAACAATTTTCAAATAAGAGTTTTTTGCAGTCCCAGACACAATAATATTTTGCACTGATACAGTGGTTTCATTCAAAGATCAGAAAGAGCTTTGGAAACAATCAATGAGAAAAAGGAAATCACTGCAATGTACAGAGGTAGTCCCATATTCACTTTATTTTGGAGTAAACTGAGGCACACCAGCAAAATGTACTAGTGACATTACCAGAAACAGTGATGGCCAGTCCCCAGTTTTAACTATGAGGCCACAAAGGGGTTTGTGATATTTTTCTTTTCTATTCTCTTTTTGGCTTCTTTTTGCTTCTGTGAAATGTTGAGTGTTCTGGCCCCTGATCCAAGAAAGCACTTAAGCATATGCTTAGCTTTTAGTATGTGAGTGCTCAGCACTTTGCAAGATAGAGCCTCTATTGCATATGTCTATTGGAGACACATGCATAAATAAAATTGATTGACATGTGAAATGGCCAGAGAACCTAAGGAATTTTTCTAAAAGGAAAACAACATTTTTTAATTATGAGAAAAAGAAGAGAATCTTCTGAAGATGGTAACTATTAATGAAGAAAAAGCAGCAACATTGATTTTTTTAAAAAAAATCTGTGAAAGAAAATGTGAGCTCAAAGGCTGAAATTTTATACGATAAATGTCATCTCAGAGAAAGTGTTTACAGTCAAGACAACCCTGTGAAAATATGGTTTATAATGGGAAGGGCTAACATAGTCTCAGTTATGGTGGTGTGAATGTTGCCATTATTCTCAGAGTCCCATACTAAGCCACTGTTAGCTTCAAGGGTATTCTATCATAGCTGGGAAGAATTCTTACCCTAGAAACCTTGGCTTTACAAAAACAATGTATTTCAAAGTATGATAATGCTTTTGTAGCTATACAATGGCTGACAATACTTCAAAGGTAAACAGAGACAAGAGTGGATTGAGGCTATAGCTTAGAAGAGAGGTGGGAGACATTTCTGTGGAGGCACACAAACCTTTTTGACACTGCTTTTTATGCTTAGTACATTATGCTTTCTTTTCTTTTTTGCTACATAGTTGTAACAAAAATTAATGAGCAAGAAAACAAAGAAGAAACTAACTGTTAAATGATAGAGTTTTATTAACTATCAGCTCTTCTGAATTCAATTTTTATTAATATATTGCAGTTACCACTCTTATTTATGTTATAGTAGTGCAGAAGATACGTCACAGGTTCCAAATATAGTGGAAGATGTAGTTCCCTGTTCTAAAAAATGTGCATTCAAAACACAATGGGAGTTGAGGGCATTCAACACCTCACAAGGAAACACTCAATCCCTTGTAAGGTTGGGTACGTGGACAGCATTATGGCTCTGATCACCATTGCGTTGCACAGCTGAACAAATTAGTTTAATAACTGAACCTAGTCACTGTTTACATTCAGCTGGGTCCATCATGGAAGAAACACACGTTCCTACACGGATATTAAATTCCAGTTCCCTGAAGTTTTTGTGCTCTATGTTGAGTTGTGTTTGTTCCATGCCACTATGAGTTGAATGGGTTCCCACAGGAAGAACTCTTAAGGTGCCTGAATGTTTGACGGCTATGTGTGGATATAATTAAAGTAGCTTAACAGCCTCTTCAGATATTTTAAGGATTCCCTGACCGCCTTAGCAACACAGCAAACCAGCAGCATCAAGTAAGCCTGGGGTGTCAAACTCATTTGCTATGGCAGGGCAGATTTGACTTAAATGTACTTCAAGTTGGCAGTACATACCACAAATTGAAACACTATGGCGCTCTCACAGCATCATGTAGTGCTGTGTATGCAAAACTGTGCTCCGTCTCTCCCTCTTTTTGTGTTAGGGAGAGAGCGTGGTCTCTCAGCGCACAGCCTCATGTACCCAGCGCCCTGTAATGTCACAAGACCTGACACTCTTGTGGCTTTGTGGAGTGCTGGGTCTGTGAGACCCCCCCGTCCCCTGTTCAGGAGGGGGTGTGGCCCCACCAAGTGCAGTAATTGGCCAGTTGAAAGAGGTTTGTGGGCTGCATATTTGACACCCTTGAAATAAGGCTTCAAAGTGTCTGTTATGGAGATTGGCATCAGAAGACAGATGGTGAACACCTTTGCCTATGAATGGTGCCCTTTATATTTGTTTAAGTGTTGTTTTAGAGAGATGGATAGACAGAAAGAAGAGATCATACAGGGCTAGATTTTCATCACCTACTCACTTTCTCAGCAAATAACTCCACTGGTGTCACTCAGGGTAAGGCACCATTCATATAGGTAAGATCAGAATTGGGACCAGAGAAAGAAAGGCATAATAATTAGATGGTGTTCCATTAGCAGGCATTTTCAAATATCCTATAAATCCAAAAATTTTGATCAATGTGACTGTGTGAGTGTAATGGACAAAACCAAGCTAGACTGATGATTCTTATTGTACATAGAGACATTTGATAGCTCTGTGCAGATAGGGAGTTTTAGTGTGAAGGGAGATGCATTTGCAGCTACTTAAAAAGAGGAGAGAGAAAACCAATGTAGTTTGGCTCCATCAATCCACTATCAATTGCTCTCCAACTCTAGCAGGAACTGAATGAAACTGGGACCAGGGTTGCTACTAAGAATCAGCGATCTTCAGTGTCTAAAAAACAGCTGATAAATGTACAGTTCGTCACATTTCTGAGGCACATTTTCAAAATTTTTTCAGTTATAGTGCACAAGGACATAACTGCAAAATTCCCATTATTAATAGAAGTTACGCTGCTAAAATCTCCACTTCCTATGCTGAAAATATGGCCTTGCCTTTCTTTCTGGTGCCATTCCTGATTTATACAACAGCTTTTTCATCATTAATAACATTATGTCAGACTGCCCAACGATTCCTGAAACTGTCAACAATGTTTAGAGTCAGGTCCTCCAAACTTTTAAAAACTTAATCATCTACTCCCTGGATGCATGAAAGTTGAATGCAACAGAAGACGTACAGATTCACAGCAAGTTTTAGCTGCTGCAACACTTATACAGCACAAATATCTCCTTAAAGCAGTGGTTGTCAACTCACAGCCCAATCAGCACATAGCTGTGGCCCATGTGACATCCACAAGGCTATATGGGTAATATACATATTGTGTAGATGCAGCCCCCCACAACACATAGAGAGCTGCATATGCAGCCCACAGTGGTAAACAAGTTGGGAACCGCTGCCTTTAAAGGCTGACATGTACCTGAGGTGGTGGAAAGAGCTGTTCAGAAAACATAAAACAGTGCATACTGTGTAAAGCTAATACAGCAACGGCTTGGAGGATATGGTGTGGAAGAAAGCCACCGTTTAAAGAATTCTGTGATATTACATACAGACGGTCCTGGAAAAGTAAAGATTAGAACAATCTTGTTAACTCTTCAGGTCCCTGCCTTTTTCTATTTAAATCCAACTTATAATGCTACTACATGAGGCTTTTGAAGACCTTTAGAATATCCATTTCCTTTTCATTCATTCATTCATTCAAGATTTCAGTATGTAGATGGGTGGCAGCACGTGACCCACCAGACAAGCACCTCCGGGTGATGGAACTGGGGAATAGCTCAAGTGGCCTCCCTGTCCAGAGGCCCGTGCTCCATCCATTCAGTCAGGAGTTCAGCCCTCTGACTGAGCCCTTCTCATTGCCATCCCTTCCAGGACAAGACATAGTTCAGGCCCACTTTGCCGCAGTGGCCACTATCAGTCCATTTGCCACCTACTGGTGACCTGGGGAAGGCAGGAGGAACCTGGGCCTGCCAATTTCTCCAGATCCCAGCCCAGCGACCTTATGCACTTTGCCTGAGCGCGGCCTCAACACCCCACTCCAATGTAGGACCTAGTTCAGATCCCCTGGCAGCCTGCAGTGTGTGCAGTCCCTGATCCTACCTCCCTCAGCCAGCTCCCTAGCATGCCCTTCCTCCATAAAGGCTGTAGGAAGAATGCCCCAAGCAGAGGGTTGCAGTCCTCTCACATATCCAGCTCCCGGGCTCTGACTGGCTCTTTAGCCCCTGGTCCCACTGGCTATGCCATTCTGCAAGGCCGATCCAGCAGAGACACTGGTACAGAATATTTCAAAAAATTATCTACTTACAATGATACTGTCAATATGACAGCACTGAAACAGCCTTTAAAAAAAAGTAAAGAAAATCCAGTTTGAAATGGAATCTCTCTTCAGTAATATATATATGGTAATCGTATTTTAAATTCCTTTAAAATATTTTTTGTGAGGGCTTTTCTGATCTTTTATTTTAGCTTACAACGATCTTTTTCTGAAGACTATTCACCTGCATGAACTTCAGTATGCACCTAAGTGTTTGCCAGAGCAAAATTTACAGGAGAAGACTGACATGACACCTTTTCTACACAAAGAGAAGACATATGCACCAAGTAAACAACTTGAACCAAAAGCTTTGGCTGAGGCCTATCAGTTATATGCATCCTACATGACTTACAGCAGGTGTGACATTTTGAGACAGAAAAATTATTTTCAATGGGATGGTGGCCCTTTATATCTGCTTTGCAGGAACAACTTTAGGATGGGACAGAAATAGAGCACTGTGAAATATTCATTGGGAAACACTCCATTTACCGCTGCTACGTAAAAAAATTATTGCACTTCCTTGCGAGTTAAGTTTTCCCTCCTGTTCTACCACAGAAAGCATGAAGGTGTTTGTAAACAAAACGTTATTTCTGCCCTAGCGAGAGTTAAAATACTGGATAGTCCATGGGAAAACCTTTGATGATTTTAGACCAATTTTACAAACTTAACCTGACTGTTGCCAGCATGAGTCCAAACTTTAGGCTGTCTATGCAAACCAAACTGAATTTCTGACCTTATTGACCTCATTTTGTAAAAAGCATTCCAATATTTGGGGTTTTTTCACTGCTGCAGCTGGTTGAATCAAGGGATCTTGGTTTTCATTACCAAACGCCACACACGCACACACCCACACACCCCAAAACAAAACAAGACAAAACAAAAAAAAAAACCCACCAAAGTTGTAGCACTTGTGGCTACCAAAAAAGAAGGAAAAATATATGGACTGAAATGCTCTGTTCCCTTACCTTCTTCCCCCAAGACTCAGAAACAAGATGACACTGAGTAAAAGAATGAAAAATATAACTTAAAAAAAAATTCCTTGACTTTTAAGTTGGGTCATGATTTTTTGGGGACCTGCTCTATGATTTTTTAATTTGGGGGCTATTGATCCTGTGATTTAATTCCACAGATTGATAAAGCGAACCATATCAACAACATGGCATTTACAGCCTTTTTCTATTGTACTGATGTTTCTTTAAAGGATCTTTAAATGCATGTTTCATGAACGCCATAGAGAACATATCCATCAATTCTCTCAAGATCTAAAAGAGAAGGATTTTATTTACACAAGGAGCACAGTATTATTTCACTGACTCTTTACCAGTCTGGGAACCCACTTATACCAAAGATATTTTCCTTACAGCTGTTTCTGCATCCCCAGGGCATCATGAAGAAGCAGAATGAAAAATCAACCCCAGAGAGTGAACAACTGTCTAGGACCAATTCTAAAAAAAATCAACTAACAAGTTCCAGGAAGGTAGCTATTTTAGACTATTTCAGCAAAAAACAAGAGTCATATGGCACTTTTAAAGACTAAAATTTACTTGTATGATCCCACTTCATCAGATACCCGAAATGAAAAATGTAGTCTGTTAGCTGTATATATACATACAGAGAAGGATGGGTCACAAAGTCAATTTAAACAGTTCCTCCATTCTGTAGTATAAAGAGCGAAGACGTTAGCCATATCCCTTAAGAGTGACCAGTGCTCTAGCATGATTCTTCCAAGACAGGGTTAAAACATCATGAGGTCTAATCTACGCTAATGCATGGAACCACATTTTAGATGGGTCAACAGAGAATCATACTGCAACAGACGGCATTGTAGTTGTAGTGCAGATGGGACCTACAGAAGACCAGCTCTTCAGCCTGCAGTTTTCCCTCTACTTTTACTCAAGCAAAACTCATACCATCTTCAAAGAGACTGTAAGACTGGTCCTAGCAAATGCTGGACTCAAGATCACAAAGTCTGTTGTCCTCCCACATGCTCAGTGCCTCTCTGTGAAACACATACTGCGAGTTCTTTAGTTTGTAATATATCTAAAACCAGATCTTAATTCTTTCAGTGTTTACTCAGAAGAGGATTTGGTGAGGGAAACCAATCTTGGCATTATGGAACAACATCATTGTTTTTCCCACAGCCTGGTATGCAACATTACTTCATACCAAGCTAGTCTCTAGGGTGTGTCCCTGTGACGGACTGTTTCCCAGAAGTATTGTATATAGCAACATTATAAACTTGAGTCAACATTTCACCTGTCATTTGGGGTTAAGACAGAACTTTACCCTAGATGAATAACAACTAGAGACAGAATCATACCTAAAGTAGAGATTGGCTCAAATCCAAATAGATTCAGATCTTGAGTCAAAGTTTAGGTGACACAATCCATAATTTTGCACAGAAAGTTAGAGGTCACATGAAAAGGTTGCATCTAAATTCAAACTTTTTCAAACAGAATGATGCTCAACCTCAGTTTTTGATCAAAAGCCCACAGCTAATCAAACAGCTTGACAGTGTTATTTGAAAAACTTTAGGGGTGTGTGTGTGTGTGTGTGTGTGTGTGTGTGTGTGTGTGTTGAGAAGCAGACGGAGAGAAGGCCAGATCCTCAGGTAGTGTAAATCACTAGAGCACCTTGACTTCAATGGGAGTATGCCAATTTACAGCAACTAAGGCTCTGTCCCAAAGGATGAATGGTTATTTGAATATTGTCATCAGGAAATCTGGTTTGAAATCTAATGAGATTAGACTCACAAAATGTATGGCACTTCCTAGTGTCAGATAGGTTGGAAATACTTGAGTTCAGCCTAGCCCATGGTGGTAATAAAGAAATAATTACCGTATATACTCAGGTATAAGCTGATCCAGGCATAAGCCGACACCCCCCCCATTCTGAGACCAAACAAGAAGTTAAAATTGGTGACCCGGGTATAAGCTGAGGTCCCCTTTTGGCCTTGGCCCCTAATCCCCCACCCACTGATGCTGGCTTCCTCTGGAGTTTCTGACAGCTTCCCTACCCCCAAAATCTCTACTGCTGCTTTTCCTTTGCCCACCCTGCTGTCCATTCCTCACTCCTGCCCTCCTGATCTGCCCTTTCCTAACTGCTGTCATCCCTGCTGCCTCCCTGCTCTGCCCTTTCCTCACTTCTGTTTCCTGCTGTTGCCCCCTGCGCCACTTTTTCCTCACTGTTGCCCCCTGCTCCGCCCTTTCCTCACTGCTGCCCCCCTGCTCACTTCTGTTTCCTGATGTTGCCCCCCTGCGCCACCCTTTCCTCACTGTTGCCCCCTTGCTCCCACCTGCTCTGCCCTTTCCTCACTGCTGTCACCCCTGCTGCCCCCCTGCTCTGCCCTCTCCTCACTGCTGTCACCCCTGCTGCCCCCCTGCTCTGCCCTTTCCTCACTGCTACCCCTGCTGCCCCCTACTCCCCCTTCTTCTCACTGCTGCCCCCTGCTCCTCCTACTGCCCCCTCCTCACTGCAACCTCCCGCTACCCCCTGCTCTGCTCCTTCCTAACTGCTGCCCCCCGCTCTGGCTCGTCCCTCACTGCTGCCCCCCTTCTCTGCACCTTCTCCACTGCTCCCCCCCCAGCTCTTTACTGCTGCCCCCCTGCTCTGCCCTTTCCTCACTGCTACCCCTGCTGCCCCCTACTCCCCCTTCTTCTCACTGCTGCCCCCTGCTCCTCCTACTGCCCCCTCCTCACTGCAGCCTCCCACTACCCCCTGCTCTGCTCCTTCCTAACTGCTGCCCCCTGCTCTGGCTCGTCCCTCACTGCTGCCCCCCTTCTCTGCACCTTCCCCACTGCTCCCCCC
>ML682017.1:13492694-13653996 GCA_007922195.1 Podocnemis expansa
CTACCCCCTGCTCTGCTCCTTCCTAACTGCTGCCCCCTGCTCTGGCTCGTCCCTCACTGCTGCCCCCCTTCTCTGCACCTTCCCCACTGCTCCCCCCCAGCTCTTCACGGCTGCCCCTCTGGCTCATCACTGCCGCCCCCCTACTCCCTTCTCAGTTCCATGCTGTTGCTCCCCTGTTCCCCAACACCCTTTCCACCCCTCTCCCCCTCATCCCCCAACCCCTGCTGCCACTCTTACCAGCCTGCCAGGCACCCCTCCCCCAAATCCCCTGTCCCTGTCACTGCTTCCCTGGGCTCCCCAAAAACCCTGGGTCCTCCTGCCGCTCCCCGGACTCTCCGACCCCCTCCCCAAATGCCCGAGCCCTGCCACCACTTCCTTGGCCTCCCTGAGTCCCCCCATCAAAGTCCAGGTCGACCCCCCCAGGACCCCCTTACTTGGCCGCTCCAGATGCCTGGGTCCCCTTCCTTACTCCAGCCCCAGCCCCAGCCCCATCCGACTGCCCAAGATGGCCACCCAGCAACACTGGGTCTCTGCCCTGCCGCATGGTCAGGGGAAGGGCTGGCTGGGGCTGTCTACCATATTCTCCCAAGTATAAGCTGAGTGCCTGTTTTGAAGCCAATTTTCAGGCACAAAATTCTCGGCTTATACGCGATGATATATGGTAGGTTAATGCCTAGCTCTTACACAGCGCTTTTCATCCCTAGATCTCAAAGCATTTTATATCACCATCATTATTACAGGAGTAACACATGAAAGCAAGAAGTTCCAAGGTACATGGACAAGAGAGTTAACCAAACCTTTCCAACAATCAGAAGTGCTCAGTGTTTGGTTCTGGCTTTGGCTGAACGTCTGCACCAGTTCTTATGTTACCTGATCTAGTTCACATATTCCCATAAAGAATTTATGGGAATGGACAGGGAGTGAAACTGCCCTACATGAACAATAACAAATCACATGAGAATTAATGGCAGTAAACTCGTTTGGAATGAAGTGCTACGGCAGGATGTACTAAGATGCTGCACTTGACGGAAAAAAGTGTTCTTGTCAATATAAACTCATTAGGACCGAGACAGCTCTCTCTTACTGTGTCCGCCTTCCTGTGCAGCTGTCAAAATACAACATAAAAATAAAGAGCATGAGTTATTCTGACTAACATATAGCATAGGAGGAGGAGGATGCAATTAGCCTACCCCCTCGCTGTTGTCTTGTCCATTTTGCAAGCTAAACTGGGTTGGTGTTGATTAGTACAGAGATGAGAAACCTCCAAGAGACACGCCACATATTGCAAGTACCAACATTTGTGGCACTCTTCTCTGAAAGACAATCCTGAACCAAAACCTGAATGATATGCTGGGTGGCACTGTTCTGTTAATGCTGCTGCATGATAGCTGGCAGGCTGCAGTGCAATTCTTCCCACCCTGTGTCTCAAAAACACCTGCAGTGTCAAATGTCAGTTGGATCTTTATAAATATATAATAAAAAGACATTCCAGGTGGGGCTATAGGAGGCATGGCCAAACTATGGCTCGTGAGCTGCATGCGGCTCTTCAAAGAAAAAGTGCAGCTCATGGAAAAGCACGGCAGGGAAGTGTGGCATGGTGGTAGACAGGGGAGAAATGTGGCATGGTCAGGGACAGCAGAGAAGAAGCAGCACGGTAAGAGCCAGGGGAAGCAGCCACATGGTTAGAGCCAACAGAGAAACGGGAGCATGGTAGGGTTGGCAGGGAACAGCAGCATGTTCAGAGATGTGAGGAAAGCATGGAAAGGTCTGAGCCAGCGGAGAAGGGCAGCATGGTCAGAGCTGGCAGGGAAGCAGCAGCATGGTCAGGAACAGAAGGGGGAAGCGGCAGCCTGGCATGAGCCGGTAGGGAAGTGGCGGCATAGTCAGGGACATGGGGAAAGTGCGGCAAGGTCAGAGCCAACAGGGAAGCGCTGGCATGGTCAGCGACGAGGGAGCAGAAGTGTGGGACCATCGAGGAGAGCGACAAGGACTAGTAATGCAGCAGCACGGTAAGAAACAGCAGGGAAGCGGCAGCAGGGTTGGGGGGGGGGGGCTGTGCAGTTTACTCACTGTAAAAATAAAATCGTGTTTTTACTAGTCCTAAACAGGACATGGAATACTAAGAAACAAAAATACAAAGGAGAAAAGTTTAAAACTAGATGTAGATTACTTTCAATTTTTGCTGCAACTTACTGCTGTAAAGCATTGTATTCCACAATGAAATTTGTTAAATCAAAACATTGTGTAGTACTTAGAGATCAGCACCTGAGAGAGCTTTTATGTACTACATTGATAAGTTACTGCCCAGATTTTAGAAACCTTGCCACTAGCCTGCAGTGTTCTACATCCAGCAACAACTAAGTTTTTACTGTATAGGCCTAGTTTTCATGGTAACCTTAAGTAATTACTAGACTCTGATATTAGGAGAATCAATATTTGCCCTGTTTTTATGATAAATTGAAAGTGCACAATGAATTTTAAGCCTAGTAATTTTGAAGTAGGTAAAAGTGCAGCTCTCAAAGGTTTAATAATCAAGCTTTCAAAGGTTTAATAATCGACTTGTGCGGCTCTTGAGTTCCATAATTTTGGCCACCCCTGGGCTATAGTAACTGTGCATTAGGTGTGCCATCAGGCCTGAACAGGGGTGCCATGGAATTTCTTAAAAAGTATTCAGAGTTCTAGCTAGGCTCATGAAGATTCACGATTTCATCTGGAGACTATATGTTGGTGTGCCACAGAATAATTAAAGGTATCATGGTGTGTCACAGCAAGGAAAGAGTTGGGAACCAGTGCTCTAGGGACAGCTCTGAGTCTCCAGTCTAGGAATAACCTATATAGTCCTTCATTTCACAACAGTGAAATAGAGCTGAGCCTGTACATTAAGCATAATTAGAATTCTTTGTTGCCAAAATTCTCACTAAATGATCCAACCATTTAAACGGGATTGACGCAGATACTGGCCCTTTTTTTTTTGACTCATGTTTACAAAATCTCTCTAAACAGTTTCTCCCCTCATCCACTTCAGAAATTAGCCACAGCCTCATTCTCTATTACCATGGGGAAAGGCTCTGGATCTCTTCCTCAAAGCATTCTATTTAGTTTTTGATTCCAGGGCTTACTAAACCCTTAAACCAAGGACTATCTTTGCCTCCTTTTTATTTCTGACCCCTTGTCAATTCTTTCTGAAGGACCCTACTTTCATGGCTGGTAGCCTAAGCAGTATTTCCCCATAGCACGTGTTCCTCCCTTTTCTCACTGCGGGAGCTCTGCTTATCCGGTTGTGGGCTCTGTCACATGCCATCAGATCCCCTATTTTGAACAAGATGTAGAACTGTGGCCTTGACCACTCGTGGCTATTCAAACTCCCGGTGACCTTCCATCAGAGCAGGAGTGTTAAGGTCCTGCCAAATTGCAACTTACTTTCAAGTGGATATAGAGCATGCGGTGAAGAATTCTAAGTTAGTGCACCGTATTGTCACTGGGTTGCTAAACAAATTTTGGGTCCTCTGCAGTAGTGGCTAAAGAGGCTCCCAGACCAAGGTGAAGAAGTGTGGAATTTCTCAGTCACCACTTCCTGCGGCACCTGATCAGCCTCCCCTGGATTGTTTGCTACTTCTAAGCCTGCTCTTCAGGCTGAGGTGTGGTTGCAGCCCTCCTTCCCTCAACAAGAGTTTCCAATCAGTCCCAGCAACTCAGTCAACTGAGCATTCCCCATCCTAACTTCTCTGCTACCCAGTTATTCTCCTTCAGCAAACAGTAGGGGAGGGAAAAAGGGCAGGTCACCCCGCTATCATCCCAAATGGCTCTTAGCCATGGTCCAGACACTCTCCTGCGGATTGATTTGTCACTAGAAGCTGCTAACTCTTCTTCTCCCTATGGAGAATTCTTCACTCTCCTTCTCTACCTGACTGAGCAGATTTTCCATTTGGAGCATGCTTTGCTGCTGCTTAGGGGAAGGACCTTCTTGGTCTAATACTGCTCCTTCACAACTTTTGTCTCTGTGTAGCTCTTAAATCCCATCACATGGCCTCATTTTAGAGAAGGAAAAACTGTGGCAACAAATAGGTTGTGAATTACCCAAGGTTTGATGGAAATCCCATGGCAGGTCTTGACTCCTCCTCCTACTCTTTAACTATATGATCACTAATGCATCCATGAGTATATACTAAATAAGCCTGGTACCTACATTCATCCCAAACTGCATGTTTGTATTGTTAAATCTGATGACTGTCATTTGCAGCCCAAGAAAGCCATGCAGCATCAGTGAGACAAGATGGAAATATGGAACAGCACTTTAGTATAACGCAAAGTGGGGATAGTAAGGTTGTTAGCCTGATACTTGTTTTGATTTGATCAGTAGACCAGGTTTGGAAAGCTCAGATAAGCTAAAACCAGTAACTTCAATATTTTTGTGACTTTATGTCATAATCCGTAGCAGTACCAGAGAGTAAAACATTATGTATGATGGCATAACACCTGGGGAAAGCATTATGCTTATCAAAAGACTGGGGATTTGGCCAATTCAGTTCAAGGGCTCGTGAGCCTTTCTGAGCATTTTAGCCAGGCTCTATCAGCGCTGGTTATTACCTCAGCCCTTTCTTTGGCAAGCTAAGTAAAACGAAGTCAATAACGTGCCTGCATTGTCTATTGCACACAACATCCATGGAAAGGCTTAATAATTTAATGCAGGGCAGAAGACACAGGTTAGTTTCTTCTTTTAAACCATGACCCTGTGAAGGTAACTGAAGGAGAAATTTTTTGAAAAAAATATATCAGACCATCCTGCTTTCACAAACCTCTACCTTTTGTGCAAATGCAGTCACGAAACGTGTGTCAAGGAAACTATGCTGCCACTTACGGGAAACCCTGAAAAAAAGTTGTATTGTGAACACAGAAAAATAGCCCATCTACTGTAGAAGCTGTCACTGACTGTTTAGTCAGAAGTTTTAAATGACTTCTTAAATTCACAATCTCGGGGGCCTTGCTGCTTAATAAAGACTATGGGGTGTTGAGAAGCACAGTATATTATTTCATTAAGTGCTTTTTGGGAGAAGGGGATTTAGAAGTAAAACTGCTGGCTTTGTGTGGCAAGGTCATGACCTTTGACAACTTTGGAGCTTATCTCTTTCATCTTCCCACTCCCCTGGGACCCCTAACTTGCAGAGGAATCGAAGCCGGTAAGCTGGGGCGAGACAGAATTCAGCATTGTTGTGGGGCTACGTTCTCTCCCTCTCACTCACTCTCTCTCTCCCTCTCTCTCTCTTTTTTCCCCTAAACAAAACAGATCTGAACTGAGCCAAGGAAACAAAAATGTATTGTTCCTCGCAGATGGAAGCGAGTGTCGCCTAGGTAACCAGATTAATCTCCTTTTTCTCTCCCTTCCTCTCTTGTAGTGCAGTAATCGGTGGGCTCTTTTCACAAAAAAGCCAGCCTCAAAGCTGGGGCTCTAACTAGGTTCCTAATTAGCTGCAATTTACAATGAAGACAACATGATGAGATAATAGAAATTTGCAAAATAATGACATACCTCAGCAAAATATTCCTCCTCCTAAGAACCATTTTTATACAAAAACAATAAAGAGGGCCCTTCTAAAGCAAAGCTGGAAAATGGTGGTATATTATGTGACACAGAACATTATTGTTCGCCTCTTGTTCCCCCAATCAACAGCTTATTGTTTGGCATCTTAAATAAAAATGACTCAAATACAGGCCACATAATGATCTCCATTGCGCTAATACACTGTATATACAGAGTAGTCAAAAATGTACCCGAGCCAAAGCCAGTGGGGCTGATAAAGTAGCGGGGCCCAGAAAGGTAATTTACAATACAATGCAATAAGTATTATTACTGGTCTTAATCACACATATCTTTTTGATTTCTGTCAGGATGCGCTCTGACATCAAAAAAGGGCACCAGAACAGGGGGCAGCTAGTTAATAAAATATGATGGATCACATTTGTTTTCATGTGGTGGTTAGCTCAAATGAAGCAGCCTCCAGACTGTTAGCCAACAGTATTCTCTTGTGTGACATCAAAGACTACCATTCAACTGGGAAAGGGGGGAGGGGGAAAATCATAGTGAGACAGCACAGTGGGAGGAGCTCCTAGAAACTAAAAGAACCACTAATAGTAATCTCTACCTTATGTCCAAGAGAAGAGAGAGCCCAAGAAATAATAGGCCAGGGCGAACTTATCACTGATTTCATAATACGTAACATCAGCATCTACCCACATTTTGGACAAATGGTTGACATTCTGTGGCTGAGATCTGACATTATGCCGCACTGGGACAATTTGTCACCAGTGACATGAGGAGCACATCCCTGCACTCTGTATGAATCCGGATTATGGCAAAGCGTGGCCTTTTTTAAAAAGCCTGAACAAACAAAAGTCTAGTGATGTGTTTGATGTCAGTAGGAACATTTCATAAATGGCAACAGATTGTCTAAAGCCATCAAAAACAACAGTGGCAACAATAACAAAAGTAGCCCCTTGTTTATTTGTGGGCTAGTAATTGTGAACATTACAGCTGTGTGTACTCGAGAACTATTGACCAATGGACTGCCCCATAAATAACTGCAAGCGAAAAACACATTGGGCACAGATAGAAAAAGCATTAACCCCTCAGTCTTTTGGCTCCTGAGTATGGCAAGAAGCCTAACTCCATTGACAGAGCAATTAAAATGAATTGGAAATGACATCTAACATAGAGAGCAAACCAACCACTGAAAATTGTAGAAAGGACATCTAGTTCTATTTGTGTAACAAAATGCTTCAAAAGTGTCATGCTCTATTATGGGGCATAACAGCCAAATAGTAGTAGTAGTAGTAGTAGTAGTAGTAGTAATAATAATAATGTCATATATTTATATAGCACCTTCCATTCTGAAGGATCTCAAAGCGCTCAAAATACACGCATAGCACACACACACACAAACACACGTCTGAGGTAAAGGACAGGAGTTGACTATACAAATGAAGAACAGCTTGTTACACAAGAATCAGGACAGAAAATTTTGGACTAAAACACCCAGACTCTATTGTGATGAAAATATGCCATAGGATCTTAAAAACAATGCACAACAGACTGAACGCTGGTTTATAAGATTTTACCCAAAGCAGCCCACACAAACCAAATGGGGCTACTGTTGTTCATTCAACATGTTGGCTACCTTCCACATAATGTGGCTCCTTAAATAAGAACTTACATCAACAAAACAACCTTAAAATAATAATTAAAAAGAAAGGCACAGAGATTTAAAAGGCAGAAATGAGTTCAATGTACATTTCAATGCTGATACTGAATGTGTTGAACAAGTGCTCCTTATTTTACACAAACTTCCAGAAAAAAGGAACAAGGTGAAAATAGATGAAGATAATTAGAGCACACAAATGGAAGAGGAAATTAAAAATAGGTAATTGAGGTTCTGATAAAGTTACTCATGCTGAGTTGTATTTACTGCACACTTAGTCTGCTTTCAACGGGACTACTTGTAGAGTCAGTGAGCGCTCAATTCGGGGGCATCAGAATCTGACCCTAAGAGATTCACTGACTCATATGTATCAGAATTACAAGCAAGAAAGCCCTCATTACAAGAGTTCTAACCACCCTCAAATTACACTGACTCCAGTGGCAAATCTATAAATGTCCACTCTCCTGAATGTGAGCTGTAGATGGCATCTTGCAGGATCAGGCCATATGGAACCTGTGGAGACAGCAGAAGAGAGTAACCATATTCTCGGTTTGGATATACAAACAAAAAGGCAATGGGGGCCCTCTGATCACAAATTTATCTGCAGAACATGCCATTGTGTATAATGAACACTGAAGTCCTAGATTTTGAACTGGTGTAAACTAGCACAGACCCACTAAGTGAAATGGAGTTGACCCAAACAAAGTCTTTGATGGGACAGGGACAGTTGTTAGTTTATTTGTTGCCTTCAAACAAGTGCACGTATTTTTATGCAAGCCTGAACATAGCCTGTCCTTTTCATGCTCATTTCAAAAGCCGACACCATGTACAATGTCTTTTGTACGGACAGAAAAATAAGCTTTTACCTGGAGTGTTTTCCTTTGGAGTTTCAGCAGTTCTTTCACTGAACCCACCCAGAGGTTTTACCATTGCATTCTTAAATAATCCTGCATGAAACAGTCATCATCTATTCAGAATTTAGACAAGCAATGCTACATTCACATAACAGGAAAAGTATTCTGCATCTGTATTAGTTTGTATGAGCAATACTTACAAAAATGTTCTATATGTGAATCTTAACTATTTCTTATAAGCACTTTCTCTCCACCCCACCTCTGCAGGAATAAAATAACCTAAAAAGAGTTAGATCCTGGCAAACACAGGGCTACATATCATATGGTTTACAAGCATACAACACATGGTGACATCAATGCAAATTCTGCACATGGGACAACTGTAGGATCGGACTGCCAACTTGAACTCTTCCCCATAAAGTTCATATCCATTTCAAAATCCATGCATCCATTCGGCAGACCAGGCATAAATATTGGGTCTAATCTTGTAACCTTTACCCTTAGGGAATAATCCTTATTCAAAGTAAATGACACTACTCATGTGAGTGAAGGTTGGCGAATCAGGCTCTTAGTGCATTTATTTTCTAGCATACTTGCGTGCCTGGCACAGATCCGTCTCCACAGAACAAATCTAATTGAGATCATCTACACCATTCCCCTGGAAAAGCACCTGGGTCTCTGTGGCCCCAAGCAGTTCCAGCAATAAAAATTTACAAACAGCTTTTGAAATATTACTCACACATACTTCTACATGAGCGAAACTTGCTGTGCGACACTACTGGCTTGCTTTCATTTTATTAATTACCAATATTACTATTGTGATGCTTTAAGGAGATTTGTATCTCTCATCCTTACTAGCTCTTAGTCAGTCTTCTTGTGTTTCCAATCTTTGAACATTAGCATACAAACAACAACAAAAGTCTACTTAAACAGAAGGGTTCAAACCTGATAAAAGCAAATCCACATCACTAACTGAAGTTTAATGTTCTTAAACTCTTTCCCTTCTCCCTCCACCCTTGGCCCCAAGGGATGTAGGAGGAATGGTTTAAATCAATAGCTAAGGGCTTCAGTTTTACAAACCCTTAAGTCATTAGAGCTCAGAGTCCTCACTGCAACTATCCTAACCTCCCCCACCCTAACACACACAAACATAACATATATAAAAGAAATACTCTCAGCCTGGAATTAACAATGTTCATTCAATGCTCTTTACTTAAAGGAAGAAAACAATTAAGTGAAACCTTGAAGTAATCTCATTCTGCCTATTTAGCCTCTTCATCCCTCAATGTGTGGTTAGTAAGTGTTACAATCAGGGGCTAGGGCCTGCTATCATTCGGCCTTAATTAAAAAAGACACAAGCAGTGGAGCTGTGAATTAGAAATGTAACAACACACTACCCCTGATTAATTCGAGGCTCATGTTGGATTAATAACTCCAAACAAAGAACAAAAGGAAATTGTTATGCGAATTGCAGCCCTCCCAGGCCAGACAAAGGTCAAATCACAGGATTTCAATTTCATCCGGAGTCGCTTAATCAACTCCCTCGGAAGGAAGACCATATGCAGTTCTGAAAGCTGCCCATTGTAGTCGTGTTGTCACTGGACCTGAGAGACGGCACAGAGATAATCCCAACTATTCCAAATCTTCTCTCTCTCTTCTTTTTTTTTTTTTGGGGGGGGGGAGTTCTTTCTTCCTTAATATGACAAAAACCTCATTATTGATAATGATTAAGGAATAAGGACCCTTTCTAGCAGAAACTCTTTGTGGCTGCTGCCCCAAGGAAGCAACTTCGGTGCCCCTACTCGTGCAGCTGAGGAAAGCTGCTCCTCATTTTGAGGGGGGAAACTACTCCTGCAGTGGAGGTTATATACTACTAGGTCTAGGTATTGTGCAGATGCCTATGGCTGCCCCAAGGGAAAGGGAGGGGGAAGACAGATAGAGCATATTGCCTGCATCCTAATGCACAACCCTTGGTGTTCAGTCAGCTAGGGAAGAATTTTGAAAGGTCGTCCTGCCCTGAAGATGTATCCTTGGCTGAAGCTGAACCATGCGGAAGAGCAGATGACCATCGAGTCAAAGATTATCTTGATGTTCATCCTAGACAAAGTGATGATGGAACAAAGGAACCCTCAATTTTTATAATGAAGGAAGTGGATAGTCCTATGTCCCTCCAGTAAGCAGAGGTAACCCCCCCCCCATTCTTTAATGCAGTTCAGGGGGCTGCCCCTACTCATGCCAACCACAAATTTTCTTTTTTCTATTAGACAACAAAGAAAGGAAGATGGACTGGGGATCCAGCAACCTCCTTTCCCACGCAGAATGGAGGAGGAATTGCTCCAGCTCTAGGACTGGAGTAACTTAACTAGGTTATACAGGCATAAAAGTGGTGACAGCATAGAGAATAGACAGGGATTCTCAAACTGGGGGGTCATGACTCCTCAGGGGGTCACCAGGTTATTACAGAGTAATTATGAGCTGTTAGGCCTCATACATGCCAGACCCTGGCTATTAGCCACATGCATAGCTGACACTGAGTCCTTCAGAGCCAGGAGGCCAAAGAGCTGCTGGTGGGGGGCCCAGCTCTGAAAACAATGCCACCCCCAGCAGCAACACAGAAGAAAGAGTGGATGGCATGGGAGGGGGGGAGGATTCATCACAACCTGAAATATTTTCAGATGGGGTCCCATCTGAAAAAATGTTCAAGAACTTCTGGAATAGAGGCAGTGGG
This sequence comes from Podocnemis expansa, assembly GCA_007922195.1. Lineage (NCBI taxonomy): Eukaryota > Metazoa > Chordata > Testudines > Podocnemididae > Podocnemis > Podocnemis expansa. Next base: position 13,503,470 of record ML682017.1, read on the forward strand.
AGGCATGGAGCTCATTTACAGCTTTCACTCTCCTCCTGAATTTCTCTGCTACTACTCCCTGTTGGGCACCTCAAGACCTCAAATCAAACCTCACAGTTTGCCACAGAATTTGGAAGCATACACTGCCTGGGAACTGCAGACATTGTTCCATGGAGCAGATCCCAAAAGGTGGCATTATTACCCAGTAGCAGCAGCAGATTAGAAACATTAAAGATTTTTTGCAAGAAACTGATTTTTTTTTTTTAAATTAATGGAAACCTTTTCTAAAGTGAGTCATCTACACTTGGATTGGATTGTAATTTTCTGATTTCTTTTCTGTGGAAAATGTCTAAACCATTACCAAAAAGTTCCATCATAAGAGAACATGTTCATTCTTATGTGATAGGAATATGGTTTTAGAACTAAAATTGGCTCCTAAGGTGAACTTTGTATTTCCCCTTGAAATGGTTATGAGTAAGGGCTTGAAGCCAAAACTATTGTTATAATGGTGTTACGTTAGTTTCTCTATTGACTTCAGTGGAGTTTCTCCTGACTTGGTGTGAGATGAGAATTAGTCCCTAAATTAGAATTTTTAACCTGTTAGTGATTTAAGAGCTGGTTCTGATTCTTCCTTCGGGCATCCTTATGGATTTCTGATGAAGAGAAGTCAAGCCAGAAAACCTCTTGGTTGGGTCCCAAATAAAATGTTATTGCGCATATGTGTTTGTTATTGTGGGGCTCCTGATAAATGTCATGATACTTCTCCATGGTGACTAACTGCAAAGCATTCAACTTCAATAGCAGACACTGATGTGAACAAAATCGTAGATGTGAACACACACACACACTTTGAGAAATTCAGATCCAGTCTTTTTAGCTACCTCCTATCTGTATAACAGGCCCAAACAAATCTCCAGATCCAAACACTTAATAAACTTATGGGAAGTTCAGAGCCAGGTTTGACTTTGCAGCTTGGGCCCATCTCTTCTCAAAATGAGCATTAATGTACCCTGCACTCTTCCAAAGTTACTGCTCACCAGTTGTTGTCATTTGATTAGTTATCTGGGGTGGAGGTGTGGTTAGCGAATTGTCCTGGTCTCTCCTACTCAACGCCTGCTTTAAACTGATACCTCAATATATTATAAAATTGCTTCTCATCCCCATTTCTTTTTCCTTCATTCTCTGCTCACTTTTGTTCTCACACACATATTTTGTCAAGTGCAACCAAAAATCAGGGAGCAAAATCTGCCTATGCCAACGAAAGGGAGAGTAACACTTGAGGACACATTTCTGTCTCTTTTACATTGAAATCAACATTACATGGGATGTAAATTCCATTGAACATAGCACCTTCTACAAAATGTGAGCACAGTGCTTGAAAGTTCATGGTATCAGCAGCTCAGGAAGCAAGTGATCTAATGCACATATCAGTTACTGTAGATACTTTCTTTGCTCCATGCTACAAGATCTGAGCTTTTAAATGCAGAACCCCATGGTTTCGCTTACTTATTCATGTGCAAGAAAGCAGAGCCTAGATGTATCTCCCAATAGGAACAAACGAGAGAGAGGACAGCATTGGACTTGTGTACCACTACAAGATCACTGGTTAATACACAACAGTTCTAGATCTCCTTGTCATCACAGAAAGATAAGCAATTCTGAGGACTTTCTGTGCCAGACAACCTCCATGTCTTTTGGAAACTATGAAGTTCTTGAAGTCACTGCTACTCTGTGGCACAAAACCAATAATATCGGGGGGGGGGTTTGCTTCTTTGATGTTTTTTTAAATTAATGATCATAGCTTCAGAATGCCATAAGAGACTTCAAAATTCTTAGTCAGCTGACTGGTAACATTTTATTTTCTGGAAGCACATTGCAGCAGCTTTTGGAAAAATCACTAAGCAGTTTGGGCAAATCATTAAAGCCATTTTCTTTTTAATGAAAAGCAAAGGCTCCCACTTTCACTCATTACATATAATGAACTCTCACTATTTTACCGTGCATCTTGTGATATCTGATGTTTTACTGAAAACCCCAAGTCCTGGAGTCATGTGAATGTGTAAGAACTTCAGTTCTGATTTTAAATGAAGTGAGTTTCTTGCTCAAAGAAAAACTTGAAAATGCATCCCCAATGTATCCTAAAGGCTCAAAAATCAGGCAAATAAAGGAAAATAAGAAGATCCCCAAAATTATTATTTTTAAGACAATCTCATGACTTTTAGAGTCCAGCTCATATTTTTGAACATGCAGATTTATATATGACAAATTAACAAAAGTGATATAAAAACTTAACTATAATTAAAGAAAACACAATTAAAGATTAACAGCTAATTTCATCCCGTGATGTCAAAACATATCCAATATTATTATGGTACAAACTAGGCATAAAAGGCAAGATTCTCTGTCGTGTCCAGCTCCATGCAATGCAGCAAAAGGACACGGCCGCCTGATTTTCTGCCCTGGCACAACTTAGAGAAGCTTAGGGGCTGCTCTAATTTGCATTAGCCAATAACAATCTCTGAGGGAATACCTACCAGCCCCCCTTCCAACATGCCTGTTTCCACACTGACATACCTTTATACCGGCAACTTCAGGAAAAAAAAAAAAACATAGGCACCAGCTATGCTAGCTTTATATCTATATAGGATACTCCCATATTGCGGGATATCCCCAAGCAAAGGAGATACTCAGTCCCCATACTTTTTGTACCACTCAGGTAGTTCAAACAGTAGAACACATCAGAGAATCTGGTCGATAGGATTTATCCAGAAACAAAAGCAGCACACAGGCACTCAAAAACCATCCTTAGCCAAATCTACTGGCTCCCCAGTTGTTCTGTTTCCATTGCAAAACAACACTCCTCTTTTTGTTTAAAACAAACCAAAAAACCCCAAACTTCTCCTCACTGGATTTATGTCATCTCACCTCAAAGACAGCCTCACTCCCACTCTTCTCTCCATCTCACCTTGCCACCAATTCAAGAGCCCCCTTCTTGCAGCTTCTGCCACATGTGCTATCACCTTCCTGAATTTCTCTACCACACCAATTCTTCGTCTTTGTCCAAAATCTCAGCTGAAAGCTGCTTTTTTACCTCTTGTCATGACCTTTCAACTCCTCCCTCTGCTATTACACTACTACTTAACTCTGCAAAGTGTTTTAAAATAGCCTGTATGAAAAGCACTTCACAAAACACAGTAGAATACTGCTGTGTGCCAGAAAGCTGGTGTGCCAAATCTGATGCATGTCTTTTTTTCCAAATGACAGTCAGCAATAGTTTTTCTCAGTGGTTAGCTATCCCACTCCAATCCATGGCCAAAACTGAAAACAAGCAGCTGTGTGGAGGCACCAAGCTGCAAGGGACCCCCCGAGTAGAATGTCTGTTATAGGCTCAGCTGTATCTCACAAACAGGAACGTCACTGACTTGGATTCTTTTACATCCTCCTGCTAACTGGCCTTATTTTTAGCCACTAATTTTAGCCAGACAGAATCAGAGTTCTGATCGACCTCCACAATGCAGGAAGTCGAAGTTAAAACCACGATTTGCCCACTATCCTTCTTTACCGTTCTGGCACTGACCTCTTGCATAGAATTGCTGCAAGCTGCTAAGTGGCTGCATTCTATCTCAGAGGTGACTGCCTTTCAGTGCTGAATGGTTTAGATAGGTCCAGATCCTGCAACCCTTACTCTTGTAAGTAATCTTTATTCAGAAAATTAGCCCCACTGACTTCAACGGGAAAGAGCTTAACATAAGAAACTGAGTAGGAAAACACTGATCTTGCCGCAATAAAAACACACCACCACGATATTATATACTATGTCTAGCACAAAACATTAAAGAAGTAAAATCAACAATTGCCAATGATTACCAGACAATATGGAAAAATTGGTTGTAATCTGAGTTACCACTGTCTGGCTAATGTAGATAACTACTTGCGGGGGGGAGGACGGGTGTTCTATAGTAATAACTCTATACAAAAGCACACCAATTTACAGTTATAAGTTCAGTACTGGAAAAAAAATCCCTTTAAGGTCACTCCCTGTAATTTCTCTACAAGACAGATACTTATACTTGTTTTATAGGCAAATTAAGAGGGTGACCTTAAAAGAGTTGTTGGGACCCTTAATTGATATTTAATGAATTATTAGCTTCTGTATAAAGAAGTGTCCATCTGGGGACCAGAAATAGTAAGGCTGATCTGGAAAATACAGTCCCAAAAGTTTTCTGTATATATTTACCCTTCATTCATCTTTTCCCTTCCCTTTTTCAGATCTGTGTTCTATGCTTTGATATGTTTGATTGAAAGATGTCACATAAGTTCCACATGCTTGTACTTGGGCAGCCAAGAAACTTTATCTGGTAGTGACAACAAGTAACCTCAAAATCAAATTCGGTGCGTTTGCTTGTTGGCGAGACACTTCATCCATCTATCTTTCTCTGTCAGTAGGGTAAATTGTCAGTTTAAGACCTGAACTGGTTTGTTGGTAAGTTGGTAGCAGACTATTGGTACAGTGTGATAATTAAAGGATCTTTGATCTTAAACAATGCTGATAAAACAAAAATCCCTCTCTCTTTTTTTCTGGATTACCTTTGGAACTGAAATCAGAGAGCACTAAATGAATAATAATTTGCGCCTTCTGTGAGTGATAGAAGATTGAATCAAATTTTAACGAGACTCTATATGCAAATCCCTCAGGATGACATAATTACAATTCAACACGTACCTTAATTAGCAGTATGCATCTATTTCATAGCATTTAACAGGTTTAAAACAGCTTTATTGTCTATTGAACGGATGTTCCTTCCTTATTAAAAAGGAAATAATCCTGATTTTCTAAAACCTCAAGAAATTTTTTTAACTAAGTCAACAAATGACCTGTAAATTAGTGCCCCTTTAGTCAAAAGTGTCTTATGTGCCTAGTTTAATTTCACATCAGGTTGCTGAGTGGTACATAGAGTTGTCAACATACATTCAATTTTTTCTGCCTACAAATTATATCAATTGTACTTAGGTTGAACTTCCTGGGATAAAGACAGACCACCCTCGCCAGACCATGTACAAAATAAGGTTTGAGACAAAGCTGAACTGAATACAAATCACATTGGAACATTTTGTTAATTATGAGTTCCAGAGGGGTACCCGTGTTAGTCTGTATATAGCAAAAACAATGCATCTGACAAAGTGGGTTGCAGCCTGTGAAAGTTATGCCCAAAGAAATTTACTAGTCTTTAAGGTGCCACAGGATTTGCATTTTTTATTAATTATATTATTGTTTATTACCATTATTTCAGATACATCTCATTTACTAGTTTAGGCAATGCAGAGCAGTTTTAGTCAGGTCAGCTCTAGAATAGTAGAGAGACAAGGTAGGTGAGGTAATATCTTTTAGAGAAGCTGGTACAATCAAAGATGTTACCTTGCCCTTCTTGTCTCTCTGGTTTAGACTATGACAAGAAACTCCCATAAGAAGGTCTTCCCCTAGTGAACCTGCAGTAATTCTAGCCCACCAGAAAGCTGTAATAATAACCAGAAATGTAGTGAGACAGTCAATTCACATGAATTTCTGTTCTAAAGTCTTAAGACCTTGATCCTGTATCTTGCTGCATGCAGATTGCTACACTGACCAAAGGTTAGTTAACAAAGCTAACAGGGCTGTGTACAAAGACAGCATTGCATCATCAAGGACTAAGGCAGATCTAACACCTCAAATTGGAGGTTTAATTTCCAGCTCAAGTAGATGTATGTGATCTAAGGTAGTTGAAGTGGTGTGACAGCAGCACAGGATGCCCTGAATACTATCCTGCCCCACACCTACATGCTTCTCTGACAGAATCAGAGCCCTGTGATCATAGAGGAAGAGAAAACAGATCATTTCAACCACAGAACGGTGAAAGTAAAGAAAAAGGAAGCACAGGATGATCCTTAGGAACTGGGGATTGTGGGTGAAAAAATGTGAATCAAAAAAAGACCTCCTAAAATCAGCATCAAAAGCCTACGTAAATATGTAAATGTTGTATTAAGCATTGTGAACTGAAAAAAGTGCTCAAAAGTCATGTCAACCCACCACAAACCATAAGATTGGCTTAACAACTATGACATTCAAATACATACATATAGACTTCAGGTTCCTTTTTTAAAAAACACATTTAAATCTTTAGGTGCACTTAGGTTACATTTTGAAGCTTTTCTCTGCACCCATAAGGGCTGGAACTGGTTTTGGTGGTTTTGTTTTGTTTTTTTTTTAATTTGAGCTATAGACAAAGTTACATGAGCTGGGACTTTACAAGAAACATTAAGTACTGCAATACTTGAGCAAAAATGGGCTCACAGCACTGTTTTTAAAAAAGCTGTATTCTTGCTACTGAAACATAATCAGGAACCATAAAATATAACCTGCCATAAATGACTGCATGCTGTCAAGGATTCCTCTTGATATTGATCTATTGCTTCAGATGTCTAAGAGACAGTTAAAGGCACATGTTTAGTGTTCTGGATCCTATCCTATTAATCAGAACCACAAAACCAAACAAGGTACTGCCTATTAATATAGTCATCTGAGTCCACACCCTCCTCAATGGATTTAGAGTTGGAAGAACAAAGATGGGCTTTCTTGTAGGCTTGAAAAATATCTAATTTAGTCTCTAGCACACCAAGATAGCAATTCCAAAATGGAGAACCAGAACAGAAAATGCCCTCCCAGCAACTCCTTCGCATTTATGTTGAGGGAGCTCTAGTTCAAGTCCATCTGCTGATTTCATCTGTAGCAGCATGTCATGGGGAAAGAGGCCATATCTAAGGCACTATATCTCAAACTTTGGACTTTTTATAGATTAAAACCAACACCTTGCTTTGTCCCCAAAAGCCTACTGGAAGCTTGTGAAGATTGAAGAGCACTGTTAATGGAAAATTACCAAAAAGTCACAACAAAAGAAGCAGGGGATCCTAGCAGAAGTCTGTAAAGGGACTCACAGGGGAAACTGGAAGAAAATTGCCATCTTGCACCAGATTAAGATGAGGAAGGCGGTGGCACCAGCAGGGCAGGCCAGGCCAGCAAGAGGAGCCTGCCCGCCTGCCAGAACACAAATGATCCCTCCCACTGAAGACTCCCAAGGGAAGAATGAGCTAAGTGAAGGCCTTTCTGTTCAGCACATTTTACTGTTTTTGTAATCCATACTATCTTGTGTTTTACATGATTAAATATAAAGAGCATAAGGGTGACAGACTGAACAATGCATGCACACGTTAACTGCTTCACAACTGTTGTGTGCTCCTGAGAGATTTAAATTGTCACCCAGAAGCTTCAAACCTGGGGGTGGGGAGTGGGGGGGGGAAAGGGGTATGCTTAACTACTGGGAAGCCTGAGAGGTCAGTGCTGTGCTCAGTGAGACTACACAGCTGGATGGCAGGTTCCAATACTCAGCAGAGAAAAAGGAGGACCAGAAAGAACATCTGCACTTTGATTGCATGCCTAGGGACCCTGAGTGGGCCAGTGTCTGGACTCCAGTCAGGCCCCAAGAGCTTGAAACACCTTTGGGCAGAGGTTTGGATTCCCCTCAAGTAAATTCCAGTGGAGGGCCAGAGAGGGGCACTGAGCAGGATCTGTGACTATATGGTGGCAGCATGTGTGGATTTATAGCAGTATGAATTGCATCAGTGCCAAAAGCAATGAAAGCAAGTGATGTAGAGAAGCGCTGAGAAAAGTCTCATAGTCTTTTGGGGAAAGGAGTTGGAAGAAAGAGATGAGAAAAATGAATTACAAACTGAAGAAGAAACAGCAGCTGTTGAACTTGTGTGAGAACAGACTTTGACTGGTTGCAAAGGGGCAGCCATGTTAGTCTAGTTCAGTAAAACAAACAAGGAGTCCTGTGGCACTTGAAGACTAACAAATTTATTTATCACATGAGTTTTCATGGGAGAAAATCCCACTTCATCAGATGTTTCTGTTTAGGCTTCCAACTTCCACTGACTTCACTAGAAGTTAGAAGTCCAACTGTGCATTTGGCCAAAAATGCTAGGAGCCTTAATCATGGACCAGGATCCCATTGTGGTAGGCACTGTAGAAACAAGAACAAAAAAGACAGTTCCCTGTCCCAAAGAGCCTACGGTTTCTTATCTGAGTTTTATGCAGAGACATATTTATTTTCATTAAGGAGAGAAAGTTCCTGTTATATTAAAACTCCTCTCCATGGACTCCACCTCCAAATGATAACCTTTAGTCTAAAAAGGGCTCTCCCAAATTAACCCCAGACTGCGAGCAGACCTTACTCTTTTCAATCCACCTAGCATGGAACCACTTGTCTACAAAAAAACATATACTTTCATTCCAAAAGCCTGGTCAAATAGATTGGGCTCAAAGTCAAGATTACAGAAATCCAAGTATGAACAAAAACGTTTTCATGTTTTAAAATGATGATTTTCTAATTTGTATGGAAACATTTCCCACACTACTGAAAACCTAGAGAGACTTCTGTGCCATGGTAGTGCATGAAAATCCAGAAGGGTAACTGACAATACGCTGCAGATAAAGGCGACCAGTCTAATTTCACTTGTCAAGCTGACTGAAAGGTAAAAAAAAGAAATCAAAACCATGTCAAATTACAATAAATAAGATTCTTAAACAATTGACTTTTAATAACCAAAACGTTATTAGTAACATGGGCCCAGTGTCTTAAAAAACACATGGGAATTTTATCTTGACAATGGGTCAAATTTTCAGAAGCATCTGATTTAGAAGCCTAGATTCCATTAACTTTCAATGATACTCAACCTCCTGACCATTTCAGTCACTTTTGAAAAAGGGACGTAGGAACATTTGAAAGTTGTATCCAATAGCTCTACTTTTAAAATCAAAATTAAAAATCATTGGAGCTGTATATATTTCAGGTGCACATTATGTCCCATTGCTTTCATGGTGAAGCATGTAGGAAATGAGTTCTCTGGATGGCAACAGAGAATATCTACAGAATATACAGAAGGAAATCAATTTGACAAAAATGTCAAATAAAGTGTTGGTTTTCTAATAATGAATTATTGTAACTAAAAAGCTGTCTATATATTGTATGTTGGCACAAAGTGTGTAAACAAATGTGTAATAGCATTATATAAATTGCAAATGCTCTACTTAATATTATTAAAGAGCACAACTAATGAAATAGTAGCTAGAGGAAAATTAGGAGGATAAATAATTAATTTACTTTTATTATATTTGCTTTTCCATGGGCCTGTACAGCAGTGAATCTATTTTAAGCAAACTGACTCCTCAGAAAGTCTGTATACAGATGGGTTAACCTTGCTGGTCTGATCATGTTCAACAGGAGAGGACCAAAGGGGTAGCCATGTCAGTCTAGTTCAGCAAAACAAAGGGTCTTGTGCACTTTTTAAGACTAACAAATTTATTTATTGCATGAGGAGAGAAGATGACACCGCTGTCCTACAAAGTGTTAAGGCTGAGGCAACTAAGTCTGTATTTGGGGGTATGTTAGCTCCTTCTGAGGGGCCTGTAACAATTGCATCGGCTCTTTCTATGGGGCCTGTAACAATAAAAAGAAAAATTCTTGGCCCTAGATTTTCTAGGGCCTTGTTGTCAAAAAACAACCACATGCAGCAGTGACTAAGAGGCAGATCAATAGGTGGTGGTAAAGAACACAGCTGATTGTTTCCAGACAGTCACCTGCTCGACTGGGTTTGGGCTGTCTGGGATTGCCTTATTTCCAAGAAATGAAGCCAATGATGCAAAGGGAAAGAAAATCATTGTCCCATATGAAGACTGGAGGAGGAATCTGTTCTTAGAGAGGAATTTGGAGAAAGCATCTGGCACTGCCTCACAAAAACTGGCAGACCTGTGCCTTGGTCAGTCTTAATTCTCTCCTTGCCTTTTTCTTTGAGATCTATGACCTATGTTCAACCTCAACCCTCTTACCATATACGCAACATTTGCTCTGCTTTGAGGTGGTGAGTCAGACTACTTATATTCCAGGCTTCAAAGGAGGGCGGGATTATAGATGGGCAAGAGTCATATAAAACAAGAATGGATCCAAAACCACAAAGTTCAACCAAGAATTTTGTTTAGTTTCAAATAAGTTTCATCGCCCCTTTTTTTAAATTTATTATAAATAAATCACATTATATTTCTGTTCCCCTGCCCTATATATTAAGAAAAATAGGGTGCTGAAATGCTGGAAGGAAACATTATCTTATTTCTGGCAAGTAGTAAATCATGTGGAAATCATGTGTGTGCATACATGTCCTTATTATTTTCAGTCCAGAGTCAATAGACTCAAATTATTTAGAAAGAACTTGCAAGAATTATCTAACTCATTAGGCTTTGAATGCTTTGAGGCTCTCCCATCAATAGATGGACAGCATGCTCCATGAGAAAAGGCAGGTCTGAATGAAGCAGGGCGTCCAGTCACAGACTTCCTTAGCAAGAGAATCCCAGTTCATGATTATACTACTTATGGGGGCTAGAGGACAGAAGTTATAGTGTTGAGGGTTCTTTGGCAAACAACACCGAATTTGGTTCTTACTAAGCCTCCAGCGTGATATGATATTACAAGTTTGGAGGAGCAACATTGATTGAATCTTTCTAAAGAGCAATCGGTCGTACTGGTCTGCACGACAATCAGTTTCAGTTTCCATGAAAGACACCGACATGAACAGCAAGTCCAGGCTGTGAGCTGAAATGGTCACAGCCATTATAGAGGAAAGATTTTTAAAAGATGAGGCATAGAAATGTGCTGCAACAAAAAGCCCTGGAGCAACAAGCCTGACCAAGAAACAAAGTTACTCATAACTATAAATTTCTACTCATCCTATCAGACTCAGCCTTTCTGTTCACAGCCACGTTTCACTGGCAAAGTGAATGTGAAACAAGGAAACAGTTTTTCTGCTTGTTTTGCCAAGTTGCTAGTTTACAAGCTCCCAAACTCACAGAATGTCAATTCAAACTCATAATGGAGGTCTAGCTCTACTACTTTGATCACAAAGATACTTTCAGATGTATACAGTGGAATAATAGGACACCGATAGCTATAAAAATAATAACAATCCCTTGCTAGTTGACTATGCTTCTTTTTTCCTTAGTGTGGATTGGAAAACAAGGAATTCCATTCACGCAATAGAAGCTGACTGCATCAAAAAGCAGCCAGGATTTCCCCCTCCAGTTTTCCCCTCCCTAACACAATAGACCTGGAAACAAAAGACAGATTATAAGATTTAAGTATGTAGTCCATTCTCCACATACCCTCTTCTCCCCCTCCTCTTCAGCACATCTGGCAACCATGTGTGGCAAGTGTTAATGAAGACTTTCCTGAGCGAGCTACAATTAGTTCCGACTGCTGTTCAGCTCTCCCGGGCAGTACCAAGGAAGAAAACAAAATCTTCCCTTCACTGTTACTGAAACCTCCTCTTGCCCCTGGGATTCTCCCTCATCATCACACTGCTGAAATTAAAACCCAAAGTGCAAGCAAATACTTTAAGGCTCTCTTCCGCCTGATTTTTTTTTTTTTTTTTTTTAATAAGCAGTGTATTCATTTTGATTGAACACGACAGACAGGCAATAGTGCTTCTGTGCTCCTTACAACAATAGAGAATTGTTAAACAGATGTCCATTCTGCCACCCCTTGCCTGGCAATCTTATACACAGAACAGTTGTGTGTGTGTGTGTGTGTGTGTGTGTGTGTGTGTGTGTGTGTGAGAGTGAGTGAGAGAGAGAGAGAGAGATGACTTTTGGGGTGACTGGAATAAGCCGCACGGAACCAAGATGTATTGTGTACAATTAAGCCCATCTCTAGACAGCACATTTTTGTTTACTCTTGGTCTCTTCTCCCCTCCTCAATTAAACTACTAATAGAGCTATTTTAAGTTTCAGCAAAGACCACATTAGCTGTTGGTCTCCACATAAAACAGAATGCTAAACTCCAGTGCCTCCTGAAGATCTAAGCACAAGCCTTCTGATCCTGTTTTACATCTCTCAGAAATCACAGCGGCCCTCACCTTCAAAATTCCTAATGATTCCCCCTAGTAGACAGTCTCAGCATAACATAAAATTTCACAGTGTGAGACTTTACATATTCTTGGTCATTTCTCTCAGCTGTGTCACATGATTGCTACTGGCTCAACCCCCACTAGAAAATATGTTTCCACTAAACAAATATTCTCAATAATTACTTTAGAAGTGATATATGTGTGCATCATATTTCGCACAACTATACTTGTCTCTCTCTCTCTCTCGCACACACACACACAACTCTCCTACCACTTTTGAGCAGTGCAGCAGCATCGAAATGCACAAAAAGAAAATCTTCAAATTTCAAAATCACAACAAAGCTAAAATTGATTTTAAAGGTTTTTTTTTATTTTAAATATATACGCATCTACTTGGCAAATGATTTCTCTGAGAAGATAATAGGCTGGAGTAATGCAGGGAGGGAGGAACAAAAGGGGTTTTAATCATGACTCAGATTAAGGAGTTGTATAACGATTGCTCTCCCTCCAGGCACATCTACTGTACATGCTCCCTGTAAGTGATCAGCGGTTAAAGAAACAAAGTGCACTATGAGGCATTTAACACAGGGACAGAAACTTTATTAATGAATATACAGCAAATATATTTATTGCTTGGGATACTGAAAAGGATGAACCATACACACACTGGAAGACAGTCAGCTATTTGATTTACACCCCCCAGCCCATAAATGAATTTTAAAAAATTCTCTCATGCCTTGGCAGATGTGATTGTCTCCTACTTTACATCTTATTTTATAGACAAATTCTTCTCTATCTCTATGCACACATTTATGCATATTTGAGCTAAAAAATTACTAAGTATATCAACAATATTGCTAACAGATTACATTTTATCCTGTCATATATAAACGAATGTAAACTTTGTGCAAAGCTATTTTTTTTTATCAGTAATGAGCGCAAGTAATAACTTAACGAGTCACTGCTGTATGCACTTTAAGGAGGAGCTGGTGCTAATGCGTGAATAATTATTGATGCAATTAAGCGCCTATCACGGTGCTTGTTAAACTGTTTTTGGCACGCGAGGGCTACTTAATGGTTCTACAGTATTGTATGATGACCCTAAAAGGTTTTAAAGTGCAGAGAGCTCCTCTGTATGTTACTGCAAAGGGCAGATGTGTTACTTGGGTCTACAATTGGCACAATATTAGATAGCATTGAATTGCTGGGGATTTATATCCTATGCAGTCTTGTACTCCTTTGGTGAGCTGAATAATTAGCTATTTACAGATTCAGTAAACACTAAGCTCAACCTTTGACCTTCCTTCATATAGACTGTCTGGTTCATAACCCCGCCAGGGACTTCCGGCTGCCTAATGGTCCCTTTATGAGCGGGTGGGTAAAGCTGTAAATCAGGCTGATCCCTTCTGGCTGCACTGGCATTTCTAAAATGCAGAAATAAGTAACCTAACATTACACTCAGAATCTAACCATTAATATTACATCTCCAGAGGGAGGAAATCCTTACTCTAACTAGTGTATGAAAATATCTTTGAAAACTTAAACTATTTTGCTCCATTATGTTGTATGCACAAAAGACAAACACACATGCACACAAAAGCCACCCCTCCATGGTAAAAGAAAGATTTTTTTTTTTAACAATACATAGAGATATTCCAATTAAACACAAAGTCTGGAGCCCCTGCCACACATTCCATGCTTATCTCTGATATGTTCAGCAGAACCGCTGCAGATATTTGCAAGACGTATTATCATTGGAAACGCCATAAAAAGTCACTTATTTTAAATAACTCTTCACTGTTTCACAAGAATGGCATTCACATCCTCCAAACGGAGGAGGTTGTCTCTTTAAATTGAAGGGCTGTGCCAGGACGCCTCATCAGTTAGTTTAAGAAATACACACACACACACACACACACGCACGCACGCACGCACTCACACAACTAGACCTTCCTTCTATCATTTTGAACTCCCACTGACCTTCCTCCTCAAGTTATTCCAGCATCTGCTTAGGATAATTAAAATAAATGATAGATTAGATAGACGCTAATATTTTATTTTAGTACTGTTAAAAACTAGACATTGTAATTTCAATGTTAACATAAAAGGAATCCTTCACTTGTGGCTAATAATCATACTTAAAGATTTTAATCAATGACTTCACACTGCAGGTTGTATGCTACCTGTCAGCCAGCCATTGCGAGTGAGTGGTACTGTCTACAAAAGAAATAAAGAGCAAAGCCCTTCTGTTGGTATCGGATTTTGGATCCTTCAAACATAGGAAGAGCGTACAAGTGAAGGTGAGGATAATTACAAAAAACAAAACAACAACGAAGTGAAATACAAGGAAATCTACTGTGCGGCATTCCAGTGAGCCACACTGTGTAATTAATGTCTAAACCTGCGAAGCTCAAGTGCTTTTGTGGCCACTTTCGAAGCACAGAAGCACATGATGCTAACATGCCTTATCGTTACAAGGTGGGAAGAAGTCATACAAGAAAAAAGAAATATGGTCAGCAGCTAAGATGCTATAATAGTAGTTTGAAGGCTGGGATCTGTTCCTGGGCTCTGCCACAGACTTCCTGAACAAGCCATTTAACTTCCTTTCTGAAAAGGGAGAGGGGTAAAGATGCTTCCCTCCTATTCTGGTTGCTTTGAGGATATCTTCATTAACAGGGGAGAGGTGTTCAGACACTGCCATTATGCATGCCATAGAAAAAAATTATAAACTGATACATAAATGTTTTAAAAGTCCTGAATCAGTAGACCCAGATAAACAAAATATTGTACTATGGTTAAAAAATGATGATGGAAAAATGCAGAAAACCTGAAAAATATACTTCCTGAGTGAGAAGCTATTGTTAATTTAGAACCATAGCTGAGAGCAGTTAGGAGATAATTTCTATCAAAACATTTGTTTTGATTCATTAAGGACATAGAGACAGAGGCCACAATCCTGCAACTGAATGCACACACAGACTTTCTGGGCTCACATTTAGCAGAGCTGATTCACCGGAGTGCCAGTTAGACCAGGGTGAAAGCCAGGTTTCACTATAATTAGTGGTAATATTTGCACTGACTTCAGGGGGCCAGTGTTATATTTCAGGGTTCTGGCAGCATGTAGCTCCTTCCAAGGGCAGGGATAAAATACTTAGGCCACATCTACACTGCCCCACGTTTTTCAAAAAAAAAAAAAACTATTTTGAAATTAATTCAAAATAGTTTTTCAAAAAAAACCCCTTATTTCTAAAAATGTTATTTTGAGATAGGAGTGCTCCATATCAAAATGAGGCAGTGTTTTTTCCCCAAAAAAGAGAGTCCACACTAGATTCTCTTTTTAAAAAAAGAAAGACAATTGAAAAGATGGGCAGGCTTTGTCAAAAAAAGCCACTGCCATGTCCGGTGATGGCTTTTTTAGAAAAAGCTTTTTCAAAAAAGTCCTTTTTTCAAAAAGTGATGAGGCTTAGCCTGTCCGAAAAAAGCACTCTGATATTTCAAACAACCAGGGTGCTTTTTTTTTTTTTTTCCCAAAAAGACTTTCAAAAAGAAAGGCGCTTTTTCAAAATAAGCCGGGTTCTGCTTTTTCAAAAAAAGCACTCCAGTGTTTCAATATATCAGAGCGCTTTAATACGAAAAAGCAAAATGTCTCCCCAGACACAGAAAAGTTTTTTCTGGGTAAGCCTCCTTATCCTGAAAAAGCTTTCCAGTGTAGATGTGCCCATTAAATACACAGGTGCAAATACAATACAGTCATCATTATTTGTGATGGACCGCTGAAGAAGGACCTAAAAAACACACTAATTAATATAGATAAAACAATGAAAGTCCTGTGGCACTTTAAAGACTAAAATTTCTTCAGGCATAAGCTTCGAGGGCTGCAACACACTTTGTCAGATGGAAGTGGACTGCAGCCCACAAAAGTGTATTTGTGAAGAAATCTGTTAGTTTTTGAAGAGCCACAGGACTCTCATTGCTTTTGCTATATACAGACTAACATGGCTATCCATCTACAAATATAACTACTTATATTTTAAAGAAATAAGACTGTAAAATCCCTTTAATAATCTAAATTCATTAGAGATTAAAACTAAAAAAAAATCCAGTTTTCTCCCTCTTTCTTCTTAAATTCACAGCCAGTGACCACTATGCTTTTCCCAGCAATTTGAGTTCCCCTGAAGTGACAATTGCGATCTGGTGAGATTTTTGCAACACTGGGCCAGAGAATTATTATTAAACCCTAGAGGCCTCCACCAAAATCAGGTTCCTGTTGAACAAGACACTATCAGTTTTGCAAACTTTTGTGATTTTATTACAAGTCTCATGATATTTAGTCTTTTTCTTAAGCCCCCAGGCTCCCAATGTTATGTGATTACATCAGAATTCCAGCTTTCAGTTAAATTAAAAACAAAAAACAAACAAATAAAACAAAAACAAGAACAAGAAGGCAAGCTGCATAGCTACAGAGATAAAATTGAAAGGGCAAATCTCAAAGCTTCAAAAATCCAAATGTAGATTAAAACCAAAAACAAAAATGAAAAAAGCCCTAAACCCCAAATATATTTCTTTTAATGATAATTTCATGATCAAAGTAAAACTTATGATTCTGAGTGGGGCCTCAATCATTATATTTAAAAGCTTGATCAACAATAGTTAAAACACAATCCCTGTCCTAAAAAGCATACAGTTGAAACAAAGAATATTCTGACAGCAAATGCAAGCAGAAAGAGATCAAAAGATTTGCCCAAGGTCACAGGAAGGTGGTGGCAGAGCGACGAATGAACCCAAGTTTTCTGAGTCCCACATCAGTGACTTACACACAAACCCATCCCTCCTTCTACCAAAGATCATGGCCAAGTGCTCAAAACAGCATCCGTTTAGCTTTAAATGTATTTGTTTTGTTATGTTTCAAAAAGTTCCCAAAGAAACACTTGCATGAACTAAAACACTACAGAAATAGAAAAAAACATCCCCTTTCAGTCCAGTTCCATGCACATATTGAATAGCAGTGCTTCTATTGGCTTGATCATCACTTAACAGCCAGTGGGATTTCCCACTTACTATGAAATGCAAGTTTAATCGTTCTAGGCTTTTCATAAGACCTCCTAGCTCTCTTGCCACAGCTCCCTGTAGGAGACAATTGCTTTAACAAACCATCCACCAAACAAATACGAAGAGCTGTTCATCACAGCATTTTAGGATGACCGGATAGCAAACATGAAATTTTTGGGGGATAAGGAGGGGCATAGTTGCATATATAAGGAAAAACCCCTAACATTGTAATAGCTCTGATAACATCAGGATGTCTCATACCCTACTTCAGCAGTTCCTGGGGACACATAAGGCAGGATTTCACACAGCCTTGCAATATGTGACAGGTCTTGCTGAACCCAGGCCTTGGTAACGGCAGGTTCCCCTTTTATTTTCTGTAACAAATCAAATTATGCAACCATATATTGCCACAGTGCTTGAGTGTATTGACACAATTGGGACTTCAACCCCAATTTTGCTTTGCGTTTTCCAAATAGCTTTATTTAACTAAAGAGCAAGATAAAGCACATTCATGCACAATCATTTGAGCCTGATCCAATGACCACAGATGCATGGATGTCTTTTTGTTTTGTGTAACATGCACTGGATCAGATCCTTGCAGACTAATTCTGTGAAATCCAAGTTCCTGATCTGAGATGCTGTGTCAAGAAGTCTCTTGGTTTCAATGGTCTTTAGAAGCTTGCAGGATCAGTCTCATAAAATCCAGGAACTGTGATTTTCTTCATTAAAACATAATCTGCGGCAGTGAGAATAGTCAGACCATGTAAAAACAGCACAGAACATGAACCAAACGTATGCTGTTGGTCATAAGTTTTTATAAGATGAAACAGGAAAAAAAGCATTATGTTTGTATGCTATTTCTGGCTCTTTTAGCTGTAACGGCAGGATGGTATTTGCATCAGGAGTTACCATATATCATTGTAAGCAACATATGCACAGTTGGAAAAAAATGATGACGGTGGCAGGTTCAGCAAAGTCTCAGAATTTCTGTGCGATAGAGACCTGCTAAAGGTTTGGGTTTATTTAGAGTTGCTTAAAATGTCATTGGCATATGTGTTTCTCAATTAACACCAATTTAATGGGCTCCAGAAGTATTCTATTCTGGGTAGTCTTCATGGGCTACAATCTAACCTGACATTTCAGAACAGGATATCCAACCTCATTTGTGATCAGGAAAGCACATTATGAAGATTATATATTTTCTTTGGCACTGTGTAATATTGCTTTTAACAATAAATACAAAAGTCAGAAAATCTACCAAACAGCACTGTTAGATGGAAATTATGAGTTCCCCCAAACTTCATGAGTCACTCATCTATCCAGCTGAAGTGGTGCCTCATCACAAATGCAGAAATGCAGCAAATGGATGATGGGTTTTCCCTTTTGTCTATGTCTTGCTAGCTTTTTGTGTTCTGCTAAAGAATTTTACAATTGATAAACTGAAGCTCACCAATACAAATAGTAATTTTAAAAGAACTAATTGAGCAACAGTCATTTATTCAAAAACCCTGAACTTTCTGGCAAATATGTAGAGAAAAAGATTTACTGATGATTGCTTCCTGATGATAAATACAACTGTCCGCTAGCAACCCAGGAACCAACTATTGGGATGCTAGAGGTTTATTTATTAGCCACAATGAATAATAAGGAATAGGGCACTGTCATTTAGTATGAGCTTTAAATATTTACATTTTTTAATTCCTACCAATCTATTTAAAAGGAACATCCAAGATGATCAAAATCTTGACTGGAATATATATCTCACTAGATCAAATAAACCAAATTAACTTCTGATAAAATGCTGTTGATTTGATAGAACTTGTGCAAGATTTCTAATTTGTCTCACTAGATCTAGAGAAGCATATATTCTGAAATCAATATGGATACAATATACATATTAAGTATATTCAAAGAAAGCTATTTAGTTTGCAAGCATTTAAAAGTTGCAAAACGCTAGAATTAAGGTCGTCCATAATTCTGCCATTTTATGTGGCCATGCTGTACACTAAATGAGTCAGGAGTTCCGTGGAGAAAATAGTTTGAGATCATATAATTAAAGATCATGTCATAATACATCTGCAATAATGGGCCAAATTAAGGTTACATCTCAAACCTGACATTTCCTAACTTTTGAGTTTTTTTTACTATACATCTTTCCTTAAAGTAGGCTTTTGATTTTAATTTCCCAGGGCTGGTACATGTGTTTTTATTCCCCGCCCCTTCTTCTTCTTTTTCTTCTTCTAAAGGTAAAAACAAATTGTATTATGTACCGCTAACTGCCCTCCAAATCATGCATCACCCCCAGGGTTTGACTGCTGAAACATAAGCATGGATTCCCACTCCCTGAGCAACAGGACTACCTACATTCACTGGTAGCTAAAGATGTTTCTAGCTCAGTAGTTCACTGGTAAGTGCACTGTGACTGGATAACCTGCTGGAGAATTCTAGGTCTGCGATCTTGTGTAAGCTCAGGGAAGCTTCTTTTCAAAACATTCAGTTTGGTGATTATCAAATTCAGTTACTGATCCTACCTCATTTCTAGACTAAATTATTCTTGCTTCAAATACATCACTTTTGTTACGTGACCTCACATCATCTTTGCAAGGTTTTCATTTTCTTAAGCTCCCACACCCATCCTCCCAACTCACAGAGAGAGCGAGAGAGTCCCACATAGGATAGATGCCTAGAGCTATCTCCTGGGAGGAGAGAATGAAGGCCAAATCCTGCCTGCTTCCTCTGGGACACTCCAGAAGGGTACCCAGGAATGTCTGATACTCCATGATTATGTGCCTTTATCATGAAGCAGCATCAGGGGCATCGCTGGCCTGGGGAGGGATCCAGGGCATGGCCCCCGGTCCGCAGGCCACGCCCGCTGCCCGGGGGGGGGCAGGGCCGGAAGCCGCTGCGCCACGGGCGGCTGGGCCCCGCATCCCTGGCCAAGGACACAGCCGAGCCTCGGATCCGCAGCTGCGGACGGGGCTGCTGCAGCCACGGCCGCGGTCAGCTGGGCCCCGGATCTCCCACTAGGGATGGGGCCAGGAGCGGCCTCTGTGGTTGAGCCCCAGATCTCCAGCTGGGGATGGGGCTGCCACAGCCGTGGGCGGCTGGGCCCTGCATCTCTGGCCCGACTGGACTGGAGACCGGAGGGGGGGGCGCCAGACCCGGGGCACCAGCGCTGGGATTTGGGGCACATGCCCCAGGTGCCCAGCACCAGCAACACCCTTTTGCAGCATTGTCTGTGTCTGCTGTAGTTCAGCTCCATAAAACCAACAGTCTTTGGCCACACAAGCACTACCTTCCAGGCTTCCATAGACCTTGTTCTATCTGCATAGTTTAGTAACAGGCAACCCTCAGTCCTTGTGTCTTTGGCATTCTCCCTGCAAGGTCCAGCCTTTAACCACTGGACAGTTGGAGAAAACCATGTTTGCTATTTTCACAGTGACAGTGTACACACTAGCCTGTTTGTGTCAACTGAGGATCAACCATTATATATCACATCAACAAGACATAATTATAGAGAAAACAATCAAATTTATTATCAAAGATTAAGATTTAAGAGATTCTGACTAATGATAATAATGAAAATGGAAATGGTTACATATAAAACAAAACAAAACAAAACAACCCACCCCCACAAAATTTTAGGGGAAATCTATTTTATTGTATGGGAAAGATAACAATTGGTAATTTCACATTTTATGGTTTTGTTTTATATACAACCCCTCCCGTGTCCATTATTATTATTCACTATCTCTTAAATCTTAGCTTTTCATAATAAACTTAAGATTGCACTCACAACAGCTCAGAGCTGCGATATTTTGTAAGGGCTAACTCTCAGTTGAATCAAGCAAATTTGTGAACAAGCAGAAGTCCTGTGGCATTTTTAAAGACTAACAAATGTATTTATTGCATGAGTGTTCATCGGAGAAAATCTAACTCCATCAGATGCTTTGAAGATGGGAAATTTACAGAATGGGAGAAAAATAAGAGCCTTAAGGATGGTTTGATGATGTCAGGGCTCTGGCATCCAGTTAAGAACCAGGAAGTCTTCCTCTCACTGGAGGCAGACAGTAAAGTGACTCTCAGACCCAGACACCTTGAGAAAGCATGACAGTCTTCAAAACCATAAAAGGACCCATATTCAGAGGAACTACTGGACTTCCACTCCTGAAAACGAGGACAGAGAACAAATTTTTCCAGAGCTGCACACAAACCTCCCTACTGTTTGTTAAATTAGCACAAAATACATGTGATGTTAGAAAACTGCCTCTCTAAATGCATTGTCCAGATCTGATTTGAACTATACCATTCCTGGTACTGATCTGCAAGGCACTTGGTTACTGAAATTTGCCACTTAGTTCTATTTTTGTTTCTTTGTTTGTTTCTTCTCTCTTAACCAGTTTTCAATCCACAGCAGGACTTTACCTTGTTAATAGCCTCTTGTGAAGGACTTCATACAAGGCATTTTGAATGTCTAAATAAATCACAGCCACAGTTGTTCTTTAAACACTATTTTCCCAACTCTTCCTAAGAAGGAGGAAAAACAACCTAATTACTTAATATTTGCACAGTGTTTTGTAAATGAAAAGCACTATATGTGTGTTTAAGTATCATTAGTATAATACCTGGCGCTTCACCTCCAATTCACTCTCCAAAACTGAACACAATCCAATATCAGTTCATGGGAGCATCATAGGGAATCCTCTCATCCCCTCCACCCTCCGCCCCCCGCCCCCCAATCTCCAGCTTTTCAGGATGACAGTCTTGCTACACACCAGATGCTCAGATAGCTCTTCCCACAAAAACCTGTCATTTAGACTGCCAAAGATTACTGATCTTATTATAAACTTTGCCTTTCAGGACCAGATTGTGAAAACTTCATCTGCATTGGTTGGCACCTACTCCCACATGTAGCCCTGTGGGAGTAATTGCTCACTATGGTGAGTAGTGGATTTACAGACCCAATATGCAGCACATGTTATATGGTTTTGGAAGCTGGCTTCCCCCCACTTCCCACATGTTGTGCATACTTTTTGTTTGTGCTGCAAACTTTTTGTATTCCCTGTTGCTCCAGTGGTTTTATTTTTGTTTTCAAGAGAGGGTTGTGGTTGTGTCTGTCCCATGTGTCTCTGGTTTTGAGCTACGTGGATTGCTCCCTCTGTCTCTCATCATTGCTTTTGGCCCAGTTTCTTGACAGGAAATGCGAGATTTATTTTATCTGGCCTAAACTACATTGTTCCTTCCTGACTACTGGTGTTACTTCACTCTAAATAACATGACTTTGTGCTCACTGCCTGCCGAAGGTCAAAGCCTGAGGGTAATAGACACATTTAAACTCAATGGGGGGTGAGAGAAAGAGAAATGGGGGTGGGAAAGGAGGGAAATGGCAAGAAATTAAGTTATGTAAAAAGTTAAGTGTAGAGAATTTTCACATTTCCCTTTCAGCCAAGAATGAAACTGAGTTGGTAGAGAACTCCTCTGGCTCCTGATACAACGAAGAGTTAGTATTCCAGACTTTAAACAAGATACTATCAAGTGATATAGATTTCTGCTTGAGAGGGAGGGGGCTTCTACAAATCCTGATGTAAACATAAAAGTTTGCAGTGATTTTCTGAAATTTCTGTGAAAACACCTATTTTTTTCAAACAGATGATTAGAAACTCAAATACAAGAACACAGAGTTTGCGTACAAGAACCAGACAAGAGAGAAACTGACCTCTCTGTAAGATGAAAGAACCCTAAAAGCAAGCAAATGTCACAAGTAAAAACTAAATTGCAGTTTTTAAACACTTTGAATTTTAGTTAATTTGTTTGTAAAAGACTGAAAATGTATGTATGGTCACTGGTGATACAAGAAATAAACTTCTAAAAACTTGGAACTGCATTATCAACTGATGTAAAGTATTGTATATTCACTGAAGTTACTAATTATTTGCTAATTTACAACTAATAAGAATTGGGACCTTCATCTGAAGTTTGAATTATTTATTAAAATGGAGTTTGACAAATTTATGAACAATATTACCTGACGGGGTTATTTGTGATACCATGGGACTAGACTCAGGGTATGTCTACACTTAAAATTTAGTTCAAATTAAGAAGGCTTAATTTGAACTAAATTAGTGCATGTCTGCACTAGCTTTCATTAGTTTGAACTAAGGAGTTCCCTTGGTTCAAACTAAGGAAAGCCTAGTTTGAATCTATAAACCCCCCTTTAAGTTTGAATTGATGGTTAATTCGAACTCATTAGTTCAAATTAACCCAATGTAGCTGTGTTAATTCGAACTAACTTTTAGTTTGAATTAACTACAGCTGGATTTTCTGTATGCAATAGTGCCCCTACTTGATTCGAACTAGCAAGTCCTGTGTATGGACATGCTAGTTCGAATTAGGGTTTCTAGTGTGGCTGTGTTAATTCGAATTATCTTAATTCAAACTAATAATTATTAGTTCAAATTAATTAGTTCACATTCAGTTAATTTGAACTAGCCTTCTAAGTGTAGACACAGCCTCAATGACCAAGAGGTTCCTTCCAATCCTATGTATTCTGCCCCTTTAAAAACTTACAGTAAAACATTACAGCACAACTTGCAAGTCTTAAAAAAGAGTTGTCAATAAGCTAAATGAAAATTTCACCCATGTATATGATCTAGAACAAATTCAGAACTCAAATCTACAATGCTGTCCACAAACCAGCATAGGAACATATCTTGCCAGCTTCCGAACCTGTAATACATTCACATGGAAAGTGGAATAAAACTTTAGGTCCATTCACTTCCTGCTTTTATCCTAGAGATACGATTAAACTAGGAGGTTGATCAGTTTAGCACACTTACCTTAAACACATGCAGATCCCAAATACAGTGTGAGGCACCATCATCCGTTTCACAGATCCATAGATTTTGAGGTCAGAAGGGACCAACGTAATCATTTAGTTCGACTTCTTGTACTATACTGACCACAAAACCTTTTTCTGACTCCTGCGACACCTAACCTATGATTGAACCACAGAAGTCCCCAACTGCTAGTTTGAAGACTTCAAGGTACAGAGAAAACACCAGCAAGTGACCCATGCCCCACACTAAAGGGGAAGGTATTTTGTCCTACTTTGCCCTCTTCAGAATGAGGTAACGTAAAACACCTGTGGGAAAATCAGTTGCCATAGTATTTTTTAGTAGGATTGCACTAGGAAAAACTCAAAACCCCATAAGAAAGCCTGTTTAGATTAGATTTTCTATACAATTATAAACCCAAGGAGATTCAGAAAACATTACATAATAATAATAATTACTTGTTTCCAATATAATAGCATCAGGCACCCCCATAACGGACCAGAACCCCACTGTGTTAGATGCTGTACAAACAGAGAACAAAAACATATTGCCTGCCCCAAGGAACTTCATGCAAGCGAAGCCCCTGAGTCATTTGTGAATTGAAATCAACACTAATCAGAATGGCTTTGAGAAGAAAAACATTAAAAAAACTGAATTCAAATTAATGCAACTGCAGGTCAATGACAAGTCTTCTGTTACTTGAAACACCAGGCCATAGTCTGTTCTTGGAGCAAGCTCTGCCTAACTCTTCAGTGTGAAGGTTACTAAAGGTTCTTCATTATTAAAGGTTCGGAACAGCTCTACTCGGATCCTGAGAAATCAAACTTCCAACTCTTTCCTTTCTGGTGGAGCACATAATGCTTTTTTGGGTGGCCAACACATGTCCCTGCCAACAAACAGTCCTTACAGGGTAGCTGGAGGGATGATGATGATGATGATGATGATGATGATGATGATGATGGGGAAATGGTTCCTCCTACACATTCCAGGAGTGGCTGCTTCTCAAAGATAGACTATGAGGAAGAGATCCTTCCACTGGGAGCCCAGAGGTAACTCTTGTAAAAGACACACACAATATTGGAGCACCTTTACCAAAAATTCCTTCTTTCCACTGCAGAAAATGCCACAGAGGATTCAATTTATGTGGACCTAGTATAAGCATAGAGTAGCCTGGGAATTTGCGGCAGGGGTGCATACAGAGGCTAGGTTTCTTAATTACATAAGATCACATCTCCCATTCTTTCCCAGGAACCTAGTCCCTATGTGGCAGCAAAGGGATGCCAACCACAACTGCTTGGGTTTCCTACTCCTTCCCAGTTGTTTGTAAGAAGAGAGAACTGATAGATACAGAGGATTGATAGGCAGAGATGGCCTTCACTTGTCCAAGAAGGGGAAGAGCATATTTGGGCACCGACTGGCTGACCTAGTGAGGAGGGCTTTAAACTAGGTTCATCGCGGGAAGGAGACCAAAGCCCACAGGTAAGTGAGAATGTGGGTGATCTGGGGGGAGGGATGGAACTTGGGGGGTGCTGGGACTGTAGCACCAGCAATAAAAGAGAAAGTAGTTGGAACATGGGGGGGGGGAATCAAACAAATGTCTTAAGGGCTCTACTGAAGCCCCAGTACGCGAGGAGAGTGGGGGAGGAGAACTCCTAGAAAAAATGCAAGGAGGTTTATGTAATAGAATTGGAAATCAACATGACAAAATAGGGCAATCGGCCAGATATCTTCGGTGCCTATACACTAATGCGAGGAGCCTGGGAAATAAGCAAGAAGAATTGGTAATATTAGCGCAGACAGAGAACTATGATATTATAGGAATAACAGAGATGTGGTAGGATAGTCTGCACGACTGGAGTTCTGCCATGGATGGTTATAAACTGTTCAGGAATGACAGGCAGGGAAGAAGAGGCGGAGGAGTAGCGTTATATGTAAAAGAGCTCTATGACTGCTCAGAGCTCCATTATGGAAGTGGAAGCGTGCCTGTAGAAAGTCTGTGGGTTACATTGAGAGGGGAAAGCAACAAGGGGGATGTTGTGCTGGGTGTCTGCTATAGACCACCAGACCAGAAGCAGGAGGTGGATGAGGTGTTCTATGGACAATTAGCGGAAGCTTCTAGATCACAGGCCCTGGTGCTGATGGGGGACTTCAATTTCCCTGACATCTGCTGGGAGGCCAATACAGCAGTGCATGGGCAATCCAGGAGATTTTTAGAGAGTGTTGGGGACAACTTTCTAGTACAAATGCTAGAGGAACCAACTAGGGGCCTTGCACTGCTCGACTTGCTGCTCACAAACAGGGAAGAATTGATCAGGGATGTAGAGGTAGATGGCAAGCTAAGCAGTAGTGACCATGACATGGTTGAGTTCAGGATGCTGATTAAAGGAAGGAAGGAAAGAAGCAAAACAAAAACCCTGGACTTCAAAAAAGCAGATTCTGGCTCCCTCAGGGAACTGATGGGCGGGATCCCTTGGGAAGCTAATCTGAAGGGGAAAGGAGTCCAAGAGAGTTGGCTATATTTAAAAAAAAACTCTGCTAAGGGCACAGGAAGTTGCCATTCCAATTAGGAGAAAGAACAAACGTGAGGCAGCCAGAATGGCTTAGCAGAGAACTCTGCTCTGAGCTTAAACATAAAAAGGAAGCTTATAGGAAGTGGAAGCTTGGTCAGATGTCCAAAAAGGCATATAAAGATATTGCTAGGGACTGCAGGGATAAAATCAGAAAGGCCAAAGGACAAATGGAGTTGCGGCTAGCGAGGGATGTAAAAGATAACAAGAAGGGGTTCTACAAGTATATTAGTAACAAAAAGAGGATCAGGGATGGTGTAGGCCCCTTGCTGAATAGGGCAGGCATCCTTGTGACAGAGGATGAGGAAAAAGCTGAAGTGCTCAATGCATTTTTTGCTTCAGTTTTCACAGGCAGGGTCAGCTCCCAGCCCACTACCATGGGTGTGGCAGATGGGAGAGAAGACGACAGGCCCTTGGTGACGGAAGGTCAGGTTAGGGACTGCTTAAAGAAGCTGCAAGTGCACAAGTCCATGGGGCCGGACGAACTGCATCCAAGGGTGCTAAGGGAATTGGCCGACGAAATAGCCGCACCGCTGGCCGTTATCTTTCAAAACTCATGGAGAACGGGGGAGGTGCCAGAGGACTGGAAAAAAGCAAATGTAGTGCCTATTTTCAAGAAAGGGAAAAAGGAGGATCCAGGGAATTACAGACCAGTCAGCCTCACCTCAATCCCTGGCAAAATTATGGAGCAGATTCTCAAAGAATCCATCCTCACACACTTAGAGGAAAATAAAGTGATCAGGAACAGTCAGCATGGATTTACCAAGGGTAAATCATGCCTGACCAATCTCATTTCCTTCTATGAGCAGATGACTGGTTTTCTGGATGCGGGAAGCACCGTTGATGTGCTATACCTTGATTTTAGTAAGGCTTTTGATACAGTTTCCCACAGCATTCTCATTGGCAAATTAAGGAATTATGGGTTGGATAGGTGGACTATAAGGTGGATAGAGAACTGGCTAGATCAACGGTTTCAGCGTGTAGGAATCAATGGTTCCATGTCTAGCTGGCAACTGGTCACGAGTGGTGTGCCCCAGGGGTCGGGTCCTGGGGCCAGTTCTGTTCAACATTTTCATCAATGATCTGGATGATGGAATAGACTGCACTCTCAGTAAGTTTGCGGATGATACCAAGCTGGGAGGACCAGTAGACACGTTGGAGAGCAAGGACAGGATTCAGGGAGACCTAGATAAATTGGAACAGTGGGCCAATAGAAATTTTATGACATTCAATAAGGATAAGTGTAAAATCCTGCATTTGGGACCAATAAACCCCTATGCACTGCTACAGGCTGGGAAACATTCAGCTAAGTAGCAGCAGTGTAGAAAAGGACCTGGGGGTCATGGTGGATGGGAAGCTGGATATGAGTCAGCAGTGTGCTCTTGCTGCCAAAAAGCCAAATGGCATACTGGGCTGCATCAGAAGAAGTATTACCAGCAGATCAAGGGATGTGATCCTTCCCCTCTATTCTGCACTGGTGAGGCCACATCTGGAATACTGTGTTCAGTTTTGGGCTCCCCACTACAAAAAGGACAGGGACATGCTAGAGAGAGTTCAGAGGAGGGCAACCAAAATGATTAAAGGGCTAGAGCACAAGCCCTATGAGGAAAGACTGGAAGCATTAGGCTTATTTAGTCTGCAGAAGAGAAGATTGAGGGGGGATTTGATAGCAACCTTCAACTACTTGAAAGGATGCTCTAAGGAAGATGGAACTCGACTGTTCTTGGTAGTAACGGAGGACAGAACGAGGAGCAATGGTCTCAAGTTGCAGTTAGGGAGGTCGAGGCTGGATATTAGGAAAAGCTTTTTTTACCAGGAGAGTGGTGAAGTCTTGGAATGAGCTGCCGAGGGAGGTGGTGGAGTCTTCATCTTTGGAGGTGTTTAAGGCCCGGCTGGACAAAACCCTGACTGGGATGGTTTAGTAGGAGTGGTCCTGCCTCTGGCAGGGGGTTGGACTAGATGACCTATGAGGTCCCTTCCAACCCTATGATTCTATGATACAACACTTAAGCTCATTGAGTTAAAGATGATCTTTCATCATATGTGCATGAGCAGTCACTGCTAACCACAGTAAGCACAGATCCTTGATTAGGGTCTGTAGGTCTGAGTGGAATACCAATAAATATTAGTAACAGCAAAAGTGGCACCACTCACGATACTGAAGATATCAAGCCTGTCCTCTTGTACACCATCCTCCCTCAGAATTGCTCAGCCTAGTGTAGAGTGACTCACATGGCCTCTTGGAGTTAAATACTTACCCATTTACAAGTGCAGAAACAAGTCTCACTCTTAGGGACAGATTTTTAAAGATATTTTGGTGCCTAGTGGGATTTTCAAAAGATACTCATTGATTTCCGTGGGTTTCTGGCACCAAGAAATGTTTGAAAATCCTATTAGGCATCTACATACTTCTAAAATTCTGACCTTTTATGCCCATGACTGGGAGGTGGGAAACTGCCTCAAATAGAGAGTTGTCAATAAAAAAGACCTTAAGTTGGCAAGACTTTCAAAGTTTTCACTAAAGTTCAGTAAGATATGCTTGTGCAGTGAAATGTTTCCGAACACTAGCAAATCCTTGAAGCGTCAAAGGGGCTGCCTATCACCAGAGGGTCATTTTCTGTTATGTTCAGTACCCTCTTGGGTTTCAGGTGGATACTTAAAAATTGCTTCCAATTCTTAATTTTTTTTTTTTAATAAAAGCTACACTGCAATATTTTAGTGTTTCTGTTGTGATTGTCATGATGGAAGCAGAGCCAGTGCAATTTGCCCATGTTTTACTAACCACCATCTGGCAGGGATATGGTGACATGAAAATCTTCACAGGACTCTTGTTTTTCTACTATCTGCTGGACAACTAAGGAGATCATCAGGCTGCTGGGATGAGTGCCAGATGGTAGGCAGGTATCTTTATGAGTTTAAGATTCTTATTTTCTTTCAGTGCTTGCACATGCTGTTCATGTAGAGGCAGGAAAAGTGAAAAGGGGGGGGGTAGAGTAGATGAATCACTGACTAGACTACAACTGCTCAAAACCACTTTGAAGTTTCTCAATATGTGGCTGTTTCATAGTCCACCCTTCATTTGTTGTTCTTGTTCCACCAAGGCTTAAAAGTTTTAACTAAATTATTCTTTTCCAGTTTATTGGTCAATGACCTGTTCTTTGAAAGCTTGACTTGTGTTTGGAACATGTCTGTACCTTTGAGTCTCATTCCTCTCCTTGTTCACACCCCCCTCCATCCCCAGAGCTGGGGTGAGGGAAGAAGAGTCATGTATCCTTGCCAGCAGTCATTCCAGGTAGCTGATTTGGTGGAAGTAGTGTGACCAGCTATAGCAGAGAAGTCACAGTGACACAAAGCCTGTTCGCTGGGTAGAGAGAGAGTTACATCATCTAAGAAAAGCCCTTTATTACGGGCTTTGTGGGCCTCCCCGTATTCAAACCCAGAAATTCTACTTCTTTTTAGAAGGTTACGAATTGGAACCATCCTTTGTTTTGCAAGTGCATGCATAGTGTGGTAGGTTGGAAATAGGTTTACGAACAGGGACCCTGACAGCAGACTAATCAAGCTGCAGAAGTTTCATGTGTGTGGGGGGGGCACATTTAGAATCCAGGAGCGGGCTCCCCATTCTGTTTTATAGGTTTATACCACTGTAACTCTTCTACTGCCTTCAAATAACTACACTGGTGTAAAACTGTTGTGACAAAATGAAGAAAAAATTCTTACAAAACCCATGAGATAATGCAAAAAGAAAACCACATAATCAGCTTCAAGTTGACCTGAAATTCTCATATAAACAAACAAAACCCACCCACCCATACCATCTATGAATGGTGAAAAACAGCTATCGAAGGGGGCGTAAAACAGTCACAGAAGTCAGTAAAAACTAACTCTGTCACGTGCCTTTGTTAGTGACATTTCTTACACTGATTTGCATCATCACACTGTGGGCCAGAAAACAGCTCAGTTTTCACCAGTGAGATGGCTATTATCTTGACTGACCCAACACAGATTAAATAAGTACCTCAGGAGCTAAAAATATGAGCTGTTACAATTTGAGCTAAAAAATCAAGGCTCTCAAGCTACAGTCATATTGACTGATTCATATCCTTTATGGATTAAGCACAGAGAAAGATCTGCAACACACAATCATGAATGGGTTACACCAGCCCTACTTTGTACAGCAGATCGTTGATACGATGAGGTTCTAGTAGTCAAGATCATTTATGAGGGAGCAAGTCTGCAAGAAACCTATGCTGCTGTAGTTAATTATGCAAAATAAGCCTCAAAAAACCACATACACCTTCCATCCATTTTACTAATGCAGACTGCAAATCAGCACACGACTGTTATTGAGGGAACAATGCTGTAATTTACGTAAGCTAAAAAC
This sequence comes from Podocnemis expansa, assembly GCA_007922195.1. NCBI lineage: Eukaryota > Metazoa > Chordata > Testudines > Podocnemididae > Podocnemis > Podocnemis expansa. The sequence continues at coordinate 13,534,267 of ML682017.1, forward strand.
ATGCACAGGGATTTCCCCTTCTTTCACCACCTTAGGTAAGGTAATTACTATAAAAATCATCTGCTGGTTTATTAATTAAACATCTACATAGATGACAGACACTTTCTCGCTCTCTCAGTAAAACTTGGCATAAGGCAGCACACAGAATTTTGGCAACAGGCTGACAGTAGAATAGGCTGTAGAACCTAGATGTACCCAAGTCTTTCTTGACACAGGAAAGGCTTCTTTTCCCTATGCCAGAGGTTCACTGAGTGCCAGCTCCAATGTGCACTCCCTTCCCTTCTACAGATGGCTCTTGTCCATATTGGCAAACAAAATCACAGAGAAGAAAATACAAAATTACTCTTCAAAATATAAGTGGAGGGATGAGCACAGAGCCAAACAAGAAGTATCCAAATGTGAGATTCCCACTGCTAAATGTCACTCTGAAATATGTCACATGTAGAGCAAGTCAAACAAACAGGTTCATCCACCAAAGGATGAGGGCACTGTGGGAAGATATGGCAGACCATTTGCACTTCAGATAATAAAACATTTAAGGCAGCATTATGCAAATTACAAGTAAAAACAGCAGCAGAGCCACAGAGATCATTACTGCCCTAAATGGAAGCTGGCTGTCAAAAACCTTCACTAAATATACTGGGATGGAAAAAGGAGGAGGAAATGTGAACATAGAACCTAACTGACCTGCAGGTAATTCAAGGTATTCTGTTTATTCTCTTCTAAATAAGGTTGATAGTATCTCCGCTTCCTTTAACAACCTCTGGCTAATCACAAGGGAACAACAAGTTCTAGATCTAGATAACTGGGAATGACAGTGACAAGATGTCCCGATTTTATACAGACAATCATGATATTTGGAGCTTTTTTTTTTTTAAATATATATACCTATTATTCCCCATCCCTGTTCCAATCTTCCACACTTATTATCTGGTCACCCCACTGGAAACAGTAGCATAAAAGGATTTTCTGGTGCAACACACAATCAACATTTTTAGTTCCACCTACCTTGCATGTATCACTGCAACATGTCATCACAAACATAGCAGAAAATAACAGAAGTGTGAGCTAACTGTGCTACAAAATCTGGGGGCTAGACAGGACCTAAGCTTGAACTCAATGGAGTCCAAATATCTACGTTAAATGATTCCCAGTAGTCTAGATGTTTTTTAGGTTTCCTGATGCCTAGCCTCAGTTTTGACGAAGCTCTGCTCAGCATGGGATGCAAGGGGAGGTAGTAAAATTAGTCAGATACCACTGTTGTGCCTCACAGGTCCCTATGCGCATAAGTTAGAGGCCTGTGGGCTGCTCTGATTTACACCAGCTAGCAATAGGCTGCATGACTCCATCATGATGTTCATAAATCACCAGAATGTTCTCTCACATCCCTACCTCAACAGACACCCCATGTTAGATAATGCAGTTGGCTACTCTAGCTATGTCAGCCAAGGATTTCTCAAAGTTGCTTTACATTCAATAACTTTGTGGCAAATTCCAACCAACCTGTGAATGAAAACAATTATTTCATAGTACTGTTGTTTAATGGCAAAAGCATTATCTACCAATTATTAAGATTAGGCAAATTTGTTTTTATCCTTTTTGAACTAACCTGAACTATCTAAGAATAGATCTACACTGGGAGTAAAATTCAGCGGCAGCTGACGGGACTTACACAAGTGATGCAGAGTAGCTTGCATAGCTTCCATCAACTTCTTAACTCCCCTTCAGCATACTGTCTTCACTGCATTATGTCACTTCAGAAGGTGGTTTTATTAAGTTGATTTCTGGACTAATTTAGTGGGTTTTAACTGACTGCTAAGTCAATCCGGAAAAAATGATCTGACGGCCATCAGTATCGACATGGCCTTAGAAATAAGACAAAAATTTGGTCAATTTTTTATTCTTGTTTGCTTGTATTTTTCATGTAGTTCTATGTTTTGGACAGGACTGCAAACACCAAAATACTAAGAGAAAAGCTTTCATTGCAGTAATTTCCAGTCCACCCAAAACAAGATTCTCATCTTGAGCCTGAGACTATAGAAGCATGAATGAGGACAGAAGGCCAGTTTTCTCAGCTGGTATAAGAAAGACATGTGAAATTGATGGAACCATGGCAATTTCTATTTAGCTGATGATTGGTCCAAGAATGTTGGATGGTTATTCAAATTAAGCCTTTTCACAGATTTTTAGGGAAAAAAAAAATCACACCATAATCATCTAGTCAGAGCTCCTGTATAATATGGGCCACCGGAATTAATTTCTGTTTGAACTTGAGCATGTCTTAAAAAAGATCTCTTCTTAGTATAAAAGTTGCCAGTAATGAAGAAACTACCACAACTTTTGATAAATTGTCTTAATGGTGAATTACCCTCATTGTTGAAAAATTGCACCTTATTTCTAGTTTGAATTTCTCTAGCTTCACCTTCTAGCCATTGGATCTTGTTATATTTTTTCTTGCTGGAATGAAGAGCTTGTTACAAAATTTTCATTCACCATATAGGTATTGATTGTGATCAAGTCAACCCTTAACTTTCTCTTCATTAAACTAGAGAGATTGAGCTCCTATAGTTGATCATTACAAGGCATATATTTGGTCTCTTAATGTAGCCTCCATTTATAGGTATTTTCTAGGTAAGACACAGACATAAGTTAAGGCAGTAAAGCTATGAATCTCAAACCTGTAAAACAATAGCTTAGCTACACTAGGGATAAGGGCCCAAAAACCTTAGCCTGAGCAGTTAACCAGGAATAACCCTAGGGCAGTGGTTGTCAAACCACAGGTCATGACCCAATACTGGGTCACAGACTCAAGGGTACTGGGGCACGCCACTGCTGCTACAGCTTGGTGGGGGTGGGTTAAAATTTCCCTCAGCTGCTTCCACTCAGGGGTAGCAGCCGCGGGAAACCGCCAAGGTTGCCAGTCGCACTAGGTAGTCACTTTTTAGTAGAGTGGCCAGTGTCCTTGTCAGTCTTCTGCAGCTGCTTCCACCTTGGGGTTAGCAGCCATGGGAAACTGAAAAGGAAGCTGGCCGCTCTGCTAAAATCTGACTACCCAGAGCAGCCAGTGTCCTCTTAAATTTCCTACAGCAACTACCCCTGGCCTGGGTAGAAGCAGCTGCAGGAAAATTCAAAGGATGCTGGCTACCCTAGGGTGCAGGTAGCAGCGGGACAGCCAGCATCCACTTAAATTTCCCACAGCTGCTTCCACCCAAGCCAGGGGTAGCAGCTATAGGACGTTTTAATGGACACTGGTTATCTCATTGCTACCTGTACCCTATGGCAGCCAGGGTCCTTTGAAATTTCCTGCAGCTGCTTCCATCTAGGGGGCAGAAGCCATGAGAAAGTGACAAGGACACTGGCTGCTCTGCTAAAACCTGCCTCACCTGAGTGGCCGGAGTCCTCTTTAAATTTCCCACAGCTGCTTGCTCTTCCCATGCTCTAGCAACTGTGGGAAATTTAAAAGACGCTGGCTGCCCTGGGGTGCAAGTAGCAGCAAGATAGCTGGCATCTTTGGAAATTTCCTGCAGCTGCTTCCACCCAGGGGTAGCAGCCGCAGGAAATTTAAAAGGATGCTGCCTGGCTGGGGTGCAGGTAGAAGTGGGGTGGCCAGCATCCTTTCAAATTTGCTGAGGCTGTTACTGGCCCTCCAGTGGTAACAGCGGCCATGAATTCGAAAGGATGCTGGCAGCCCCACTGCTATTCAGACCACAGGCAGCCGGCATCCTCTTCAATTTCCCTTTGGTCTCCTGCTCCCCTCCCTCCCCCAAGTAGCTGGGAGAAATCTGAAATGATGCTGGCCCCCTACCAGCACTTCTGGGCAGCCAGAATCTTTATAAGTTTCCCGAGACTGCTACAGCTGGGAGGGTAACAGCTGCAGGAAATTTGAAAGGAGCCTGGTGTGTCTGTAGCCGACTGCTACCCACACCCAAGGCCAGTGCAGTGGTGTCATTTTAAATTTCCTGCATGCTACCTTCTGCAAGGTAGCAGCATGGGAAATTTTAAACATCACTGCACCCTGGTAAGCTGGGTAGTAGGGTGTAGGCTGCAGCCAGCATAATTTTAAATCTTCCACCGCTGCTATCACTCCCAGCAAGGGGAAAGAAGCACTGGTGGGCAGGGCCATAACTATGGGTTTTGGCAGCCGGGGCAAGCAGCCCCAAAGGCGTCTCTTTGGCCCCCGATCCGGGGCCCATCTGTACAGCAGCAGGGGCAGATGACCCTTCCCTGCCGCATCCAGAGCTGGCAACAGGGAGAAGGGGACCCCCCCACACTGCTGGCTCTGGCTATGGCGAGGAACTGATCGTCCCTGCCGGCTCTGGCCGTGGTGGGGGGAAGCAGTCCCCTGCCACAAGCACATGGCAGGGACTGCTTTCCTGCCATGGCCAGAGGTGGCAGGGAGGATTGCCTCCCCGCAGTGCCCTTTTAAATTCACGCCCGAGGCAAAGCCCCATTCGCCCCACCATAGTTACGGCCCTGGTGGTGGGAGATTTCAAAGGACAATGGCCCCCTGCTACCCAAGCCATTGCAGGGCAGTTAGGCACTGGTGCCTGCCTCTCTGCTCCAGCGGGGGCTGTAGGAGTCACAGGTGACTCACGTACAGCTGTCCTGTGTGGCTGCTTCAGTGTGACTGGCAGACCCCTGCCTGAACCTCAGCCTCAAAAGACGGGACAGATCTCTGGCCTGGGGAGCTCCAGTAGGTAGGGGAAAGGGCATAATCTGGGTGGGTGGGGGTCAGGGAGGAAGCACAGAGGGAGGGTGAGCCAGCTCTGCTCCTTCTCCACCATGAGGGTGAGTCCCAGAGCCTTTTCCCAGGAAGGGTGGCCTGAGGCTGGGTCTGTGTTCCTGAAAGGATTGGGGTTGGGGAGGGAAGAGCACCCTGTGAAGCACTTCTAGGGCAGCAGGCTTGGGCGCCAGTGAAAGTAACTGTTGAGTCACAGCCATAAATAATTTTTTTCAACTGGATCCTGAGAAAAAAGGTTTGATAACCATTGCCCTAGATCATGAGCTATCACAAGACAGAATGCTATAATGACTGAACTGCCAACAGGTAACCACAAGATACTGGTCTATACCAGTATTAGATATTTTTAAACTAGGAACATCAGCACGTGTCTGACCATGAAAATGCCATGGTAACTAACAGACATAAATGCTAATGACTTTGAGATAAATGGACTAGTAACTTATTGGAGAAGGACATCAACATTAGTAGGGTGCAGACATACAAAACAGGACAAGGGGGCTGGGAATGAAACCCCTACTGGATAAGCATTAGGCATAGTGGCATCAGTACAACAGATTATCAGAGTTGTATCACAGCCTTCATGCTTTGCAACTCTTGGGAAATGTAACTCTTGGAAGATACCAAGATGATGACCACTGGTGACAGAAGATGAAGAGTAGAAAGAGGAAGATATGACCAACACTGCAGGTTGTATGCCAAGGGATGGCATGAATAAATGGATGCTCTGATGCTCATTCAGTGTAATCTCCCTCTACTGTCCTGGGCTGGAGTGTCTGTAACTTTATTCACTGTGTTAATAAAAACTATTACAAATATAGAAAGCTTTTCCTAAATCTGTGTTGCAGTTGTGCATGTCAGGGCTCCTAACTGAACAAAAGTTTTGATAATAATTCTGAGCCTGATCTTGGGACAAGAATGTACCAAACCTCAGAGTGTTAACTGGTGATTCATAAGCAGTCAATATAATGAATACACAATTGATATATGAGGTAAAATTAATCATTCTTTTAGCTTCTTTCCAAAACCTCTTTAAATTTATCAACATTCTTCTTTTACTGTGGTCACCAGAACTGAACCCCACTAAAAATAAACCCATTAAATGATGATGCCATATTACAATCTGAAGTTGGTCTACACATCTTTTTGAGATAGCAAAGTGAGGTAGGGTTCTTTGAAGCTTGCTTACATCAGCAAAGCTTCAACATCTGGAGATTGCATTGCAACATGACAAGTCTCCAAGATATTTTACCCTAGTTTAGTCTTGTCTATGGTTTTACCACATTAATGAGATTTGCTAAAACCATGGTGCCTAATCCTAATCTTATTTACCATGATTTAACAACACTAAAGCCAAGTCTCTACTGCAGACTTATATCTGTGTAACCACGTCACTCAAGGGTATGAAAAATCCACACCTTTAAACAATGTACTTATACTGATCTAACTCTTGGTGTGCATAGTGCTATTTCTGTTGGAGAACTTCTCCCACTGACATAGCTAATGCCTCTCCTGTAGGTCGATTAATTTTTCTGACAGATGAAACTTGTCCATTAGCACAGGAGAGTCTTCACTTAAGTACTACAGCAACACAGTGACACGGTCATGGATGCAGTATTTTGAGTGCAAATCTGCCATGACTTCAGTCAAATTATTCCTGAATTATACTTTGGTGTAAATGAGGTCAAAATCAGGCCTCAGGATTTTAAGGATCTGGAATACCAGGGTCTCCTTTTACTAAATTATTGGTTTCAGCCTGTAAAGAAGTGTTTCCAATATCTTAACCTATTACAGAATATTGTTTATCATCACAGTCTGTGTTATTGAAGTGCCTAGAAGTCTGAAGAAGGCTGGGTTCCTACTGAATGTCCACAGACAATGTCTGCATTGCAGAGATTTCAACATTACTATAAAAATAAGATGCCATCCCAACAGGCTCCATTTTTTTACTACAGGGTTTGAACAACTGAAATCACTAAAATCATTATTCTCTTTAGCAGGTCGGTATGAGACACCTATAGAATGCATAACAAACAAGGAGTGCTGTGGCACTTTTAAAGACTAACTAGTTTGTTTATTGCATGAGCTTTCATGGGACTCCAGCAATCCATTGAGTCCGGCGATACCATCAGAGGTCCCAACCACATCAGTCACTAGGAGCCCATTCACCTGAACATCTGCTAATGTGATATATGCCATCATTTGCCAGCAATGCCCCTCTGCCAAGTATATTGGCCAAACTGGACCGTCCTTACACAAAAGAACAAACGGACACAAAACGGACATAAAAAATGGCAACATCCACAAAGCAGTAGGAGAACACTTCAATCTCCCTGGAAACCCAATACCAGACTTGAAAGTTGCCATACTTCAACCTAAAAAACTTCAAAAACATGAAACTGCAGAGCTGGAGCTGATTTGTAAACTTGACACAATCAGATTGGATCTGAATAGGGACTTGCAATGGTTATCTCATTACAAAAAGCAGTTGTTCCTGTTCACACATTCTCACCTTCTAAGTAACTCGTGTGTATGGGCCTTATCTACCGTAAATGATTTGACTTTGCTAACACTTGCCCTCTTTCCTCTTTGTTGTGTGTGCGGATAGCGTGGTGGTTAAGAGTGCCGTAGGGGTTAATAACGACGCCCTTTGATACGGGAGACTGGGGTTCAAATCCCGGTGGGTGCCTGTCTACCTTCCCAGTAGGGGTCCTTGGGCAAAAGACCACCTAACGCCTCACTTGCCTACCTCGAATATGAGAGTGACACAAACTAGGAGAGTCATGCCGGCTTGGACGTCACCCGGATTAACAAGGTCCGCGCCAGATGTTGGGGAACCAGGGCAATCTGACGATAAGTGGGCTACTGGAACAAACCATGCATGGATGAGACAAGAGAACCTGGAATTGATGGAATGCTACTACAACAGCAGACCTAATGAGAGGGGATATATGAAACGTATGAGGGAACTATGGATGGACAAAAGACCTACATCCACACTAACAGAGAAACAGCTAGTTACCCAACGCTTCAACATAGTAAAGAGGCAGCTGCTCTCACAACTGGAGATAGACCAACTGCACATTACCTCCCAGACTCAAGAAGAAGCCCCAGAAGAACAACTCGCTGTGCAGCCACCCCCTCCATTACAGAACACAGCAGCTGATATGAGGCATAAGATCATGGATAAACTAGCTACAGTCAACCCTCGAGACTGATTACCAAGGCTCGTGGGAGAAGTAACATCAGATAGTATGCTAGAAAATGCCAATAGAGCCCTAATGACAATTCTTACTACCACCATCACTGAAACCAATGAACTGGTATATGCTACAGCCTCTGTAATCCTGGAGATGCTTGGCTACACAATCAAGAAGAACAGCAATACATACCCTCCCTGGAAAATGAGGTTGGAGGATAAGATCAAGGCAACCCAGAGAGAAGTTAGCCGGCTGGTGGAACTACAGAAGGGTGTAGAGATTAAGGATAAGACTCGGCTACTGAGAAAATACAAGGGCCTGACTCCATCTGAAGCCCTAGAGACTGCTAAACAAAGGCTCACAGCACTGGCTACCAGGCTAAGGAGATACACTAGAGAAGCAGAGGCCAAAAAGATAAATGCCCTGTTCTCCAAAGAACCATCCAAGGTGTACTCCCAACTGCAGTGCAACAACACAATAACAGCAGAGCCACCAACAGCAGAAACTGAACAGTACTGGAAGAACATCTGGGAGAAAGAGAAGACTCATAACACCAGTGCAAAGTGGCTGCAGGACCTGAGAACAGACCACAGCAATCTCCCAGAACAGGAACCAGTCATCATCACAATAGCCGACATCCAACAGCGGGTCAAGAACATGAAGAGCTGGACAGCACCTGGACCGGACATGATCCACACCTACTGGCTAAAGAAACTAACAGCAGTGCATGAACGCCTAGCAGCACAGATGAACCAGCTGCTAGCAGCAGGCTCCCACCCAGACTGGCTAACACAAGGAAGGACAGTGCTGATCATGAAAGACCCCCACAAGGGAACAGCACCATCCAACTACCAGCCAATAACCTGCCTCCCCACAACATGGAAAGTCCTATCAGGCATCATAGCCGCCAAGCTACAGGACCACGTGGGCCAGTACATGAGCACAGCTCAGAAGGGCATTGGGAACAACACCAGAGGCTCAAAACACCAGCTGCTCATAGATAGAGCAGTCACCCAAGACTCAAGGTCTAGACAGACCAATCTGAGCACAGCCTGGATTGACTACAGGAAAGCCTACGACTCAATGCCGCACACATGGATCTGTGAATGTCTGGCGCTATACAAAGTCAACAGGACACTAAGGACCTCCCTCAATAACTCAATGGGACTGTGGAAGACAACACTGGAAGTCAACTCAAGACAGCTTGCACAAGTGGCCATCAAGTGCGGCATATACCAAGGTGATGCACTGTCCCCGCTGCTGTTCTGCGTTGGCTTGAACCCCCTCAGCCAGATAATCACAAGGACTGGATATGGATACAAGTTCAAGAGTGGAACTACCATTAGACACCTCCTCTACATGGATGACATCAAGCTGTATGCTAGGAATGAACGAGACATCGACTCGCTAATCCACCTGACACGGATCTACAGTGAGGATATTGGGATGTCATTCGGACTGGAGAAGTGTGGCCGGATGGTAGTAAAGAGAGGAAAGGTAGTCAAGACTGATAGGGTGGAACTACCAGCAGGCCACATAGCAGACATACAGACCAGCTACAAGTACCTTGGCATCCCACAGTCACATGGGACTCACGATGAGGAGGCAAGGAAGACAGCAACATCCAAGTACCACCAAAGGATAAGACAGGTCCTGAAGAGCCAGCTCAATGGGAAGAACAAGATCCATGCCATCAACAGGTACGCCCTGCCAGTCATCAGATACCCTGCCGGTATAGTGAGCTGGCCAAAGGAGGACATGGAGGCTGCCGATGTGAAGACCCGGAAGCTTCTCACAATGTACGGAGGTTTCCACCCCAAATCCAACACCCAGAGACTGTACGCCAGGTGGAAAGAAGGCAGGCGGGGTTTGGTGAGTGTCAAAGCCACTGTCCTGGATGAAACCCAGAGCATCCAGGAGTACATCAGTAAGATGGCACCCAAAGATGAGCTGCTGAGAGAATGCCTGAGGCAGCAGCAGCAGACATGGGAGGAAGATCAAGCAGAAGAAGTGCCATGGCAAGACAAGACCCTGCATGGAATGTACCATCGACAGATAGCTGAGGTGGCTGACATTGGGAAATCCTACCAGTGGCTGGAAAAAGCTGGACTAAAAGACAGCACTGAGGCACTGATCATAGCAGCACAAGAACAGGCACTGAGCACCAGATCCATTGAAGCAGGGGTCTACCACACTAGACAGGACCCAAGGTGCAGACTGTGCAGAGAGGCCTCAGAGACAGTCCAACACATAGTGGCAGGATGTAAGATGCAGGCAGGAACAGCATATACTGAATGGCATAACCAAGTACCTGGCATTGTGTACAGGAACATCTGCACAGTATATGGGCTAGACCCTCCCAAGACCAGATGGGAGATCCCACAGACGGTCGTGGAGAATAACAGGGCTAAGATCCTGTGGGACTTCCAGATCCAGACAGACAGGCAGGTACTGGCCAATCAACCAGACATCGTGGTAATAGACAAGGACCAGAAGACAGCGGTGGTGATAGATGTAGCAGTGCCAAGTGACAGCAACATCAGGAAGAAGGAGTATGAGAAGCTGGAGAAGTACCAGCGCCTGAAAGAGGAACTAGAGCGGATGTGGAAAGTGAAGGCCAAAGTGGTCCCAGTGGTGGTAGGAGCACTCGGGGCTGTGACTCCTAAGCTGGAAGAGTGGCTCCAACAGATCCCAGGAACAACATCAGAGCTCTCTGTCCAGAAGAGTGCAGTGCTTGGAACAGCTAAGATACTGCGCAGAACCCTCAAACTCCCAGGCCTCTGGTAGAGGACCCGAGGTTGAGGATGACACGTACCACCCATAGGGGTGAGAGAGGATTTTTTTTTTTTTATAGATAGATAGATAGATAGATCCCTCAACAGCAGTTTCCACTTCATGCATCTGAAGAAGTGAGCTAGAGCCTGCAGAAACTTATGCCTGATGAAATGTGTTAGTGTTTAAGGTGCCACAGGACTCTTGTTTTTGCTGGAAATTGTTTCATGGGAAAGAATCCGTTTCATCAGATGCAAATTTGTTAGTCTTTAAAAGTGAGACCAGACTCCTTGTTTGTTTTGCTGAACTAGACTAACATGGCTACCACTTTGGAACTATAGAATATATGTCACTTCATAACTTTCATCCCTCAGATCTGAAGAAGCACTTTCTCACTACTCTCTCTCATCATTCATGAGATCTTTAGTCACAGTGGGAACAGAACCATGGCAGCTATTTAAAAAAAATTAAAAAATCACCACACTATTTAAACAAGTCCAGTGCCAGCAAGGTGATCAGTGTAGAAGGGCTTTTTTTCTGAGAATCACATGGTAAAGCCATTGTACAGATTTCCTAGAATAATTTAGTCTACTATACAGTTTTGCTAGCAAGAGATTGTTCCCACCTTCATATTGGTCAGGAAAATGGTGTAAGAAAGGTGGTAGGAACAGCAATATATAAATATGATTGTAGCTAACATGACGCTGATCCCAGGACCTAATTGCCCTTGCAGTATGATACATCAGATGTGTCGACCTATTAATTCCATTTAAAATCTTTGAGCAATATTTGTTTAAGAATGAAGAAACTAAGAATTTTTAGTAGGTAGGGTATTACAAAAACACTTGTAGAGTATAAGCTTCTTTGGACAGGGATCACATCTCTTGCTGTGTTACAAACATGCGGTCAATGCATAACAAAATCTTGATATTACTATGATTTGGTGTTAGCAATTTGTGTTTAAAGTGGAAAACTGAATATATTTTATTTTTAAAACCACTATTGTTTTTTTTTAAAATTTGTTTTTAACTACTTAGCTATGTTCTTTTGACAAGAATGTATTCCTGCTATTACACAAAAAACACATGTAATTTCCCAATCCGTGAAAATGGAGACTTTTTGTTAGATTTGGAAGTTCAAGATAATCCTCAGTTTACATTCAGAAAAGGTTACATGCCATTACTTTGAGATTTCCATTAGTTATACGTTTCTCTCCCACATCCCCAATGTCTTAGCACAGTACCACTAAACAGCAGGGTCATTGCCGAGTGTTAAACATGGAACATTCGCTATAGTGGGCCTTACTTGGTCCACATTCTCTGCATTTTTTTAAACAAAGAAAAACAATTTTTAAAAAGTCACGTGTTCATCTCCTGCTCAAGGCCTGCAGAGCTCTAGAGTAAACTCCATTCAACAGACTATGTGCATTATGCTCACCATCCCTCTGCAACTCAGCAGAGCTAGGTAAGATAACATAGTGCAGCTTTTACCACAAGGGCTCCCCGAGGCAGCCTCAGTAAAAGGGTTAATGACAGATGTTTCCATTAAATCTGACCTACCTCTTAATTTTGCTGCAGCCTGATAATATCCTTGCTTTGCTCTTATTTGCATGGGCAAATGGAGGTACTCCATAGCAAGTAACACAAAACCCCCACCGAAAACACAGGTCAATTCATTTTAAACTGATGTGCACAATATGATTTCTAGTTATGTTTGAAGAAAAGAAAAAAGGCTTCTACACATAATGCTACTATTTACAGAGAATTAAGAGCTCTGTGCTCTAGAGTTCTGAACCTTTAGACATGATGCACAACTGTAAAAAGCATTGAGTTCTACCAAAAGAAATCAACAATGTTTCCTTGCAGACAACCAACCAGAGAATGACACTTTAGCCTGTGAAATTCTCTGATCCAAAATGATAAATACTAAACTCTCTAGGACAAGTGCAGTTTTCTTTATTGTGAATTTATTCTTTGGAGAAACCAAACAACAATAATAAAACTCTAAAAGAATATCTTCTGGTAGAACTTTTATTTATTGATTTTTAAACATTTATCTAGAATTTGTTTCCACTATTCTAATACTGCGGGGAGAGGGGCAGCTGAATTTCTCCAAGGATTGCTAACAGGATGTGGAGGACTTAATTAGCAATTTGAATGCACTGGAACTCAGTCCTAACTGAAACTTCTTTCTTACACCCTCCCAGTGGTTATTTGCTGGTCTATATAATGGACTTACCATCTCAGGCTCATTCCTAGTGACATTGTGTTAACACTGCAAAAATCACCACCACAATCAATATTAATTGGCCCTAACATTGTCTTGTGCTGTCATGTACCACCACCAAACCAGGGTGGTGACCCTGCTATTGAGAAAGTACCTTTGAGAGACCATAATTTGGATAAAGGTATTCAAGACAGTTAACCTGACATTAAACAATAAAGTCTGATTAGTCTAACCTTTATTTGAGAAAATGGATTATATTAAGTGATTTTAACACTCACGTTAACATCAAGAAAAATTCTTCTAAGTCTAACAGGTTATTTCTCCAGAGACAGAGCTCAAATTGTACAGCTCATTGGGAATTTTCCACTGAATTTCTTTCGATGGAAAATCAGTTTTCATGAAATAAAAATGTTCCACTGGAAAATTTGAATTTTGCCATTTTTTTTTTATTTCCCATATGGAAAATCAAAACCAACCAGGTCAACCTAAATAGAAACATTTCAGTTTGTCAAACTGAACCAAGATACTTTGTGATGGCACTATGGTGCATCACGGGAATTCTCTGACTAGGATGTATCCTGGGAGATATAGTCCAGCCAAGGAACTCAGCCTATGGAGGAGGATGTGGGCACAACACATTGGAACTAGAATTCCTAAGCAGCGCCACTTCAGCCTCATCAGTGTAGAAAATTCACAATTGGTCCCACAGTGTTTTTTGGGTAAGCCTCTGAAACACAGTTCTATCACCTTCTTCCACATCAAAACTTACATGATCACTGATAGAGGTGAAAATTTTTAATTTCAATTTTTTTTTGCAAAGGATATTGATTTTTCCCCTAATCACTGATATCCAGAATCACACACCTATGCCCAAGGCCAGTCCAAGGACTATGAAGAGAAAAAGAAATCATTCTTTGTGACATACCCCAAACTTCATTGATTTTCATGTAAATAAAATGGGAGAAGGAAATGGTGGTGGTAGATGATCTTTAACCATTAACCTATACATTCCTCTAGCTGTTGAAGTATAGCAAAAGTATTTAACATTTCTTTCAGCTCTAGTGATGGGTACATATTAGTATAACATTTTTAGAGATGATATTGGGAGGAAAAAGCTGAAAACTGCAGTTCCCAAATAGGGCTACTGGCTATAGTGGGTGCAAAGGTCAGCTCCTTTACCAGAGCTCACAAATATTTAAGCATTTCCTTCTGACAGAATAACAGGCAAGATATAATTCATTGAACTACAAGGTGGAGACTCGTTAGAAGTCTGGAAAAGAACATGTGCTAACCATAAAGAATATCTTTCTAAAAATTATTCTATAGCTTAAAGAGAAGTTATTGACTTAAAGTTCTTTAGCTTGTGTTAGCAGGTGGTCTGACTACATGATCATAATGGTCGTTAAAAATCTATGAATGTACAATTCACCTGATCTTTAAGGATTCTGAAATTATCTGAATCAAAATACAAAATATGGTCCAAGTATTTTCAGTAACTAAATGCAATTTTTAAAATACAACTTTTAAGATATTTATAATATTGAGCCACGGCAATCTCAATTTTTCAGTATCATGTTATGGAAAAAGAAAAGATGGGAATGGGAAGTTGACTTGATTAAAAATTGCCTTTCAAAATCTTATGAGTCAAGCTCATCTACGTATTTTTAAAGAGAATATTCCAGACCAGACTTCTGCATATGCCTGGTAGCTAATTTTCATCATAAGCTTCCTAAGGATTGTTAGCAGACAGCTGGCAATGATACACATATGCAATGGGCACACCAACACAAAGAAACACTGTATCGATAATACAGTAATTATGGCACCCCTCCAGCTCTGGGCTAGCCTTAAATATGATGAACTGTAACAGATCCCAAGAAGTGACTGCAGTCTGCTGAGTCAGTCGTGAATTTTTAGAAGCCACAGTAGGCACTGCTACTTCTCTGATGTCACATTTTTGAAAATACATCCATTTAAAAGGAAAATTTAAACACATACTGAAAACACACCAAAATCAAAATAGCAGTTACTTCTGCCCAGCAAATAGCTAAAAGCATATGCACATCTTTAAGCCACAAGTCCACTGACAAAGCACCAACTTCACTGAATCAGGACCTTAGTGCTGAACACTCCCCATGAACTCTGGGAAAACTGCTGTGTTGCTGAACACATGAGGTACAGCCTCACTTTAAAGTGATATTGGTACCATGTATCTTAAACTTGGTTGTAAAAGCAATCTCCAGTGTTAACACCCCCGACATGCACTCAGTATCACACACTATCATCTACTGCAATGAAAGAAACCTAATTTACATGTCATACAGCTCCTTTCATGCTGAAGGATCCCAAGAGCTTTGAAACTAATGTATTATATATTTCATCACATTAGTTAAAATACAGCCACCTCTAGTGTCCAATGCAATGCCTTTTAAGTGCATAAAACAATACTGCACAAGATGTGAATCTGCAAGCACTGAAGATACCCTGGTTAATTGAATCTGCAGGCAGAATTCAGGCATGCAGAAAGTATTTACCAGAAAATTGGAATTTGGCTAGCCATTAGGGCTAGAAGTTTTACTTCAGAGAAAAAAGTCAGGGCATTGTTACTGACCACAAAAGGTCAGAACTTCAATTTTACAATTCATCCAAAAGATTGTGCTCCCTTAGATCATGGAATATTGGTGGACAGGTAATGATACCCACTAAAGAATCATCACCAGCTCCTTATTTTACCTGGCTGTTGTGTATCCATATACTAACAATGTTTAACCCATCTTAGGCTTTGATTTAAGTGATCATTTAGCAATGTACTTCAGTTTATTAATAAAACTTCAGTGTTGTCTTGGAAAGGAATGCTTCCCTAAACTGGTGCCTGATATCTTGTGAGATCTGATGTCACGATAGCCTGAGTCTCCAAAATGCAGTGTCTGAATTATAAAACATTAGATTATACACAAGTTGATTCACTAATACTAAAATTTATAGAATTGTCACCTTGCCAGTTTCAGAGATTATATTTTTACTAGGGCAGTCAATTAATCACACATCACATATGACTAACAACCCCCCCCCAAATTAACTAGATTAAAAAATTAGTCATGATTAATCATAGATTTAATTGCACTGTTAAACAATGATAAAAAACCAATTTAAATTTATTACAAATATTTTGGGCATTTTTTCTACAATTTCCAATAGCATTTTTCCATTAACCTCATAGAAGACCACTCAGTCTTATTTCTTGTTCAGCCAATCGCTAAGATAAACAAGTTTGTTTACATTTATGGACAATAATGTTGCCTGCGTCTTGTCTGCAGTGGCCCCGTGAAAGTGAGAAAAGGTATTCACATAGCACTGTTGTAGCTGCCATTTACAAGGTATTTACATACCAGATATACTAGATATCTGTATGCCTGTCCATGCTTAAATGGTAAGCACAGAAGTTTTACATTGCTTGGGTTTGAGTGCAGTTACATAAAAATAAAAAAGATCATTCTGTATTTGTAAGTTGCACTCTCATGAAAGATTGCACTACAGTATTTACATGAGATGAATTTAAAAAATGCTATGTTTGTTTATCTTTTTACAAGACAACTAGCATATTTGAAAATGTAGAAAAACATTAATATATTTATAATACCTTTAAATGAGTATTCTATTGTTGTTTTACGGTGTGATTAAAATCACAATTAATTGTGACTGTTTCAATCTTGAGAATTACTATTCTTGAATGCATTTAGACTGTCCACAAATCTGCGCTGTCTTAGCAAAGTTAGTATAGCTAACAGTATCTTGGAAAATGTTTGTGTCAACAATCTTCTCCATATAATACATACAATCATTATTTTTAAACCTCTCTTCAACTGCAAAACTCCACCACCTTTGTAAGAAAGGGTCACTTTAAGAAAAAATGTGGTAACCCAGGAAAATGTCTTTCTGGTAGTTACACTTTGCCCCATTACCTGCTGGTAGATAGGCAGTGGTGTTTGATGCATACATTTCTTTGTAACTGAATGTTCCTGCAGGACCCCCTGCTGGCTAGGAATGGATTTGTATAAATATCATCGGAAGAAAGTTCACATAAGCTTTCTTAGCCATAGCTAAAGTACCATCTAAAAGAAGATAGCATATCATCCAGAATAAAGTTCCAAAGGGGTAGCTGTGTCAGTCCGGTTCAGCAAAACAAACAAGGAGTCAAGTGGCACTTTTAAAGACAAATAAATTTACTTATCTCATGAGCTTTCGTGGGAGAAAATGCCACTTCATCAGACACTTGAAGTAGGATTTTCACCCTTGAATGCTCATGAGACAAATAAATTTGTTAGTCTTTAAAAATGCCACTTGACTCCTTGTTTGTCATCCAGAATAAAGGGGCTGAGAAAATTCCCTCCTGTCCTTTAGGGATACAAGTAGAATGTTTGCCTAATATTATGAACTCCTTTCTGGGGGTGGAATCCTCAAATCACAAACTTCTTATGATGAAGCATCTGAAACAGACTGAAGGGTAGATGGAAAGGGTCCCAATACGTAAAGATGGATTATGCTCCAGATGTGGAACCACAATTATTAAAGTCCTGCTTTTCAAATAACACACACACACACACACACGGTTTTTATTGACTGAACAAGGAAGGGCATAGTATTTGTTCACACTTCCAGAGACTGTGTCTTGAGCCATGGAATGAAATGAAGAGCCCTTTTAACTAAAGAAAACTGTTCTTTGTCCTGAAATTTGGAATAAGTTTTTTCTTCTAGAGTTAAGATTCATTATCTTTGTTAGGCTTCTTCTAATTTGAACTCCTCCACTCAGTCTTAAGCTGTATTCAGGGCATTTCTGATAGCTAAAGTGGCCTGAGTTTCCTATTTCCTATGTATTTTGGTTTAAGCTCCTGTGACTTCAGACTAGTCAAGTCAAGTCAAATCATAGGGCTGGAAGGGACCTCATGAGATCATCGAGTCCAACCCCCTGGGAATTGAACCCAGGACCTTCTGCATGTTAAGCAGAGGTGCTAGCCACTACACTATTCAGTCAATACTACTTCTGGTGCTTCCTCTTTTTTGCTACCTGGGCACTTGTTCTGGTTTACTGTTTTTGTTTTGTTTTGTTTTTCCAAGTGAGATAATATTATCAAACGGCAAATTACTGTACAAGCTATTTGCTAACATTACCAGCTGTAACTTGGCATTGAGGGTAACATTACTGAGCAGAGATAGCAGCAAGTGTTCTGTACCAGATTACTGCATCTGCAAAAGAAAAAGCCCCTATTTAGAAGGCACAGCAGGGTTCTTTCCATCATATTACGTGTAACAGAGTGACTGGATTTTCTCCCACAGAAGTTCATGTAAAAAATAAATTTGTTGGTCTTTAAAAGAGCCACATGACTCCTTTCTTAGTTTGCTGAACTAGACTAACACAGCTACCCCTTTGGAACTTGAAAGTCTTGGTAACTCCTTGCATGTTGCCAAGTTCTAAAGGGGAAGCTGTGTTAGTTTAGTTCAGAAGAACAAACAAGGAGTCCTCTGGCACTAAAGTAGGCACAGATCCCTGCAACAAACCATGCCACCAACTTTGCCCACATATCTGTACAAAAGACACTATTACAGGACTTAATAAAACCAGCTACTCCATCAAAAGCTCATTGACCTGCTCATCCACCGATGTGATTTATGCCATCATGTGCCAGAAATGCCCCTCTGTCTTATCTATTGGACAAACAGGACAATCTCAGCGCAAAAGAATAAACTGACACAAAACTGACATCAGAAATCACAACATTCTAAAACTAGTCGGTCAGCATTTCAATCTTCCTGATCACTCCATTGATGATTTACTAATTGTGGTGCTCAGCTCGATGAACACCAGATCAAGGCTTCAAAGAGAAGCTGCTGAGATTGAACTTATTTGCAAATCCGCTTTCATTGCTTCAGGACTTAATAGGGACATTGCATTTTTCTCTCATTACAATGGATGATTTTAACCTCATCTTCTTCTATATGCTATTCCCAAGTGTTGGAATCTTTACAACTGTTTTGATTTGCTGCTACAGTGTGACCTGTTCCCATGACTTATACTCCCTTGTATTTACTTCCACTCATTCTGTAAGTTCCCACATCTTCAAAGTGTCTGACAAAGTGGGATTTTCTCCCATGAAAGCTCACGCAATAAATAAATGTGTTAGTCTTTTAAGTGCCACAGGACTCCTTGTTTCTTTTGGTAATTCCTGCATAGGTAAGGAGACCTGTAAGCATCCTAATAGTTTTACAGAGCTAGCCATTTGTTTTGTGTCCCTTTCCCCAACAAGCTTGAAGACTTCATAACAAGTAAAACAGAGGACAAAAGTTAAAATGCTTTAATGGTCCCCGTAGCCTGATTAAATTAATACTGTGATCATAGTTCAGACATCTGGAGTCTCTTCAGTATTACTCTCCCCCCCTCCCCCACCTTCCAAGCAACACCCACCAGAAAAACAAGAGATTCATGATGTGCTCTGAACAGTCACTTACCAACACAACCATTGTCACTTGACAAAAGGGAGGAGGAGCCAACAATGCCTTATACTGCACCAGTACATCTGTCAACACCTAGAGAGACAGCTCCACTGAGCAAACAGACTTGATCCCCCTTACAGAGTCTGTCTTTGTCTTGCTCAGCTGAGCCTCTAATCTTCCCAGACTATCTTCAGCAGCAACAGGAGGAACATATTTTAGAAGCAGACATAACAATAGATGCCTTTCTTTATTTCAATATGCTGTATACATGTTACGCTACTTCACTTCTGCTCCTACCTTCACTCAGTCATACCACAGCATCACTGGTAAGAATTACAGCACAATCATGTTATATTCTTCATAGAAGCAAGCAATATGAAAACTTCAGTGCTGTCGAAGTCAACTGAGGTTGCACCACTGCAAATTGGAGTGATTACCCATCCTGAATTGGTTAGGAAAGTCAAATAATGCAGAGTTCAAGTCCCAATACCGAGCTGAATGACTCCAGGACAGCAACTGTCCAAGATTCCTTGCAGCACAGTGCCTGACCATAAGGGGCATAATCATGGGTGGGGACAGGTGGGACAGGGCCCATCCACTTGGAGATGAAGCCCACCTTCCACAGCTCCCAGCAGCAGCATGATCTTTGCCACCACAGCTGCAGCCAGAAGTGCAGCAAAGGCACTGGCACCTGTGCTCCACTCATGGCCATGGCTGCCAGATACTGGGCAGCCCTGCAGCCAGGGAAACAAATTTCACACCACTAGCAGGTGCTGTGGAGGGTGGGCTTCACTGCACCATCTCTCTCTTCCTCCTCGCACAGCTCCACTTATTACCCAGCAACTGGAGATCTTGGTCAACTTCCAGTTACATGACCAGAAGCTGCCCTAGGCTGGCCAACTCTGCAGATTCAGAAAATGGTGGCTGGCTATGCCGTTGCTGCCTGTGGCTCGGAAGTGACACCAGCCTCTTTCAGAGGTGGGCAGGGGTACTGCTGGAGCCTTAGTGCCCCCCCCCATGAGGCACCTCCTCCTCCTTTCCCTGAGGCCCTGCCTCCTGACCAGGCTACAAACCAGAGCTGCACAGTAGTAAGAGCCAACCTGAGAGCCTGGGCTGCTGTGGGGAGACCCAGACCCTCTATCTGCCCTGGGCAGTGCCCTCTGGATGGTGGGGACATAGGACAGTGGTTGCTATCAGGCACTCACCTCCCTCTGCCTGAGGCAGGTGGAGATCCTGGGGTGTCCCACAGCATTATTGGCTCCCTGGAAAGCTCCTACAAGAGCCCATCTTCAACTTCAAGCTTGCCTAGGGGGCTGGGCTTTGGAGAGAAGAGGAAGAGCAGGGGTGGAACACCATGTGGTGGGGTCCTACAAGGTGCCTCTTTTGCCTCTTGAAAAGAGGGTCACCCTAGTGAAAATACTGATGCTGTTATTATAGAAGAAAATCTAGATGGCCTTGTACAATCAAAAATATTCTCCAAATAAGACTAGAAGTCCCAATGGTCCAAGTCTGAAATTCACAGTCCTCACTGGCTTCTCTTAGGTGCATTATTATGTATTTTTTTTTGTACTGCAGTGGCATCTAGAGGCTTCAACCAGGGATCAAGGTCTCATACTAATGTAACGCATACCTAATAGCACAGAGTATTAGTTTAAAGGTTTTACAGTCATTTGACTCCCAGATAAATCAGTTGGTGTTACAGGTGCTCCGCACCTCTGAAAACCAAACTTGCATAAAGGCAGCTAAATAAAAGTAGCCTACTAACCTCTTGGCATCCAAATTTGAAAACACTAACTTTAGAAGATGTGCATATACAACACCTTTTATATAACTAACCATCTTAAATAAATAGTACACGAGCAGGATCATAAGATAAGCCCACAGGACATACTTCATCTCAGGGAAAACGAATGCAAGACTTCCAGCTGTTCCAGCATCAAGAACTACAATATTTGTTCTGGAAGGAGCAAACAACAGATGCAGTAGAATGGCAAGAGTTCATCTGGTTCTCTGCAGCTCATGAGATAAAACTAAATTTGTCATTATTATGTTAAAAAAAAAACCCAAACATTGCCACATTTGAGGCATTCCAGGTAATCTTAATATATAAACCTCAGTTCCTCATGGCTACTCCTTCCCCACCCGTATTTAGAATATACTTCAATAGACCAAGTTCCCCTCTCATCACCAATGAAGACAACTATTTAAAAAAACAGAGGTGAGATAGGTTCTGCAGCATCTTGATGTCAGCTGCATTTATGGCTTTTCCTCTTGAGTTACAATCATGTGCAATATTACGTTGGCTACCCGTATCACTGGATTCCAGCAAGGATGTAGCCATGGAGGGGCCAAATCTGAACTGGGTGAATTAAGAAGCCAATGTGCCTGTGGCTGGTGATCAGAAACTCCTGGGTGAAGAGCAGGTGGCTCTTGGTCCAGCTACAGAAGGCCCGGCTGCCAGTGAGCAGAACAGATCAGCCTGCTCAGAGCACCTCAAACTCAAAAGAAAGCCAGGATCACATAATCCCTGACAAGCCTCTCCAGAACCAGCTACCGCAACCACAGAATCCTATCCTCTGTCATTCAAATGTAATTTACAATAATAATAATGTGTAATAATATGCAATATAAATGATTTGGGATGATACCAGTCTGAGTCACTCCCTGTCCACCATAAGCTGGGGCCCACACAAATTTCCACTCCTGACTCTGTCACTCAATTCTACAAAAAAACCTCTGCCCCCTGTAACTGAGCCATAGAGGTCTGCTAACTGTCACAATCCAGATTCTGGTGTTCTTAATTGTGTTGAACAGGCCTTCACTCCAAGAGGAGTCCCCTTGAAGTCAATGAGTGACATCCTGGCTTCTTTGAAAATAAGGGTGAAACTCCCATGACTTCATTTGGAGTAAGAATCTGTGCAATGCAAGGATGGGTAGCAGAATCTGGTCTCTTGTTGGCATTGCTATGTAGAGATCATTTTACAGAATCAGGGCAATTGTGTTTCCATAACTAGAATATTTTTATTACCGAAGTTCCAGCTGTCAGTCTCTCCTTCCTTATATGTCAAGCAGAATCAGGCACAATGTATACTTTGATCAGACACATACAGGATACGCCCAAAACGGATGACCATGATTCAATGGGAAGGATTCTTCCTTCGTAGCCAGTACTAAGCCCAAGTTCTAGCAAAAGGAAATTGTCACTCAAGGTGCAATTTTTCAGATGAAAGGTGAGGGAAGAATTATTAAAATTTTTCATTACTAAATACCCTATGCTACTTTTGCAAGAGACAAATGTTAATCCTGCTGTCTAAGTCAAACTGCAGCCTGACTAATTTACATTTTGCCTCTTCACTATCTCCTCGTATTTCAAACGGTCAGTACTTTAAGTGTATGTTGCCCCACACATGGCTGAGTTTTGCTGGCAGACAAAGTGGTGCAACAGACTGGACTTGGCTGACAGAGAGACTAGTAGGGCTACATAAAAATATACTCAACTGACAGAATCACAGGTAAATGGGCTTGTTTCAACACCAGGAATGAAATCAATGTCCTAAGAATATGACGAAACTTGAACACTCTTATTTCTGGTCTCTCATTCATCCCTTTAGAAAAGGGAAGAAATTTCCCCTGCTTTCATGGCATTTGTCACCAGCATCTTCCTTCCCTACTGGAATTACCTATGGGCAATAGAAAAATACTTATCTGTTCCTCATTAGGTGGTATGCCAGGAATTTTAGAGCCAATTAACATTTGTTGAATTTTGTAGCAGGGACTGTTTGTGTATTTTCTTTTTTAACCATGTGCCAGTAAGGAGCATAGCACAATAGGGCCCTGAGCCTTGACTAGTGCCCACAGATGCTACTGTGATATTAAAAAGCCACACCATTAGCAATAATAACCATTTATTTCCGTTTATATAAACCTGGCATTCTCTCTTTTTATTCCTGTAAATTAATGACATCAGAAATAACAACTCATCAAATCCAAGTTGTCAGTTTACATATACCAAGGAACAAATCCCAAATTCACTCCAATTTCCTTCTCTCCCCTGCTCTCTTTTGTGTCCCTCATCTGAGGCATTTGTCACTCATTTTTAAAGGCACTTGTCACATATCTGGGTCTTGCCAGGTTATGAATTATAGACATCAGATTTCATGACCTGAGCAACCAGCTTCTGATTTCTTTACTTGTTGCTCTCCAAGAACTTTCTTGTCTGTCCCTACTGTGATACCAAGAAATGTTCATCAGCCTACAATGTCATCTAACACATGGGTCCTGCCAAGTTTTCATGTCGTTATATCAAGAAAATATGGGGGGGGGGGGGCAAGCAGAGAAGAGGAGGTTGTTTTTCATCTACGGAAAAGTGAGCAACCCTTTTCCTTTGGGATTAAGAGGATCTTAATTTAACAAAACTTCTTGTTTCCTGTTACAGAGTTGCTGCTTACTCGTGGATCACAATAGACCAGACAGCATTATTGACTGTTAGAAGAGCAAAACAATGAGAAATACCTGCAGGTAAGCAGCAAGTTAAGATCAAATTAAGTACTGAAACATAGAGAAGCAAAAAATATAGCAGCTTTTCTCATAGTGGAAAACTTGCCTGGTTCCCTGCAGAGATGGGAAAATATCAAAAGGCTTCGATCAATTCAGACACGTAAACCCAAAATGTGGCTTCATATGTAAACTTCACCCAAACTATCTAAACCTTTTGAATGTTCAGGAAGGACCTGGTAATCTTCTAGGAAGAGGTATATTGTGAGAGGTTTTCTCTTTCTGGATAAGTTCGCAAAACGGTAGGAAAAGGCTGTTTCCACGATACTTTGGCCCTTTTTCTTCTTGCATTAGTCAGAAGCAGGTTGTGTGCACAAATCAGGGCTTAATGGAAGTGTTCTAGACTAATGCTATCCCTTATTTATCGTGCTGCTTGTTATTGGAAACATGGCCGTGTAAACAATGATAGAGAATATGTAGACCTATCTCCTGTGCTTCCTTCCCTTCTCACAGTGTGAGTAGGATAATAAGGACTTCACCAGCTTGGCAAAAATACAGTTTAAAAAAATGACAATTATTATTTTTTAAAACATTTTAGCACTTTATAGTGTATTTGAAATGGTTCAAAAATTCTAAATTTCAATTAATATTTACCAGAAAACCTTCTGAAAGTTTTTCATCAAAAATGTTCTACATTTTACAACTAGCTCTAGTGATCAAAAAGATTTCTCAGATAAAAATGTTACTACTGGAAATATCTGAATATTAGAATGATGGTTTATAATATTAGAAAATGCAATGAAAATCTTTATGTATAAAAACATTTTATACAAACATGCACACATGCCAATTTCATGGTCCACATGAGTACAATGATACAATAATAGGTTTGGGTAGTTAGGCAGTACAGTGTTTTATAAAGATAAACTTTGATCAGTGAAGTTAAATAAAACATAAGGAAAAAGTCTAGGACCCTTCCACCATTTCAATAGAAAGGCCCCAAACTCCGTTGTTGACTACAGCTGCACGGCTTGATTGAAATGAACAAAGCTGAACAATCATGGCTTAGGGCAGAAATTGGCCAAGTGAGTTAACAACTGAAGTATATCTCCTCCCTCTCTCTTGTATACAGTTTTTTTTTCTTGTTGTGCCTCCTATTTATCCTCAACTGAAGACATATTAAAAGACAAAATAAAACTGTCTTTGCAAATGATTACAGGTAATCTGAAGAATTCACAGCCCCAAGAAGGCATCAAGTCAAATAGTGTGGCTGGATTTGTAAAGGGCATGGTAATTTTGTGAAAAATGGTTATGTATCTGTAGTGTTGCAAACTAAGCATCATTTAAGTTTATGCAATTTACTTTGCTCAACAATGTGAAAAAGCAACTCCCCTGAACAATGCAAGTTATAGTGCCTTAAGTGCTGCC
Source organism: Podocnemis expansa (assembly GCA_007922195.1). Taxonomy (NCBI): domain Eukaryota; kingdom Metazoa; phylum Chordata; order Testudines; family Podocnemididae; genus Podocnemis; species Podocnemis expansa. The sequence continues at coordinate 13,559,617 of ML682017.1, forward strand.
CATGCCAGTGCTATGTCAGCAGGAGGCACCCTCTCCCATTGGCACAGAGTCTTCAACAGACATAATACTTCTAGTGTAGACTCATCCTCAAATAGCCAATGAAATACCTCAAGGCATTAGAGCAGTGATTCTCAATCAGGGGTAAGCATACTCTTGAGGGTATGCAGAGGTCCTCCAGTGGCTACATCAACTCACTGAGATTATTTCCATGGTTTTACGACAAACTACATAAAAAGCACTAGTGAAGTCAGTATAAACTAAATTTTCACACAGATAGTGACTTATTTGTACTGCTCTATATACTATACACTAAAATTTAAATATAGTATTTATAGTCCAATTGGTTTATTTTATATGATAAAAATGAGAAAGTAATAGTATGCTGTGACACTATTTTGATGTCTGATTTTGTAAGTAAGTAAATTTTAAGTGAGGTAAAACTTGGAGGTTCCCAAGACAAATCAGATTTCTATACACTGGTTTGGAAAGATTGGGACACTGCAGTAGATTATGGTTTACAGAAATTAAGAAGGAAATGCTTCTTGCCTCTTCTGCATAAACAAGTGCTGCACAACTGGTAGGTAAAGAACAGGGTAGTTTTCAATTTTCTGTGCATTGGGGTAGGAAGATTGAATGGCATTGCTTTTTTTTTCTACTGACTACTGCCAGAGGCAGAATGCTAGATTTGATAGACCAATGGTGTGATACACTGTGATAAATCCCATAAGTCTATGTGGCAGAGGTATTACTGTGGATAGTGGGTAGAACAGCCTGGAAATGGATTTTTGTCTCCATTTTTCTAAGACTTCACTCTTACCATTCTGGCAACTTTTAGAGATGATGTCATTGAGGAAGAAATAATTAAGATGGTGAACACTGCCCAAAACCCAGGGTTTCTGGAGTACACAACTAAACCACAGCAAGCAGGTCTGAGCTTTGTTGTACCTGAAGGAGGTTTTTGTTTTAAGAGCAAGGTATTAAAAATCTCAGCACTTCCTGAATGCCCTCATTTTCACATTCAGCATTATCTATCCCCTTAATGATTTCAGAAACTTCAGTCGAATTATTGCAACAAAACAGCTCTAGAATGGACAGAGGGATACTACTGGCTGTTTTTCATTCACACAGTTTGCTTCTTGCAGTACAGTCCAGCATCCTGGTATGCCTTCATCATAGTAATCCACACCCCTGCATGGGGAGTGATTTAAGGGATAGTCTCCTACATCTTCAATTCAGTTTCATTTCTCCACTGGGGCAAATATGCCTATGCAATGTAAGGACAGATAAAGAAAGAATGGACCTACAGTTTTGCACAGAACTTTAATCAAGCTTCAGAAGGGCTTCCTCTAGTCCCATTCTCATGCTAAATGATCCCAAAATTCATTCTGGAAAGCATCTGTGGATTTGGGTTTGTGACCATGACTACAACAATAAGTAACATTCTAGTGCTTTATAAACATTAAAAATAACACTCACAACACCCACTATGACATGGACAAGGCTGATCCCCATTTTACAGATGAAAATATGAAGTAGAGATGTTTAATATGTTAGTATTGCTGAAAGGGGCACAGGAGGAGTTACTAAAATCAGCACTGGAATTATGACTCAGTTGTACGTGGCTTTCAGTCCTGTGCTCAGATCATACCTTTCTCTGCTGGAAGTGGAAGTACCAAAACTGAAGACATTTATGGGGTATTTCCAACCTAGTTATAAATAGCAAGTTACAGAAATTTTGGGAAAACACTTAAGAGATTTACAACCACACTCCTACACAAGAAGTTCAGTTAAAATCTAGATGTAATTTGATTCTCGTCTAACTTTTAGATGTTTATTTGAAATATCTTTAACTCTTTTAGGACCCACTAATTCTCACTGTATATTTGTATTTTCCTGCAGAAATCCACAAAATCTACTACATATTCTCTACTTAACAATGGAGTTTCTCCATTTCTAGTTTTTCACACAAATGTGTCTTGATCATTTATCTGAAATTAACCCTTTAAGAAAATAGCTACTGAAGGTGAGGGTTTAAAAAGAAAACCAAACCATTCCCAAATTGGATTGCATGGACTACTGGTAACAAGACAAATGATAATTCTTGTGGTACACAAAATAAATTTGTATGCTTAGTTCTCAAGAAAGTCCAGCCTTTTAAAAAAAGTATTTAATAAAACATCAAAGTCTCCTATTACTGCAAAATTCCACAGCAGATCTGAGCATGTGATGCAATTAAAACCAATAGCTAATTTCTGCATGGAAGTGATATACTTTTAAAGACATTTGCAGGTAAGTGATATTACGCCCCCAGTTCCCTTCTGCCCCAAATCAAACTTTAATGCTGCATTAAGTAAAGAATAAAATCTGTAGCTTGGCTTCCAAATGGCAATTTTAAGCCTTAATGACCTTCACATGGTTCTTTTGAACATTTCATTTAAAAGATAAGCCTTTGAAAACTTTACAAATGGGGTAAGTAGGAAATATTTGAATAAGTAATTATGAAGACTAAAGAGAACACTGATATGTATTATCACCAGACCACATTCATAGAAATATATTGAATATTTAGTCTAGTTTTAAAAAAGCTCTGCATTTATCTGAGTGTGAGAGTTGCAGGTAATGTACATTACAATTCCTAAAATTAATATACAGAGAACTCTCTCACAAGGTATTAATACTAAAGGCCCTGATTCAGCAAGGCACCCAAGCACATGTGTAACTAAACACATGAATAGTCCTACTGAGGTCAAAAATTTGATTAAATAATCTGGTTCTAAGATAACAAAACACATAAAATAAAATTCAAGACAATGGGGTCAAATCCTAAAATCCTTTAATATCAGTTAGAGTTTTGCCTCAGTTATATCTAAGGATTTAGGATCAGTTCACTGAAAATATTTTCATGACAGAATATCAAAGGCTGAGTTTTTGAAGCCATGGGCACTGAGAAGCACAATTCCCAGTTAATTTAAAGGGGACTTGTGAATCTAAATCTCTTAGGTGGTTCTGAAAAATGTCAGCTACGGTTCCTAGAAAGTTACAATCAACATTAAATGCAGTTCATTTACAGGCAATTATCCTGGCTTTGATCTCACATACATGTGTGTTAGTAAGATGCAACTCCCCTGAAATCAGCAGAGATATAGTACTGTGTGGCCAATACACTCTAGCAAATCAGCTCCCCTCTGTACTACAGAATTGTATATAAGTTGGAGAACAAAAACAAGGAAACTTAAGATTTCTTACTCTTGCATTTCACAGCACAAATGAATACTCATTTCAGTGCAGAAGGTATCATGCCATCAACAGCATACCACAAAAAAAAAAAATAGGGCATAGTTCTTGCAAGTGTATAATCTTGGCAAAAATACACATAAAAAAGGTTTAATATTTTTTCAGTTAGGAATTCCAGGGTGCCTTTTTTCTTAAAGTGATTTGGAAGAAAGAAATATCTGGTAACTGAAGAACCTTAGCAGGGTGAACTAAATAAGGTTTTAATCGTGACATTCAGCAACCTCTGACCCATGTTACTTCTAGTTTCCAATATGTGTTCATTTTTTTTCAAAAGACGTAATTATTCAGAATATACCGACCAGATAAAAAAGAAGGAAGACTGCAGGTAAGTTTAGTAAACTAAAAATTTCTATAGGAAAGGGGAAGGAGTTCTATACTGTTTGTTTTTAGACAGGATATACAAATAACTAAACTACCAGAAGGAGTACTGTATATTGTTAGTTAGTGCACTACAGCTCAAGTCTAAAAACTATCCAGATACCAGCCTGATGAACTCGAGGGGGGTTGGGGGGAAGCATAACAGGGTTTCTTTAGTAAGTCAAACTCTCTTGAACTATTTGTATTTGCACTCCATAGATGTAATTCCTCCACAGATGAGACCTGAGACATATTTGGGTTTGTGCGTTTTTGTTTTAAAAAAGCATTTTTCCTTTTAAGACATAATAGACCAAATTGTTTCATGTTAATATTACATCATCAACTTTGCTGGAGTTACAGCAGGGATGAATTTGGACCATTGTCTTATTAGTTTTAAAAGTTTATTACTACAGATGTACTTTTGTTTGAGTCAATGGAGCTGCACCCATTTATGCCAACTGAAGATCTTTACAAATAGTATTTTTTGAGATACATCTCACTTGTTCATGAAAAACATAGATTAGTGGATGTAAATTTGGAATGTGTGGTTCTGTTTCCACGATTTGAAAGTGTAACCCTGAAACACTATTCACAATATTTATAATTAATCATTATACTAGGGGCCTAACTTTAAAACTATCAATTCAAATACCACTGAATTTTGGGGTTGTTGAGAATCCAGACCTGGGCCTCAATTTTGCAACTCTGGTAATAATTAGCATATTAATTCATTTTAATCTCTGCAACAAATATACTTGCACTACTGAAAATCCTAATTATAGAATCAACAAAAATTACACCATAATAGTTGTCTCCTTGTGGCCCTGGCCACATAATTAAGGGCTTCTTCCAAGTAATTTCATTGGCTTGCCTAGGCCTCTTTTTGCTGTCTCTACTATATATCTGAGGATTGTAGAGGTGAGGTTGTTTCATCATTCATTACAAAATAAATAAATAAATAAATAAATAAATGCTCAGCTAAAATCCAACTTCATTTGATTTACTCTCCAAGGCTGTTTTTTATTAAATATGTTTGACTGCTATCTCTAATTAAATGTAAAATTAATTTTGGCAAACTAACCACAGATGCAGTTTATGTTCAATTTTATCAGACAGATTTATTTATAAGCTGTCAAGTTCTTGAAAGATTTCATTTTGGAGCAGTTTTAAATTGCTAACAGTAGCTGTAAATGGGGCTACTGTTCTATTGAAGACTAAAGAAGAAGTAGGCTATAAATGTCCATTCCATCTGTGAGGAATCATAAAACAATCACATTCCTTTATTTTTTTTCCTCCTTAGGACTTTTATTAAATTAGTTCAACTCAATTAAAAATAACTTCAAAAACATTTCAGGGCCTTTTGTTTCATGGAATACTTGGAACTCTCTGCACGGAACGTCACCCTTTTAACTAATCCCTTTTGCTAAATGGAGGAGAATAGCAGTATTGTGACTTCAGACAGTGCTTTCAAGGGTCTCTACTGTACCGAATTGAGGTCACTGCAAGACAATGCCCAACACCCAATAGCCATTCAAACATTCTTCACAACTCTATCAAACGTGTCTTTCTTTCTCTCTCTCGCTTTTTTCTCGTGGCGAAGTCAGAGGACAATGGAAAAAGCCTCCAGGACCGTTTATGGTCACCATATTTGCACATGACAAAGTCTATTCTTCCTGGTTTGCCAGTTCCTTGGGTTTTTTGTTTTGTTTTTTTTTTAAAAAAAAAAGAAAACAGAATGAACCCTGCGTAGATTTTCCCACCATTACAGTTGTTTAAATTTAATTCAGATTATAAAAAGAAGAAAAAGCCCTGTGAATGATAAATGTTTGAGAGAGCAGCTCCTTGTGTCCTTGCTAGCTTGGTATTAAATAGAAATAGTGATTAAATTGCAAGATTAAATATTCTACATTATAACCCACATACGCATGACAGAGTATACAATTTAGTGCAAAGTACAAACAAATGATAAAACAGGAGCTATTATCCTTCATCTTATTGTCTGGCATTCACAATGTTATAAAATTTACCATTTTTCTGAACAACAATGTGTGAACTTCACACGCACAATTTAGTTTTGGTTGGAAGGGTTTAACGGCTTCTACTATGAACAAAACAAAACAAAAATCAGCTACTGCACATTTGTGTTATCTCATGTTAACTCTTTCAGAAAAGATACACTCTGAAGTTTTTCTCCCTCAAACAAACCAGAGCAAGAGATAGAATGCATTTTGCAAACTGTGGTGAAGTTGTTGCCAGAACGATTCTGATTTTAATTAAGAATGGGATTTTCAGGCCAATTAGAGAGATGTAATATTCTTCACAATGAAAATTGTTCTAAATAGAGATGGTGTCTCTAGTGGTTTGTACATAACCACCACATGCACTGATATTTCCCCCCTACACGACCATGCACATCTTTTTGCAGTTGATCAGAATTAGCGTGCCCCATGCTTAGTAAGGGGAGCAAGGAAACCTGACCTTCATATAGTTTAAGTAGTTTTTTATTATTCTTATTTATTAGCAAAATATTTTTGCTGCAAGTGGGATATCAGGCATAAGACTGAGCTCTTTTTCCATGTCTCTGAGTTTTATAATGAAATTGCCTCCTTGTTTTGGGCCTCAGTATTTCCACGGCATCAAACTCTTGTGGAGTTCCCACTTGCTTTACCCACACATTAATGAAACTCAACCTCAAGACACAGATTTGGCAGATGGGAGGTGGTGTTCCTATACAGGAACACTCTTCCTCCTTTGCCCTGTTCACACCTCTAGAATAGAGCATGAATTGCCAACTGGTGCTCACAGACCTGAACAGTATGTAAAATACTGATGTCACTCCCAGCCATGTCCACAAACTGCAAAACTGCAGACCATCACTGATGCCACAATGCATGGGATTTGGCGTCAGTTTAATCCAGGTAAAGAATACTCAGACTACACTCAAATGTAATATTATAAAGAATCCCTGGAGATAATTTATTTACAAAGAACTATCTGATGCTTAGGACTAAAGTTTGCCTTCAGACATAAGACCCTGATTCAGGAAAACACTTACTCATGCACTTAAGTTCATCTCATTAAGGAAAGCTCTTAAGCATGTGTTTTGTATTAAGTGCCTTTCTCAATACAGAAGTTCATCTGAATCAGAGCCGAAGTGCTTCACACTGGACAACAAGTTATTAATACCTGCGGGACTCTCAGGACCTGAGCTGCTCCCCTAGTTGGTAAACCACTTTGAGATCTATGGCTGAGAAGTTACACAGAAAGTGCAACAGAATCATCACTATTTTTTACATAAAAAGGGCAGACTCTTAGTTATACAAGACCTCCTTAAAGAGCTGCACTGTTTCAGACAAGCGGAGAGACACAATTTTAACTGTAATTAGTTAAATTCTACCAAATTTGAAAGTCAGTAAATTACCTCCAAACTTGCTCTCTATATTTTGCATTTACAATAACTTAGCCAGTGAACTTTTAACTGCCTGGCTTGTACACAGAAATATAAGCTGGGACTTTCTGCATACAATTGACAGCCCATACCAAATTCCAGGTGCATATTCAAAGACAGGACTGCAGATCCCTCAAAAGTGTTTCTCTGTAAGTCATCTTTGACTTTATTTCCCTTTTTTAAAAATAAAGAAATTATTAAAGAAAACCAATTAAATAAACAAATCTCCCTTAGAAGAATAAAAGAAACTGACATAAAAGAGATTAGCTATCACACAGATACATGTTTACACAATATTTAAAAACTACATTTACTTCATTGACCACAACACTTCTTTTGTAACTGCTATACTGTGCTGTACAAATACATATTTAGACAATTTTAAAAACATGTTTTATTTCAGAGCCTTCACTGCGTATAGATAATTAACAGTGAGGCAATATTTTCAAAGAAGTGATACTTTTCTGAAGTTCTACGTAGGGGGCTCACAAACTGTGTCTGCTCCAAAACATTAGGAAGCCTATGGCCACACCTATTCGGCAGGTCAAGTAAACATATTTTTACATCTCTCCTGACTCTCAAAAAAGCTCATTCACAAAAACACAATTGCTTGCACTACCAGTTTTGCTTACCACTGCTTTTCATACCAAGACTTTCCTAAGGAGGCAGTATACGATTGCAAGACCAACTCTTCCCACACTAACCTATGTACCATGCATTTTGGGTCTGAAATTTAGAGGAATTATGGATGCTTTGCAAACTTGCAGCCCCCCACTCCAAGCTCGCAGCACAAGCAATGAGGAGGAAAGTGCAGGAATGGGTAGAGCCTTGACTATGGTCCCCACCACTACAGTTAGGGCTGCACAACCTACTTGATCCCTCTTATATTAAGTTAAGCCAAAGAGCTCCATCTAGCACTATCTGTTAACTGGAACGGTCAGTGCAAGACAATCAGAGCATCACAAACAAGAGCATCTTTTTTATTACCTGTTTTTATTGAAATACAAAACCACAGCCTCATAGATCAACAAACTCCAGCCTCCCAGCTGTGTCTGGAAGGCTGAAAGGCACTGTATCCCAGCAAAATTCAGTGCTGGTGTGAGAGAACAGCTTTCTCAATGTCTTCCTCCTGAATCAGATATTACTCAGATTATATTCACAGCCAAGACTTAATTTGAACCAGATTTCTATTCAATTTCACAAATATTCATAAAAATTTAGAATTTAGAGCCAGTTACATGTGGCCCAAAAGTAAGCCAAAATCTATAGCCCTAATAAAGACTACTGTTTTTTATACATACCAAAGCTTAAATTTGGTTGAAATGAATATTAGTTTCCATTACAGAAGGAAAGGTGCTTTTTTATTTTAATATGGTGTTTGAGGAGTGGGAGAAGGCAGGTGAGAGAAGTTAAACATGGATTCCCCTTAAAGAATCCTCCTTCTGTCCTCAAATTCTTTGTCATCTATAGTATACGTCATTAATGGAGCAACAAAACCAACTACTTGAACAAATATATGATGCAAATGTACATAAGAACAAAGCGAAGTGAAAGATAAAAGAAGTACCAAAGGGATAGCCATGTTAGTCTAGTTCAGCAAAACAAAAAAAGGAGTCCTGTGGAATTTGTTAGTCTTTAAAGTGACAGACACAAGGTTCCTTTTTTGTTTTTTGTTTTGTTTTTTTTTAATAAAAAAAGTAATATCTTATATTACTGTCATAAAAATGTCATTTTGAAATGAAAACAATATTATTTAGCTTAAAACTGCCCTGAGCCATTAACCTCACCCGCCATACCAAAGGACAAGCAAACATTCTAATACCCTTGTCGACCTACACACAGAAGTCATGCTAGTTTAACTACATCTTGTTTGTCTAAAACAGTACAATTTGTGTTTGTGGATTCTTATACAAGTTTCAAACTGCTTATATCTGTTTAGTAGAGGCACAATCTAAACCAATACAAACCAGGATTAAATCAATACAAGAGTGTTCACACACAAAAGTTGCACCAGTTTAATGTAATTCACATAAAACCTCACTTTTAGCTATACTGGTACAACTGCATACACAGACTACACCTTAGAATCTTTCTTTTTGTGTGCCTCAGGTTTCTACCATCTCCATATGCAAGTCAACAGCAAAAAAAGGCACCAAGAGGAGGTGCATGAAGATCCACAGTGAGTGAACTTGGAACACACCACTGTACTCTGCCCTCACTGGGTTTTGAAGTGAGAGACATCTTAAGGGAATATTGATTGTTTTCCTGCCAATTTCCAAAAACATTTTGACTTCCCAAAGACTTATACGTTTCTCTGTGTTTCATTACTTAAGGCCACAGGCTCATAGAACTGGGGAACCACTGCACTTACATGAAACCAAGCTGACATCAGTTGGGCCCCGTGCAGATGTGGAGGTCTTCTGACATGGATGCTTTTGCCTTTGGAAGGTATTACTTCCTACAAATATGTTTGTCAGTCTCTTCCTGGAATAACGCTGTTTGCTAGTATAATACAAAATAGTGTTGCTATCTAGTTTTAAATAATCCAAACAACTTCTGGAAGCACTTCATGTTTCCGGAATGCATCCATCACGAGAGTCTTCATATATGAATGTAATCTCCTTAAAGAAAAGACATGAGACCTTGAATTCTTTTAACAACACAAAGAGGATACCTGAACCTAAATATAAAGATGCAATATTAATGCAATGCTTTCTTTCTTATGAGAACAGTTTAGTTTTCCACTGTCCTTCCAGCCACAAATGTCCATGTGATATCACAAGAAAAGTGTCATATGCTTTCAGAATGGCTGATAGTTTGCTTTAGGCATCATATCTGAAAGCAAATCATCAGAAGCAAGGAAATTGACATTTAGAGAGAGAAAAAATTACATGACATTGAAATAGCTGAACTAGAGCTGTAAAGCTGGGAAAAAAATAAAATCACCTGACAAAATTGCTGAAGTTTTGTTTTGTTATATAAACTGTTAGCACGTCTAAAAAGACCTACTGGTATTTCACGAAGAACCAGATATTACACTCACAAAAATATACTAAATGGACTTTATTATGGGTGCAAAGTGTAAGATTAAAAGTTTGGAAATGCCAGAATTAGGTTTGTTTTTGCAATCTTAACTTGTCTACCTTTTTCAGCTCAGGTGGCTTCCTCCATGCTTCCTGGGTAGCAGCAAAGGGGTAATTAAGAGCATAAGAAAGAGAGGCCAGGCTCTCTGTTCTTAACTCTGATGCCACACTCCACCCAGGCCCATAACACTTGAAGCACGGGTTGCTGGGAAAGTCCTGCTTTATCCCTGTGACCCTAGGGGAGACCATGCTCAATTGCTTGGTGGGCCTCGCACACAGGCAGTCTGGTCAGACACAGGAGTTGTGAGGTGAAGAAGCACTGGACTGGGTAAAGAACTTTTTGACAGAAAATGCCAATTTATTAAAACTGAAACTTTTCACAGAAATGTGTTAGATTCTACAAGACTTATGTTGGGAACATTTCTTAGGTGTAGCATAGAATTTCTGGTCAAAATGAGAAACACCCCTATCCTGGAGTTAAGGAACTCAGCTGGGCTATGCAAGACACAAGTTTGAATCTCTGCTCTACCTGATTTAGAGCAAGGACTTGAACGCTGGTCTTCCACAGTCCACATGAACAGCTTAACCACTAGGCTAAAGGGTCAGACTTTCTGGCCTAAGGAATTTTTAATAACCTACATAAAGTGGAGCAGCTCTACCAGGTGAGATTGAGAAACTGACGCTAATGCTATAGTTCAGCTTCAAGCCCCCATTACTAATCAGAGTAGAGAACTGAACCTAAATGTACCACATCCCAATAGGTTGCCCTAACCCTAGGACCACTGGCTATTCTGGGACAAATCCCCCCAAGCTCTAAAAGGGCTCAAGTTTTGTCCTTATATGGGGGGGGGGGGGAGTGAGCACATCCTGCAACCTCAGCAGAAAAAAAGAATTCTTCTTTTCCAGGAATTCCTATGAAGCATAATCAGATATCCTGAAAGGGTGTTGTAAGCATGGTCTGGTCAGCACCTAGACAGAACAGGGACTCACTGTTCTAATTTAAGAAAAACATTTGACCTGCTCTATTTAACAACAAATCTACTGAAATGTATCTTTACAAATTGTGTTCCTATGCTTGTTTGCATAGATATTTGAATAAAAACATAAGTATCAGAATGCACACACCCCCAGAAGTCATAAAGATCTATGTAAAAATAATGTGTAATAAAACTCAAGAACAGGCAAACTTGCTTATAATGAAAACAGTTATTATTCAAGATCTGAATTAAGTTTACCAAAATGTTCATGAAGATATATGAGTTGTTAGCGTGCCCGAGCTGAGTTCTGATTAACCCCAAGCAGGCAAAATTGGACAACTGAGATCAGGTATGTTCGAATAATCTTTTTCATGCTTTCAAAATGGAAGAAAATGTGAAAAATAAACAGAAGCATGTAAAGCAAAAACAAAATTAGATCTGAAAAATTCTTAAGTGCTATTAGTAACAGAATTTTTTAAAAAATTAAAAATTCAGTTTCTGTTTAAGCAGCAAAATAACTTGTTTTCATACAAATATTCCAAGAAAAAAATGCAGGAAAGAGAAAAACAGAAGGTAAATGACCCAGAAGAGCAAAACTGTTTCTCTAAATAGAATCTTTCCCAACATTTACTAGAGGCTTTGAAAGCTCTTTAAAGTCAACAGAGAAATAAGAGATAGGGCAAAAAAGGCCGAAGGGAAAAAACAGAGGAATAGTAAAGGAAATAAAAGATGAACAATCACAAGTAAAATAAAATGCTTGTTGTTTCAACAGCACTGCGGATTCTGTCCCCAATACATTTCTCCCCAAAGCTATTCTCAGTAGAACACCTAGGTAAGTTATGTGACATGTTTTGCACAGCAGCAGCACATGTTTGGTTCTGTAGTAGTTCAGTTCAGTAGCAGCCACACTGTTTTGCATGTTGAAAAGAGAAATGGGTTAGAAATATTTGAAGATGGAGAGGGAGAGGCTGGGAGTGAAGTAAATGGAGTTCACAGATTAAAGACAAGGGAATTCCTCAGCAGCAGTTCTATCATCAGTTCAACATTTAATAAAAGATCTCATCAGCCTATTAAAAAGATGGCACAGGCGTTCTATTTAAAAGCAATTCTGCACTTTCATATTTCCTTCCCAGTTCTCTTTGACTGAGGCTACTTACATGAAGTCCTGGATCTTTCAGTCTCACAGAACTGATGCACTCCAGTCCCTACCCAGGGTCAGAGTCCTTCATTGCTGATCCAGTTTGTTGTGGTGAAAATGACTGTTGTGTCCAGACACAATGACTACACACAGTGGCAGGCTAAGATGAGAGCCACTGTGCATGAAAATTGAGGCCACGTTTCTTCCGGAGGTTTCTGATTTACTCTTTGTACATTACATAATCATAAGTCCATGTCTCAGGAAAACACTACTGCCTCAGAACACTACCCACTCTCTTTTAAAAATGTGTCACTAAATCTAACCTCCTCTGTGAAGAACAAATAAAACATGTGTTCTAAGGTCTAATTCAAAAGAAGTTCAAATAATAAACTGCATTAAACCCTATTTGTCCTAGAAAATGAAGTAGTGAGCCCATTTTAGAATTATCTGTAACTATAGTTCTAGGAACTTTGTGTGTGTCAAACTTGATGCTTAACAATATAGGATTCTTTTTCTTTTTTTTTTTTCTTTGTGTGTGCGTGTTTGTGCGTGTGCGCGCGTGTGTGGAAAATGAGGGTGATATCAGCAGTAATTTATTAACATCATATGGACATCAGTTTACCTGTTTGAACTTACTTTGCCTGAAAGCCAGGAATCAAATCAAAGAAGGCTGCTTAGGGGAAACAAAGGCAAACATAAGTTACCCTTAGAGAAAATACTAAAGGTCCTTGAGGAAACAACAGAAACATTATTAACTGAGGAATGCCCACCTGGCTGGATCCATCTAGGCAGCAAGATTTATTCATCCAAGGCTTGAACCTAAGATCAAAGGGGACTAAAATCTTATAGCCCCTGGTCTAAGAAGGAACTGGGGTTGAGCAGCAGTGGTTGAGATGAGCATTTGACAGATGTATATATGGAGACTGTTGCAAGGGGTACCTATCTGTTGATCCCAGTCCAGGTGCTAGATTTGTCTCTCCTATATCAGGAGCAAGGGGGTCTAGCCTGAGTAGAACTTGTTCAAAACTTGCAAGGCAAGAATAAAGTTAATTAAGAATGAGGTGGATAGGCCTTTTGCTGTTTTATCCCATTAATCTGCTTATTGTGCATCTCTGGATGAATATTTAATACTTTGTTCTGAAGAAAATGTTTCCAAGTCACTTTAAACAGCTGCTGGTAAAGAGGTTACTGGTGCCAAAACCCTATAATGTTAACACGGCTGGGAAACAGGCCGTTGCCATCCAGAGATCCAGTCCAAAAGCAGCTGAACCACAGGGTTTCACTTTTAAGAGAGGTGAAGCAAGAGTGGGACTACAGAAGTCTATAGTGTAGCTCACATTGTAACTGTGACTAAGATCAGAGAACTAGTCTGAATAAAACAGGAAAGGAACTCTTTAAATCCAAATGTGTGAGCTAGCTTATTGTTTTGATAGTGGTTATGCACCTCAGCACTTCCAAGTTTCAGTGGAAGCAGAAAGTATTTGATTATGGTAAAACAGATTTTTCCTCTACTATTTCAACCGCTCAAAAAAACATACAGCAATGGAAATTTTGTGAGCTAACCTAGATAACCTGTTCACTTTCTAAACCAAAAGCTTTGAATTACAAACTTTGGAAGAGTGTATATCCAATACCTGACATTTGAGTAAACTACAAAATGGGGCAAACCTACATCTCAGATCCAAACACTCCCAAATTCAGGCCTGATTTTTGTAGATTTTGGTCCATCTTTAAAATAAGCCAAATTGATACATCAGATTTGAATCACTTCATACTCTGGTGCTCATAAGATTCCAGACTTGAACTTTGTGGCTTGGGCCCATCTGACACAGGTTTGCCTAAGCATCCTAAACTGAATAAATGACTCTTCTGAAGACTGTTCCTCTCTCCCTTCTGCACATCTTTTATTGAAGTCTGTGAGATATGAGCCACGTAACAATGGCTGTAGCTACTCCATTTTTTATAATCTTCCTTCTTTTATTATGCAAGAATCTTAAATGAAGTTTGTTCCAGACTATTAACCTATGGCAGAAGAACACAGAGTTAACATTTCACTGATACATAGAACAAAGGAAAAGAAAGGGTTTGAAAATTGCAATGTCAAGGTTGCCTTTGTAGGTTGTGATGTATGAAATGAAATGAAATATCTAAAAAATATGTCTGGATAACAGAGGAAGGGTGCTATGAGCAAGTCATTTTGGTTGAATCCATCAAAACAGGATTTAAGAGAAGCTCAAGAAGCCTCTTAGAGTATGTCCACATGCAGCTTTTAGATCGAAACAACACTGGTTATTTCGATCTAAAAGAGTTTATGTCCGCACAACATTTTACTTGAATCAAAATAGGGAGCTCCTTTATTTTGATTCAGGGAAAGTTAGAGCAATTCCTTAAAACCTGGTTTTAAATTGAAACATTGCTTAAATTGAAACACTTGTTTCAAAATAACACCGTTAGGACATGTTATTTAGAAATAACTGTTTAATTCGATTCCAGCACCAGTTCCCTTCCTCCTCCCAGGGTGCCTCTCCCCAGAATCGAACTAGCAAGTCCTGTGTCCGGACATGCTAGTTCAATTTGGGGTTTTTTGGTGTGAACCTGTTAAATCGATTTAGCTTAAATTGATTTAATGATTTTATTTCGATTTAGCTTATATCGATTTAACTGAAATCGATTTAACCAGCTAGGTGTGGACATAGCCTTTCAGGCCTAATTCTCTAACAGCACTATCTGCTATTTATACAGTAACATAGATGTCACATAGTGCTTTGCAGACAGATAAACTATATCAGTCCTGCCACAAAGATGTATATTCCTACACTACTACTTCACTGAAACAGGAAAAATAAATATTCAACAACAGTAGAATTTGCTCAGATTCTATCTACAGTACAAGTAACCAAACCTAGTTACATGACACGGAAATCATTCAGAAAACCGATCCTGTAGGATAGACAGGATCAAACTGTGTTTTAATTGCATTTCAAAATCATTCCACAGCTCAGATAAAGTGCTAAAACCTTTTCAGAGTCTACAGTTAAAGCCATTCAAATCTTATCACTCCACAACTTTAGCAAAATGAACACAAGAATTGAAATTAGATCCAGATTTTGGAGGCTGTTTTTGTACCTACTCTTGGCAGGGCTAGGGCAAAACATCAAAAGCAAAAATTCAGTGAAGGCTCATGTTTGAGCACAAATATCACCCTCTGTGGGTAGAGTTTTACTGCAGGGATTGTGGTTTACTCAAAGTTGACACTAACTTGGCAAAAGGGTCTGATTGTTTTTCCTTCTATGTAGCCTAACTTAAAGACTCTTGCAAAAAAACCCACACAGAACAGTGACCATGTCCTCACAAAAGCTCTATGCCAGGGGTGTCCAAAGTGCAGTCCACAGGCCACGTGCAAAGCCTGCAAATAGTTTTTCTCTTGTAATAATATACTGAAAATATATAAACTGTATATCATGTGTAGTGCAAAAAGAATCAGTTTTAGAATTCTGCGGCCCACGGGCCCTCATCAATCAGGCTCTGCAGCCCCCATGTACAAAAACTTTGGGCATCCCTGCTCTATGCCCTAATTTCTGGTCAACAAAGTTCTGGCCATCCATTCATTCATCCTTCCTTCCTTCCTTATGCTGAGCCCCAATAGGCTCAGATGTTTCTAATTAGCAGCCAACCGCTAATGCCCCTGAACCCTGGCTGGGAATTAACCCCTGAAGCATTAGGCCATTGTCTACCTCAGTGGGACATCCTTCTAGGGATACCACATGTGGTAGGATACATCATAGGTTCAGAAATTCCTCTAGGAGGCACCAAAACACCAGTAACATCTATTGAGTTTCAGCATATCAAAATTCACAGTGTATGTATTTGCATATTACTATAGAATAAAGTTATGCAACACTGGAATTACTGCACCATACGGGAAACATGGTCAGAAGTGGAAGGACAAAACAAACAAAAAAACAACCAGCTGCAGTGCACACAGAATACAATACTACATTGTTTGCTTTTGCAAGAGTCTGAATCAGAATCTTTTGTGGGTCGATTCAAATGCAAAAAAAAATCTTAGGAAAAAAACAATTTAAATGAGTGGGTCTGTTTTGTTTTTGTTTTTTAGTTTTTGTTTGGAAACATAATATAGCAATGCATTTACTAGCTGCTATGATCTAACAGACCCTGATAATTAACAGAGAGACTGTGAAAATGAAAGATGTAAGAAAAATGGAAATGAACCACATCTCTGCTATGGCAGAAGACAGATTTTTCTAAAGAAAAATGGACTAAAATGGACGTATTCCAATATACTACATATTATATGAATAAGCAGTGTTGCTACTGTCCAAAATGGCTAATCACATTTGACCAACACACACACACACACACACACACACAAGACCACCTCACCACCCTTACAGTTTTATGAGATGCTGTTTTGTTACCACTTTTTTAAGTCATGCCTAGTACAATGGGATCCTGACTGGGGTGCATAGGCACTACTACAACACAAATTACAATAAATACTGATTCCTACACATCTGAAGCCAACAGGCCTTTTGTAGGAGGGAAGCACCAGCAGTCACTCTGACATCAGAATACCCTTCCCTTGGGCTGCCACCACATTTTAGCCAGTGGATCTCTGTTGTACTAGCATTCACAGAGCAGTGAAAAAGAGTGACCACTCTTGTGCTTCACAATACACAAGCCATACAAACTTGCTCTGTTTCTCTGAGGTCTCCTCCTTGGGGTTGCAGAACTGCCTTGATTCCACACATTTAGACTTTGTATTCAAGACTTTAAAAAACCGATTCCTAAAGTTAGGCTCTGAATTTCATAACTAAGCACAATTTTCAAAACCGCAACAAGGAAAACAACAGAACACCACTGGTTATCACCTGCAGCCCCCAAGTCAAACCTGTCAGAACATCATCAAAGACCTATCTTGCAACAGCTTCATGAAATAACTCAGTTTGCTTATTTAAAGAACTACATATAGACTCAGAAACCTGACTTTAGGCACACATTTTTAAAATCTTGACCTGTGTGTTCAGAGCTGGACATGGTTTTGGACATAACACTATTTTATTCTGTTGTGAAGAATGATATTATATATCCCATTAACAGACATTTCTCTGAAAAGCCTCGCTTCAATTTTTCAGGTGTTTTATACTCTGTAGAATGTTACATGATCTCTTTGCTCTTCCTGCTTACATAAATTAATAGCAAAATTTTCAGTAAACGATAAGCTGAAAATGATTTCTGAGGTTAACCAATACTCCCCCTTATTTTACTGCCAAAGTATGTTTCCAAAGATTAAGAGGAAGGAAACTACTATTCTTCACTCCTAGCGAATGCGATTAGCCAATCACACTGCACAGACATTCTGTGATCTTGAAACTCCAAGAGATGGCCATGATTTTACTTTAGAGATTCTGGCTTAAGAAGGTGCTCATGCTGGAGACCTCCACCAGCACAGTTACTCTGTTGTTGCTATGTCCTTTCCACTGGCCCATGCCCACATCTTATCCAGTGGATCTACACATTAACTGCAGTCACACAGCAGTGGGAAAGAACGACCACTGTAGTGCATCTTGATGCACAAGACGGGCAGAAATCATCTGCTGTATCTAGCTGAGGTGATCTTTGAATAATAATAAAAATGAAAGAAAGAAACTGCAATTCAAGCAACAATGTCATGCAGCTTGACACAAACAGTTAGCATGGCACGGCCTTCCAATACAGAAGCAATAAATGAGTAGTTTACAGACTTACTGGAATTACCCTCAGTGTATAGCCTCACCCAAAACATCATTAAATAAACAGTGTATAATGATGTGGACATTCAGTATCAAATAACTTGCCAGTGAAAACCCATGAACAGCTGGGGGGCAGCCATTTCTGGCAGTGGTGCAAGGAGCCATGCCCTTGTAGATATGCATCCTCTAAAGAGGCTTAATGTGGATGAGCTCAGATTAAGTCAGAGCACACAGGCCTATCTAGAGTATTTCATCCCCACAGAACAGTTGGGTTAATGTTCTTCACCTCATTACAACAGACAGCAGTTTCCTCTGTGGTCTTGTTCAGCAGTAAATGAAGTCACAGACTGCTATTGTTTGATATATTTAATCCTATTTGAATGGACTACATTATTATTGTACTTTTAAAAAACAAACAAATAAAAGAACCCGCACAATCACCTGAAGTTGTCTAGCTAGTGTCAGTTGAATTACGAGTCCATATGACGGAGAAAACTCCACACCAGTTGCCCACAGGATTTAAAAAACCCCAAAGATTAATTACAATTAGATAAATATTTATCCAAATATTCTTTGGGATTGCTTGCAGTTTGTTCTTATCCCTATAATGCAACAAACTATAACCTTGGTTTCTAACCACTTCAAAGTTTGGAAAAGTTCACTGAGACTTGCACTTCACACCTCAGGTCCATCTCAAGCATAAAACACAGAAAAACCATGTAAGTCTGTCTTGCTACCCCTCTGCAACACCTTTGCTAAGATGGAAATCTTGCCTGAACTGGTAAAGGAATTACTATAATGATAAAACCTACAATTAAGTATCATTTTATATATTATTATTCAGGATCTGGTTATGTTTAGGTGTGAAATATCTGTGGCTTGCCTTAACTTTTTTTTTTATAGCATCTAATTTTTGCCTACATCATACTCCATGTGTTTTTAACCACTCACCAATTCCATACTGTGAATGTAATTTGTAATAGGATGCCCCAGGTTGTAAACAACAGCATTTCTAAATATGTGATTATGGTTATGAAATGTCATACTCTGAAGCGTAAGTTGGTTACCACAGTGGAAATGATTTACTCCTTCCCCTCCTCGTACGTACAGTCCTGCAAAATTATCCAGTAAGATCTGAGGAATTTTTGGCTTCCTCCTAAACATCAGGAATTGATCAGTTCCATGGACAGGAATGCCTACTTGAAGTGCAAAATGATCCAGACTTGATGGACAAAATGATCTGATCTGGAATAGCAAATCTTATGCCTCTATGTTTGACATTAATACAGAAATACACCAAAGAAATAAACAGTGTACAGTATATACAATAGCCTCAATTACCAGTATCAGATATCAGACAGCTTGGCACCTAGAGTCAAATAATGATTTTCTGAGTGTTGTGAATGTTTGCATGATGTATTTCATATGTATAAATTGCCTCTTATCACTGCAAGCTCCAATGAAACTGCGATCTTGTACTACCTCCAGAAATACTAGAGATAAAAGAGAAAAGAGAAAACAAAACAACCTCTTCCACCTACTTGTACACACAGTTAGGTAACTTACTGCTTTACAAGGGTTTTTGCTGTTGCTCATCTTTAGGATTTTGTAACTTAATTGCTTTTTATTTCAGAAATGAGGCAAACACCAGTTTACTGATGTTGTAGAAGTATGTACATCAGGTATATACAGACTAATATCTGAGACTTCTTTATTTATTTGCACCTTTGTGCAAATAAATCTCTGGTTTCTTGTTGATGAGTATTTTTTCTGACTATATTGGTCTAAAAGGGGTATGTAAATGGCAGTTAGTACAGGAGAATCTACTAAAAAGTCTGCCATTTGCTAGCCATTAACACGGCTATCGTAAATCCCTTCTATTCTAAGTACAAAGAAAAACTGCGGCAGTCTCAGAACACCAACATCTAGTTACAGTGACAAATGCTGACCACTGACCTAATAGTTACTATTTATAAAATGTTTTAAACATTTATCAACCAGTGCAAAATTAGTTATTTCTCTGTGCCTTTGTAGGAGAGTTAAGTAATCTCTTCCTTATTTTAGAGATGGGGGAAACTGAGGCTGGAGGTAAAGTGACTTGTGTAAGTAAGTGGCTGAGACAGGATTAAAACTCCAGAGGCTCTTTCCTGTCAAATTCATGTTCTGTTACCCACAGCTGTATCTGCTGGTAAGCTCTTATTAAGATTCTTGAATGTAAAAAATCTGACTGACACCACAAACAAGAGGGTAAAATTATGCTGATAGTTTTAGAGGCACAAGCCCTTTGTATATTGTTTGAACAAATCCACCCTTAACATTCACATTATGGTACTTTTTAACATAAGCAACGCAGGAGTTTCTTATAACAGGCAGGAGCATTTATGCTTTTTACAAGCAGGAGACAAAGCTGAGTCAGTCACTTCTCTGAGGTAACATCAGCTTGCAGCCCGCGCAGAAGGAAAGCTCTGAAAGGAGTTACTGCTCCTTTAACTTAAGAGGAGCAAAGACCTTGATCGGAAGGAAGGACAAAGCTAAGACTGCTGAGGAAAGAAAAGAATTGAAAACAATTAGTGTGTTGATGTCAGCTTAAAGAGGGTCACTGCAAGATCAGCCTTCCCTGCATCTGTTCTTTAATTAAAAAGAGAAAGATGGCAGTGTCCACTTCTCATCACTATGGTAACATTTAAATATCATATAACTTGGTCTGGCTACCCACTCTCTGCTGAGTGAGATTAACTGAGCTGCAAAACAGGTAAAAGTTCAAGAGAAGGTTGATGAAACTTGTCAACAGTACAGTAAGGTGTGACAAACATATTCTCTATTGAATAAGCCACAAAGGGAGTTCTAAACCAACTCAAAATCTACTGAGTGCTTGTGTGTGTGTTGTGTGCTGTGTACAAAGTAAATCAGAAATAATGACAGGAACGTGTCGAGGATGAAAACAACAAATGTCATGTCAGAAGAAGGGTAAATCAGGAGGAGGAAAAGAAATTAAAAAAAAAATGTTTTCAATAGATTTCCATTGTGCTTATACACCAGTTGTCCTCAGCTGTCTGTTGCCTTTGTTCATTCATACTCCCTCAAATGAACCTGCAATTTGCTTAAAATCTTTATCGCTGACTTAATTTGCTATAAAATTATTTTTAAGAATCATTTTCGCCTGTTCTAATAATAGTTATTATATTGTCCCCTTAGTTACTTAATAGTTTTTCCTGCCTCATCTCCCATAAGTTTCCTACTTCCTCTCAAAATACACTTTTGCACTGTCAGCGTTTCCAAGAGAATTTTGTACCCAAAGACTAATGCAGATATTTTTCTTTTTGTTTTCAGTAAGTATTTATTAGGTTGCATGGGTCTTGTTTTTCAAATGGCAGCATTAAAGTAAAACATGAAAAGGGTAGCACACCCAAATAATACAGGATCAAAACAACTAGGATAGAAGAGGTCTATCTAAGTTTTCTCATATCGTGCAAGGGCAGGATATGAGCCTCTCAGTGAGGCCAACAGCTACCTATTATGCATTACTATTAAAAAGTTGTAGACACTTTATTTCCTGAAAAGAACTTCAGAATTCCACAAGCTTCCTCTGCCCCTCATTTCAAATTTTTGGGTATTAGAGTCAATCATAGTGTCTTCATACCTGAAGCTCCTACAGTGGAAGTTTTGGGTAAACCAAGACTATAGAATCAGGATCATTATTTGCAAACCTAACACAGACCCTTATTTGTGCTTATATTTTCATATGTACACTTTCAACACTTTCTCTTTGACTACATTAATAATATTAATCAGGGTGCAAGTTATCCTATTCTATTGTATAAATACACCTAAATTATCCCCCCCCCAGCAACACAATTTTCTTAGAAATTACCCATATGGTTCTATTGCATGTAAGCAGAGCTATGAACCACTGATGTAACATCTGAGAAAGAGAAAAAAATAGGCAGACCACTAAATAGCTTATTAATGTAAATGTTTGTAAAGATCTGTTTTAACTTTGGCAATTTTCCTAAAATATCTGTTCTACGAATTATTTTGGGGACATTCCACAGTCTGCATTGTATAAGAAAGGTCAGAAAGGATGATCACAATTGTTTTTTCTGGTCTTAGAATCTATGAATCTGTGAACTGGTACTCGGCCTTTCTCATCTCAGATCTCTCTCAGCTCTCCTTGCCGTTTATCTCTGCTCTGCTAGTGACCTCTTGGATCTAAGCCCTGATTAATTCACCTTTCTTAACGTGGCTATTGTAACACATGCAATCATCAAAATAATCTTTATCTTTAAGGCTGCATATGTTAGTGTGTCTGAGGCACCTAACTTTCAAAATAAAAGTCTCTTGGGGTGTCATCAGAACTGGAAATGACATATTTAGTCTAACAAATTCAATTTTGCATAAAGAGCTCCACTATCCATAAACCATTGCTGCCACCCTCTTGATGGCTCACTTTATGATGCATCAACCAATGTTACTAATGCAATAACAACTATCCTGCATTGGCAGAAATTTGCCAACAGAGTCTAATGGAGTCAGGCACCCAAGTCCCAATGAAATAGATCTCTTACCCCCTCAGACTCTTTTGAAAATACCAGCCATTGTGTGTAGGAAAAAAAAAACCCAATACTCAACCTGATTTTTACTTCAAGAAATTAAAAGAAACTGAGCTAGAAAGCCAAGAAGAAAATTTTAACCATACTGACCCCAAAACGGCAACACAATAATTGACTTCAGTAGGGACAGAATTTCACTCTAAGGTATATGAGCATCCCTTTTGTCACTGCAAGTACACCAGAAGGAAATACAGTGAATCTCTAAGGCTATGTCCACACATACATCGTTATTTTGAAATGAGTTATTTTGAAATAAAGTCCTTATTTCGAAATAAGTTGATTCAAATTAAGAAAATGTTAATTCGAATTAAGGGAAAGCCTGCTATCGAAATAGCTGTTATTTCAAAATGGTTATTTCGAAATAAGGCCGTTTGGACATGTTGTTTTGAAACAGTTGTTTGTTTTGAAACAACATGCCCAAATGGCCTTATTTCAAAATAACCATTTTGAAATAACAGTTGTTTTGAAAGGAATGGGGTTTAAGCTGTTTCAAAATGACGGTTCTTATTTCGAAATGACAGAGCCCATCATTTTGAAATAAGAAAACGTCGTGTGGACCTAATCTTTTTTATTTCGAAATAACCAGTGTTATTTTGAAATAAGAGAGACATGTGGACATACCCCAAGAGCTTGTTAGGGGAGGGGATGTGATGAAGATGAGAAGCCTCCTCTGTGGCATAGCTCCTGCCCCTTAGTGTTGTGTTGGAATCCCTCTGCTGAAGCTTGAGGCAGGGAGCTGACTCTTGTGGCAATTATGGGGAGAGGAAAGTTTATAGCAAAGGAACACCTGCTCTGTGCAAGACTGTCCCTCAACACTCAAGTATGCTTATCCCTGTAAACATGGCTTGAAACTACCATTCAGTCAATAGGAGCAAAAATCTCTGGAACAGCTCTATGGTCAGAAGGGAGCAGGAACAGGAGAACAGCAAAGAAGAACATGCCCTTGCAGACCACTCAAGTTCTTGGACTTCCTTTTCCCTTTAGGGACCAAGAATCTGCACAGTATGGACTACTTAATAACCTGTAATCCACAGGGCTTGACTAGAAATGGCCATTCTGGACTTCTAACACATACAAATGCTCAGAAGATATTTTTTCTTGTTTAAGCAGCACCAGACCTGTGTTTACATGATTATCCTGTACAGCCTCATGTAGGATGTTGTACATTTCAGCAAGCTTTTGGTAGAGATGCACCCCAAACCCCACTCCCCACCAGATATAAGGTATTCAGGATCCAAATCCAGAGCTGGAATAAAATTTTGAAAGTGGATCTTGTTTTTATAATGGGACAAACCACTTCAGGCAGCTGGAGATTTTGTAACCCACATCTCAATTGTGCAGTTTGGACTGTCTCCAGTTTATGATATTCCTCCATTAACCAGTGGGAAATAATACTGAGCAGACGATATTATCAAAAAGCCATCCCATGCATATTTTTAACTAATTTATTCTTCATTTCTCCTGTGCTGAATGATTAAATTACAACAGAAGCTCAGTAACCCCTTTTTAGTTTAGCAGAGGGCAGCAGCTACATTTGAGCAGTATTTTAGCCCAATTAGTCCATTAGTCTCCAATGGAGACCGGTAGAGAATGGAGACCATGGAGCAACAGTTCCCCAGCATTCCTTTTAACAAAGAGATCTATCACTCATTTGATATCATTCGGCAGCCTTGGTTATCGAATCCTTCATGGCCAGTTTGTAGTTCCCGAGGGTTCCACAAAGGCACTAAGTAGACATTTGCAAAGGAGAAGTTAAAAGTAATTTACACCATATTTGATTAATCCTACACAGAAAAGTGTTTCAGGCTGTTATTTTGCTGTAGGAGCTTCAGAAGCATCCAAGGAGTTTGACTTTCACCTCTTTCCAACCTCTACTAAGTGGCTTAGTCACATTAAGCCATTAGTTGTTATCTCATAGGTCTGTTGTCTGAGAGGATTTATTGAGTGCCCAGAGTAATTCAGGTTTTCAGGTAATTTGGTTACAGAAGTTGCCAAAAGGGACTTTTTTTAACTTTAAAATATGTTTTCTCTAATATAGGCTCTTTGCAATACAACAGAGACCAGAAAAGATAAGACAGCACAAGCATGAGTATAATAAGAATACTTAGCTCTTAGTCTTTAATTCAGAATTTTTCATCAGTGATCTCAAAAAGTTTACTAAAGGATGCAAGTAGCATTATCCTCTTTTCACTGGGGAAACAGAGGCACAAACGAGTGAAGTGTCCAGACCAAGGTCACCCAATACCTGAACTGCAGAGCTGGGAAGAAAAACCAGGTTTCTGTGTCCCAGTGCAGTGTATAATCCACTATGCAACAGCAGAGCTGAGTATACAAAAGTATTTTAAGAGCATGTAGGAAACTCATGGAGGAATGGAAGGAAAAACTGTAACTAAAAGAATAATATAATTATTATGCAGCTGAAGATGAAAAAAGTGAAGGCACTATCCCTCATAAATAAAAATTGCGGGATCCAAATGAACACAATACTGTTTAGTATTTTGGAAACCCCTTTCATCCAGGACACTCAAAAATACAATAATAAAATAAATAACATTTTCTGTTGATATAGAGCACTATCCAAAGCCCACTAAAGTTAATGGAAAGACTCCCTCTGACTTCACTGGACTTTCAATAAGGTCAGTAATGTTTTTCAACCAAATGGATCCCAAAGCACTTTAAAGATGATGGACCCTTTTGCAGTTTATGGTGACTGCACCTGTATCTCCTCTCTCTTGTGGTCCATCAAGAACACAGGATCCCACCTCCCAGCAGTCGACTATCTTGGTCACAAGACTTGCTTCTCTCCCCCTCCTTAGTGGTGTTTTTCCTGGCTGCATAGTTCCCTGCCTACACTGTGGTGTTCCCAGCAAGCCAGACTGCCTAACCAGGACAATAACTGCACTTCTCTTTCCCATAAAAGGCTTATGAAAAGTATAACTGCCAGCAGCTATAACTTACTTGTGAGAGGGTAGATACACCCCGCACTAAATCAGCCCCTTATAGACTATGGAAGGAGGAAGCCCCACCCCTTAGGCCCTGCTGGGCATATTCAGGCTGCTGTCCTGGTATAAAAGGCTGCAGCTCAGTTTAGTCTGGGCTGACCAGTGAAGAGGAAGAATGTGTGCTGGAAGCTCCTGACCTGGAGCTGCATCAGCCACAACCTGTAGGAAACTCTGACTCCCAAGGGAGCCTGGAGGAAGATCTGCCCAGCAATGAGCATCCTGAGGCTATCACCCAGGCATCTGCTGTGGCAAGTGTGCCCTGAGGACCGTCAGGGAACCACCAGCAACTACCACACATAGGAAGTAGCCCAGAAGGCCTGTAGGGGTGAGCCGTGGGTAGAGTGGAAGACCAGTCAGTGCATTTTGGTCTGGATCCCCCCTGTCTGGGCACTATGAACCTGGCACCAATAGGGCCCTGGGCTGGGGGCCAGTAGAGTGTGAGGGCCTGGCCCTCCCCACCTGGAACCTGTATCCCCTAGGAGATGCTTCATATTGACTCTAGCTACTAGGCTGTGTTGCCCTGATCTAAGGGTTGTGTTTGGACTCTGAATAAAAGCTCTTTGGCTACTAGGCCATGCTGCCCTGATCCAAAGGCTGTGTTTGGACTCTGAATAGAGACTCTGAGGCTGCTACATCATACTGCCTGAACTAAAGGACAGTCTACGGGAATGGGTATTACACACTAGAAAGGTTCGGAGGCCCTCTCCCTGCTCACACCCCTCACAGCTTCCCTATCCATGGCACTAGGGAGGGTTTGCCCTGTGACATTACTCCACAGCATTTTCTAAGCAAGCACCTTTACTCTCAAGCATTATGGACGCAACATATTAAAAACAATAAAAAAACCCTATAACCATGCTAATACTAGCAATCACCTCCAAGTCCAACAATGACTCTGGGAGTAGTTGGGCCTTCAGATTTCACAAGAGGGTTTTTCTTATGCTAACAAGTTCTTAACTCTCTTAGCTCAGAACAAGCATAGCCGTGATTAGTTCAATATTTTTTTTTTTTTTTTTTTTATTATTATTATACAGCTTGCACCTTTGATCTTCAGATTCTGGAACTAGGTAAGGAACAGATAACAATCCCCTCCTCACCACATTGCTGTAATGTTCTGGGTTTTTCCATAACTGGAGGCGGGAATTTGCAGTCACCGCCCCCTTAAGAGGCTACATACAAACCTGACCTACAAGAATATATAAACATTTTTTTCAGTATAATGTCTCCAAAGCTACTTAAACCTAATTCAATAAGGTCAGCCAAGGCTGGAGCAGGAAATTACTCTGTCTGTCACAGACCCAATCCTGCAAACCAATGAGCACCATCAATTCCCATTAAACAAGATCCAGCTTTCTATGTATATAGGAATCTCGTCACCCATCACTGAAATGCAGCTGCATGTTTGTTCAATACTGTGAGACCGTCCTACATTCTTCCACTACTTCTTAGAGGGTTGTTATTGATTTGTGTGGCTCTTTTATTGGAAGTCAGATGAATAGATTTTTAATGAGTAGTTGTAGATGAAAGAATAATTTTTTACAATAAGAATGAATTTGAAATTGACTATCATACTTCATGTATAATCTATTATAATACAGAGTCTTTTCCATTTGAAAGATTCCACTCTGCAAATATAGAGAGTAAATTTAGCACCACTGAAAAACAGCAACCAACTGTCACAAAGGGAAAAGAAATTTCAGACCAAGAAAACCCTAAGGAAAATAATTTCTTTTAAGAAAAGTGTCATGCAGCCTGATATCCATGTAGAAAAGACAGGACCCTGGTTTATAAATCTGATCCAAAAGACAGAATTGGCTGCTATTTAATTCATCTGCCTCAGAAGGATAAAAGGTTGAGTTAACACTGCCAGGATTTGAACACGTGATTTCAGGAAAAGGGTGGTTTTATAATTATATTTTTAGTAAGTTTCTATAAAGTTTTATTGTACTGTTTTTCAGCACCCCAAGCACTCACATAAAGGAACACTTTATAAAGTTGTTATGAATTATTATTAGACATTCCCAAATCTGATGCTTAAGACCTCTAAGGCCCTCTTCAACCATTTGAAGTTCTTTCCACCGATCCTTACATTGTACAACACCACAAGCATAGGAGTTTTTAGCTCCTATCCCACACTGGAATGAAAATGGTAGATTGTTTTTTATGTCTGCAGTAAAACAAAAACATTTGAACAGGTTCTGGTTATCAGCCATAAAGTTCAAGTGCATAGGGTTTAAGACTGAAGTTCTGCAACACAGATTTCCATCTGATTTCAGTGACAGTTACATGTGCAGAAAACTCTGTGAGCAGGACATTTTTTAAAGACCTGGCCCAAAACCTCCAAAGTCAATGAAAAATTCTAATTAACATAATGGACATTAAATTAGACTCCATATTATACATGTTATTTCTGTCTTAAAAGTAGCAATATTTTATACTTCTATATCATTACACCCAAAGAATCTCAAAGCATTTTGCAGACTTTACATAATGGGATACAAGGGTCATTTCAACTACATACTGAAATGAGACAGTTTTTTACCAGTGTGCCATTCTGTGATGACAGGAGGATGAGAACACTATCTTACTGCAGGAAGGAGAAAGGTACACAGAATATAAACTGAAATTTAGAGAAGAGCCACCAGAAGTAATAGCACTCCTCATGCTAAAAGCCAGAAGATCTTTAATAACCACAAATAGACAGAGACTTGATTTTATGTCTCATCTGCTTACAGTTTTAATTACATAATATTTTTTAATATTTAACCCTCAAATTTTCATTTGCTTGATTGGTAGCATCTGCCAGAAATATGAGGCATACAAGAGCTCTTCTCAGCATCCTCTGTGATTATGTGGAAAGTAATAATACTTTTAAGTGAGAATTACTTAATACAGTAAGCAAGTTTGAACATATCTTATATTTTTAAAACCACAAAGAGTCCTTATCATACACTCTTTGAACCCCTCTAATGCCCCCCACAGAGCAATATCTGCTTCTGTGTGTATCAGACAAACCTCTTCTGCTTCCCAAGGTTCTTTAGTATGAAATCCCATGTCAATCTTACAAAAGACATTTGACCACTAGCTGGAAATAATTTAATGTAAATTTGTTAAGAATCATGGGCTACTAAACCACAAGGTATTGCCAGGTCCTTCTGGGCATTTTGCCACCCATTTGTTGGTAGCTGATAGGCAAAATAATGGCATCATGGTAATATGAACAAACTTTCCATTCCTTTGTCTTTAAAGTATGTAAATAGAAGCAAGACTTAATGACTGAAGACTGCTATTTCTTATGGACATACTGCCAGCCAGAAGCAGACAGCAGCAGCTGGTAAATTTGACTGAAGTCTATACACACCGTTTAATATTTAAGATACTTTTTTAAATATCTCCAGCTAGATATCAAATGCACTTGATATGAATGCTGAAATGAGATCTGACCCTGTAAAGACTATGTGGAAACTCGTAATGAGAGAGAGTGACCCTCTCCATAGACTGACATGTGATGCAGATGAATGTATTAGGGGTAGGTGGTGAGTAGGCTATATGCCTGTACACATTAGGCAAACAAACTAGTATATCAATAAGGCTTTTAAAATCAGATTAATTCCCACACAGTTAACAAGGCTGTTGAAAGACCTATTTTAAAGCTGCTGTTGCTACCAGGAGACAATGACGACAACTAAGGAACTGAAAATCAAAGGAGGAAACAATTACAACCATGCTCACTGAAACTATTTACTTCTCTTAATATGACACAGCAATAACTAATTGAAAAAATGCATTTTATCACTGATTACAATAATATTTAATTTAGGTCTGGTTCTGAAAAATCTTCAAATGATCCATTAAATGTTATCATCCCAGAGGAAGTTCAGAGCTTCAAGTGCTTGACTCATGAAGTCACAGCATCAGGATTCTGAAGAAGAAGCTTCATGGAAGGAGTAGAGTAGGAAACAAGGTACAGGAAAAGAGATTCACAGAAGAACAGAGGGAAGGTAAATTCCAAGTCTTTCATTTTATACAATTAAATGTCATTTTTAACATCTAGACCAGTGGTTCCCAATCTTTTCAGGAATACGGCACACTTCAATAAGACAGACAATTCCAAGGCACACCCACTTTTTTTCAGCTGAATTAATTGCTCATAAACTTCACATTTACTTATATTTACTATGGATAGGGCAGTTTGCAACATAGTGCATACAACAAGCTCAAGAAGGATCAAATGCATTCATGCTTCAAATCCACCAGAAAAAAAAAAAATACACGTCATCTCAATTTTGCCCTTTGGCCACCTACATTTAGAATGTTCATGTTTCAGACTAAAAAACCTGATACCTCTCTTTTAATTTAATTAATTTTCACAAGTTTTATGAGTTGTAATTTTGGTTGGATAGAATATTGTTTAAGATAAAACAATGTTTGTTTTACATTGATTTTCATTATCTATCTTGGTAAAAAATTTGACAGGACACGGGCTGTGTTCTCACACAGTGGGTTATTTCGATATGGTTGTTTCGAAACAACCGTATATCAAAATAATCCTTATTTCGAAACAACTTATTTCGAATTAACAAAATGTTAATTCGAAATAAGGAAAAAAAAACAGGAATCGAAATAGCAAGTTCACACTGTGAACTTGCTATTTCGGTACCTGGTCCAGGGGGCTGCAGCCCCCTGGGGGTGAGCCGCTGCGGCAGCTCACCCTGCAAACCCAGAAAGGGGGCTGCAGCCCCGGAAAGGGGAGTGCAGCCCCCGGCGGGGGGGGGGGGAGGCAAGCGGCTGCGGGGCACTGGAGCCCGCCGCCGGAGCTGGGGCGCCGGGCTGAGCCGGCAGCCCAGGATGCTCCCCGGACACCGCCAGCGGGTCGGGGGCGCCGGGCTGGCCCCCGACCCGCTGGCGATGTTGGGGGTGCAGCCCGGGCTGCCGGCTGAGCCGCCTGGCAGGGGTTCACCTCCCACCACCCCACCAGAGGCTGCAGCCCCCTTTCTGGGGCTGAGGGACAGCCCTCAGCACCCTGGCCAAGGACCTGAGGGTTCCCTGGCCAGGGTGCTGAGGATCCAATGTTGTTTCGGAACACTTTGTTCCGAAACAACATGTTCACACGCCTTGTTTCGAAACAAGGGTTTCGAAACAAGTTTGTTTCGACCCCAAATGGGGTTTAACTTGTTTCAAAACAACTGTGTGTGAACAGCTGAAACCTTATTTCGAAACCACCTCTGTTGTTTCGAAATAAGGAGGCTGTGTGAACACAGCCTTGGACAGTTCTCATGGCACACTGTTTGAAAACAACTAGTCTAGACTATTAGTATCAGGAGGTTTGTTTTCTGTGATGGCCCTGGAAATTTCCATTAACAAGGCAAAGCCAACCAGTTTTGCCAATCAAAACGTAAATTTATGAGAGCTGGGAAGGGCCCAATTAGTTTCCCTGAATTAAAACATTTCTGTTGTTATTTTTCAGTAAACATAGTTACTTTTTAAAATGTTTTTAAAATTTCCATCAACTTTGTGAACCTAAAGAATATTGTAACAGCTGGAAACTTAAAATGAACATAAACAATGAAGTAATTAACCAGTCTAATATCATGAGTGAAAGGAAAACAATAACCAAACAAGCCCATTGCATTGCAGGTACTATATGTGCCTTTGCATATTTTCGAAAACATTCTTTGAAAGATCAAAGGAGACTTTTATGACTAGATTTTGGCATCAATGTTTTCCATCCTTTTTCTGAGGACTGAAACAAAAAATGTAGCAGTGAACTGCAAATAAGATTTTACAGATCTTTCAATTTTGATAATCAAAAGTAATGTTTGTAACCAAGGTAAGTTTGTTTGTCTGTTTGTTTTTAATTAAGTATTTCCACTTGACTGAGTCTTTCTAAAAGTTTATCACAAAGTTTCATCATAAAAAAAAAGCTGAGCTTTGAAGCGGGGCAGAAAAATCCATAGACATCAGAGAGAAGGGTAGGAAAGATTATAAAAGGGTTAAAAATGGCTAGGATTAAGAATGTTTATGACAACTGTTCTCAAAAGAACTGATCTGTAGCAACACAATCATGTTCTATACTTTTGATGAGACACTCACAAATGATTTAGTAAGAGCTGGTTTTGAATTATACCAGTGCTTTTTTGGCAATAAAATGCCTTTTTTAGGGCTTTCATTTATATCTGCTACAAGCTAAACACATCTTTGCTAGGAAAAAAAGTTAGAAAATAAGCAAAACCAGGTGAAGATATAGGAAAGGGGAAATTTCTTAAAAGAAAATTAAGCACAGATTTTTTTAAAAAAATTAAAAGTTCCAGAATTAAAAAACAAAACAAAACCCTAAATGTTATATATGTTAACACAAAATGTGGGCCAGATCCAGTACTATAAATCAACATAGCTACTCAATGACTTCA
Source organism: Podocnemis expansa (assembly GCA_007922195.1). Taxonomy (NCBI): domain Eukaryota; kingdom Metazoa; phylum Chordata; order Testudines; family Podocnemididae; genus Podocnemis; species Podocnemis expansa. The sequence continues at coordinate 13,591,689 of ML682017.1, forward strand.
GTAGAATTATGCAACTTTATATTTTCCCAAAAATTTAAGAAAAAAGAATCCAATGAATCTTCACTATTTTGAACTCTTGTTTAAAAAAAAAAATCTGCTACTCTGAAGACATAAAGTTGCCTTATTAAATTACAGATCAAAATTCACTGTTTTCTAACCTTTTGACCAAAAAAATGTTGTTCAGTATCTGAAATGCATAGAGATCCCCCTCCATCATTAACTTATTCACAGGGTAATCATAAAAGCATTAGATCCCACCACTAGACCTTAAGGTAATAGGATAGATTCTCTGGTCTGTGAAGGTTACTTTGCATCACATAAATAAGGTAAAACTTGTCTTAAGCTAGCTGCAGATACCTCATGGAGTCACCCCCTGGTGCACAGAACTGCCAACAAAAGGACATCCTGCACCAGTTTCCCCACAATCCGTAGAGGAAGAAGAAGGAAGCGAAGCATCAGGGGAAGAAGGTGTGAGATGGAGAAAGTTGGGAAGGAGTCTTGCAGAGTGGAGCTGCGCTGCACCAGATCGCCAACTTTCATAAAGAAGGGCAGCCCCAACTTGTAGTCATGTTGTATACAGTGTTGTGCTGGCCGTATTCATCCTAGGGTATTAGAGACAAGGTGCATGAAGTAATATCTTTTATTTGAGCAACTTCTGTTGGTGAAAGATAGAAACTTTCAGTCTTACACAGAGCTCTTCTACTACCAGTGCCGAATTAGATAGCCAGAATTGGTTCCGTGTGGCTGTCTTTCCTGCACTACAATTGAATGCAGCTTGGAGAGAGAGTAGAATAAAGAACAACATTGCATCCTTACAGGGTTCTCCCTCATTCCCACCAAAATAATTTACCGTGTATCTTATAACCACTACCATTTCTACGGAAGAGAATGGTGCATTTTCAGACTAACACCTTTTTTCCCCTCTATTTGACTGGCAAACACAGAACATGTCACCCAAAGCCCACCAAAGTTAATGGAAAGACTCCTAATGAGTTCATTGTGTTGGATCAGACCCAAAGTTGTCATCCTGGCAGCCCTCTTCTTCTCTGGATAGGTCCCTTCCGAAAATCTTCTTCAGCTGTTTAACACTGAGTTCACCTCTCTGGATCCAATTGTACAGTAACTCTCAGCTCCCCCCCCCCAGATGGGGACATCATCCTTACAAAAAGTATGTATAGGTGGCAGCATAAAATTGAAACTGGAAATATTACCCATCCCTTCAAAATCTATGAGTAAAGAACTTGGGCTGGTAACTCCCACCACCTTTTCTAACAGCTTAATAAATGGGAAGCCATCAGAACTCAACATGATAAACAATGCTGAATGCAACTGATGGAAAGATTCAACTGTGAATTGGATCAGGGTAATAATCATCCATTAATAAGGATTTAAGAATTCAAGTCAGCAGGGGGGGCAGATCCACCCTTAACACACTGCAGTGGCAGAGCTACAACAATGGTCCACTAGCGCTTCAGTGAAGATGCTACTACACCAAGGGGAGAGCTTCTTCCATCCATGCACTTCATCCAACTCAATGGGAAGCAGTAGCTATGTTGACACGAGAAATCCCCCCCCCCCAACGACATAGTGCTCTCTGCACTGGGAGATTAGGTCAGTATAACTATGTTGTTACACATTTATACTAATGTCACTTTGTAGGGTAGACCTGGCAAAAGATATAAGTACCTTCAGATAGACATTCAGTGACTGAGAAAGGAGCAAATTGGTGATAAACACCAGCAATATTTTGAGTAAATGACTTGCTTTGGGTTAAACAAGAAAAAAGATGGTGTCAAAACTAGCCCCAGATCCAAACATGTCCTAACCCCAGGAACCTCCAAGAACTTAATTTTGCAGCTGAAGTCAACCTCTATATAAAAAGTAGATTATAATACAACAACACTGAAGTCAATTAGGACACAACCTAATAACAGCATTTAACTGAACCTACTGTTGCTCCTGTCTGCGACAGCTCAGCATTCTGGCATCATCAGGATGTATAAACCCAGTCAAGAATGTTTAATGTGTAATCAAGAATACTGCCTACAGAATATAAAGTTTGGAAATCTGATTTCCAATGTGGCCCAGTGAATGGAGCACTAGACTGGCATGCAGGAGGGCTGGATTCTAATGGCTGGTTGTCACTGGCCTGCTAGGTGACCTTTGAGCACGTCACTCCCCTCTACTTGCACAATTTTCCTATCTAAAAAATGGAGCTCATGATGTAAAACACTTGGAGATCTACAAATGAGAAGTGCTACATGACAGCTAATTATTATTATTTTTATTTTAATTCCAAAGTGTGATTGTTCTGCCCTGGCACCCAGAATTGCTGTTAATGGGCCTGCAGAGAAGTACTTCCTGGGTGACAGCTCAAGATGCCATTCTGGAAGCACAGGCCTCAGAAGAAATGCATGAGTTTATATTCAGTAATGTAATTTTAAAGTCTATCTTATGAACCAACAAGCTAAAGAAAACTGTTATGCATCACTGAATAACTGGGATTCTCAGTTCCTTTGGTGGCAAATCATGAGAGATTTTAGTTTCTAAATTTCAAAAGCTACCACTTGGTCACTGATCTCTCAAAAAAGGCAAAGAGCAAGCCAACATGAATCACTTATCCAACATACCAAGATACAAAGAATTTTTGGCCACCTGACCCATAAGCACACAAGGAATGAAGATTCAATATGATCACTAAGGCCTTGTCTGCCTGGGAACCTTGCACTAATTTAAATACATTGTTTTAGAAAATAATTTATTAAATCTGTGCAACCCCACTGTGTGAACACACTTTTAAAAAAATATTCAAGAGTTCCCTCTATCAATTTAGCTTAAGTTGATTCTTTATCAATGCAAGATAAATCAGAAGTGGGCACCTGTAAGCCAGTTTAAAAATATCTGCAAAAGGAAGTTGCATCAATTTTACTTAATCAGTTTTTAAACTGATTTAGCTCAATCATTGCTACTTTTTCACATGGACATAGTGGGTACATTAGATTTGTACCAGCATGTTACTGTAAGACACAAATGAAGAAAAATGAAGCTTCCATTCACTGCACCGTAAAAAAAACATTCCCTCAGGAAAGAAACTGTGAGCCATGGAACATGTCGGTATACACCAGTGCTTTTGTTGGGTCAAGACAATCAAGTGAAGTAATTAGTAGTTAGATACTAGGTCTTCCTCCTTTAAGAAAGTGGTTCATTCTGTGCATTTCATTTCTGGGAAAGAGTCTGTAACTATCAGATACAAATAAGTAACTATGAAGAAATGAATGTAAAGGATTTTTTAAAAAATTATTTTAATGCAGGATAACTGTTTTATTAATTGTGGAATGAGAGGACATATGAAGTAGCGAGCAGCCCAGGAATAAGAAATTCAAGACTACCCCCCACATTTAAAAAGATAAAGAGGAGATGACTATGGTGTGAAATCAGGGGGAATGAGGAACTGGCTTCCCCTTTTAATAGCAGCATCAATTAAACCCAGGGGAGGCGGGTGCAGTTTACTAGTTAATTAGTCCAGGGATGTGGTCCTTTCATGTGTAATTCAGAACAGGAACACCTGGTGTGCGGCACTTCAAAGCACGGGGGAGGAAAAAACCCAAACAATGCAGGATAGGTCACAAAAGAAAGCAACAGCACAAGAACAAAAACTGTTTATATCTGACCTTCACCCCACTGTAAATAAAAGGAGACGATAGAGCCCCCTCCTCCCAACCCCAGTGAACAAACAGCTCAGGGCTTACTGGGGGAGTTAAGGGGGGAGAGACATGGTGGTAACTAATTGTTTTACAACCTAATTAAATGGAAGACAGAGAGCAAGATACAGATAGGGATATAATGATTATAATCACGTTCTGATATGTAGCACTAAGGACAGAAAAAGGAAATGCTATCTAAGCAATGCCTCAGGGGCTCTCAAAAATGCTGCTTTTTGCTTAGAAATGGGAAGAATTGGTTTGGATACAATCAAATTATAGGCAGACATTCTTTAGGGTTTTTACCAGGATCAAGATCCAGTTTTGAACTAGAAAAGATCTAGAATTTTTGTTTGTATGAACTCCTTTTCACTATGCTTGCTGCTAGGGACATGGTGAGATTTCCTAGGGTCTGTGTTATAGAACAACTTGGAAACTTTTAGGTTTCCCTTCTCCCTTCCCCATCATGAAAGAAGTATGTGACATACCACCTTTAAATAACATACCAAAATATGCTTCCCCAAACCTGGGCTGCCTATTAATGGCAGATCGTAACAGTCTGGATAACTTTACACTCCTGTCTTGTAAAGCTGTGTTTCTTTGCACTTCCATCCTGGAACACTGGAAGCAGAAGCACAATAATAATAAAGACTAACTTACTCGTGAGCAGTTATTATCATCTATTTTACAGAAAGGGGAAAACTGATATGGAGATAAAGTGATTATCAAAACTTACAACATAAATCAGTGGTAGAGATGGGTTTTAGAGCCTATGGTCAACTCTCTAAACTACTCTGCCTCTCAAGTGCTTTGACGTATGGATAATACCTAACTGGAAGCCAGTAGTATTGGAAATCTCACATAAAGGAGATTGTTCTTATGAAATTTCAGCCCAGTTTTGCTAACACGAGAACCTGGATAATTCAGATAACTTCCATATAAAAATCCAAATTTTTGAGCACTTGAATTAAATTACTGAATATTTTATTCATCAATCACTAAACTAGGAGATTAATCTATCACAGAGACGGAGAATGTTCTTGTTGTTAAACCTGGGACTGAACTTAAGAGACGAAAGCTCTATTTCTAGCTTTGCTACTGACTTTCTGTGTGATATAATGCAAATCACTTAATCACAAAGGCTATGTCCACATGAGTCTTTTATTTCAAAACAGCACTGGTTGTTTCAAAATAAAAAAAATGTCCACACGACGTTTTCTTATTTCAAAATGACAGGCTCTGTCATTTCAAAATAAGAACCATCATTTTGAAACAGCTTAAACCCCATTCATTTCAAAATGGCTGTTATTTTGAAATGGTTATTTCGAAATAAGGCCGTTTGGACATGTTGTTTCGAAACACCACCATTGTTTCAAAACAACTGTTTCCAAACAACATGTTCAAACAGCCTTATTTCAAAATAACCATTTCAAAATAACAGCTGTTTCGAAAGCAAGCTTTCCCTTAATTTGAATTAATATCTTCTTAATTCGAATTAACTTATTTTGAAATAATGATGTATGTGTGGACATAGCCAAAGGGTTTTAATTTGCCATCTGTAAAATAGATTGTGAGGCTTATTTCACTTATGTTTGGAGCATGCTTCAGTATCATCAGATGGAAGATGCTACTGAAGAACTATCATGAAATTTTAGTAGCTGTTTCAATGGCACTGTCATGTGATCTTTCTATTTAAATCTACATGGGTTTGATTCTGTTCCCCAAATAATTTAAACAACAAAAATTCCAACCAACCATTTAGCCAATCTGTATTTATGAACAGATACTGAGCAAGAAAGTGATTTATATTTGAAAACATTCTTGAGAAATTTGCTGTATTGTACCATGCTGAAGAGGAATTAAAAATAATTCAACAGTCATGGATTAATTGATATGTTTGGCAATTCAGCCCTTGTCTATTTCTTGCTCACACACATTCAGGGCAGAACAGAACTCCTCTTAATTGTGTTTTCTGCTGGGAAAGCAGTAGGATCATCTACCATTTACTTTACAGGACAGCTTTGAAACTTCTAGGTTTCCCTCTGCCCTTCCCTAGCAGGAAAGGAGGATATGACATATGGGGGTACAATCTATACTAATAAGCAGCTGTGTTACAGTTGCCCTGCAATCTTGAGTACCTTACAATGGTTTGTTGAAGAAGTTCCCATCTGGGCTGCTCACAAAAAACTCTCCAGCATGGAAGACATCCTCTGATTGTGTGCAACTGCAGCCTGCCAGTCACACTTGGTTTATGCTCTTGCTCACACCAGCCTTGGTTATATTGCATGGTGACTCAAACACCCTCCAGGTCTCATATCTTCCCCCAGAAATGCATATCCTGTACTTCCCAGCCCTCTTCTGGCTAATACAGGTTTATATAAAGTCTGTTATTTCTTTAATAGAAATAATATGCACACGATTTGCCACTCCAAATAGTTTCCCAAATACTTCAATTTAAATGCAGTGGATTAGATAAAACACTAAGTCAAGTTTATTAATTACAAGGAGATAGACTAAGTGAGTATAAGTAATGAGGCATAAAATTCAGAAATGGTTACAAGAAAAACAAAGATAAAATATAACTGCCTTATTTAACAAACTGTTAAATTCAAAGCATGTTTCCCTCACCACGTTTTCAGCTATCTTATTAACCAACCACCTAGATCAGGACCCCTTCTACAGTCCAGCAGCTGCTTACTTTCTCCCTTCAGGTGCAGTGGATAGATAGTCATGGCGGGCTGAAGGTCCCTTGGGGTGTTTGTCCCTCTTTTTATAGTTTCTGTCCCCCTCTTAAAAAATATTTCCACGAGACAAGAAGTTTACACAGATATTCCTGGCCGCTTTCTTGTCACATCTTTGAGCTTTCTTTGTTTCCCCTCCAGTTTGATGGTTCTATTTACTGCTTAAATGCAAGTTAACAGAGCACCCATTCCTTTGTGTGAGACAGATCTATTTGCCAACCTCAGTGTGAAACATGTGTTAAGACTATATACTAGAATTTTATATGTTCACATACAGTAAAAACAATGAGCGTTACATGGCACCTTATAGACTAACAGATTTGTTTGAGCATAAGCTTCTGTGGGCTCTAACTCACTTTGTCAGATGCATCTGATGAAGTGGGTTGGGGCCCATGAAAGCTTACACCCAAAGAAATCTGTTAGTCTATAAGGTGCCACAGGACTCTCGTTTTTACCGTACACAGACTAACACAGCTACTCCTCTGGATATTTGACATACAGTGTTTCTATACATATTTATCAGCACAACAATGACCAGCAAATAATTAATTTTTAAATGACACCTTAAAAAGCCTATTTGGTACAAAAGATCTTTACAATAGTGTATAGAGCAGTGGTTCAAAACCAGTGTGCCAGGGAACACTGGTATGCTGTGGCAACACCCAAAGTGTGCTGCAATCCTCCCTGAGAGCTGGAGTTAAAGTTCCCTCCCTACTCAGCCCAGCCATGTGGGCTGTGCAGGGCTGGGAAAAGGCAGGGGTTAAAGGAACAGGGAAGGCACTGGAACACAGTTCTGGGACCTCCTATTTTTAGGCAGGTAGCATTCCAGCCCCCCCCAAAAAACAGAGGAAGGCACTGGAATGCGGAGTTCCAGGGGTCCCCCTAAAAATAGCATGAGCAGCCGGAAAGCAGCATTTCAGTGGCCCCACCTTAAGCCCAGCCAGCAGATTACCGCAGGAGGCTGGGAATGTGTGAATCTCCCCCTGCGGGGTGCAGCAGCTTGTGTCAGCTAGCCTGCAAAAAGCCAGGTAAGGGCTCTGGGGTGGAGGGCTGCTGTGTGTGTGTAGCAGAGGTGGGTAGAGTGGATGTGTGGCAGAGGGTGTGTAGCTAGGGTTGTGGGGTGGCTGTTTGGCTGGGGGGGGTGTAGCCGGGGGCTGGAAGCCTAGTTCTGGCATCTTCAGTGATGGGAGGGTCCATCACAGGCACCAGGGGGCTGAGGGAGGAGAGCACTGGACCCACTGGGGTGAGAGGGAGCAGCAGTGAGGTGAAGATTTGCCCTGGGGGGGCAGGGAGCCACTGTGGAGAAGGGGGAATTGAGTGCTGTGCCATGCTCCCCTGCCCTACCTTCCCACTCCCCAAGTTCTCCCCTGCCCCCTCAAGCCACTCTTGTTCTGCCATCCTCTCTCTTCCCTTGCCACCCTTGTGCTGTCCCCCATATGGCTGCCCTTGTCCTCTTTTGCCACCCCTGCCCTGCTCTGCTCCCCACACTCACTTCTGCCACTGCATATGACTCCTGACCTCCCCTGTTTTGCCACCTCTGCTCTGCTAACCCTACTACACCACATAGGAGCATTTCTGAAACACTGTGCTATGGTTCATGATATTCATAAGTAATTTAAATTAATTTGAATATTCATGAGGTTTTTTTTTTTATGGCAGTGTGCCTCAAAAAATTTGAAGGTATCAAGGTGTGCCATCATAGAGAAAAGGTTGGAAACTACTGGTATAGAGTGTGAATGTAGGGATAAATTCTATCAGAAAGTGATATGGACAATTCTGTTTATTCCAAAGGAACTATATGGATGTGTGTGAAAGACTTCACTGGTAATTATTATGGAATCACTCAGTGATTCCCAATCTTTTTGGTTGGAGGGCTACAAATATACTTCTTGCTACCTTGAAGAGATGCCACTCCACATCAGCAGCATCTCATCCCCCACCCAACTGCAGCCAGACAGAAAAAATTCAGCAAGAAAGTTGCCTTATCACTGATATCCCATTTCCCTGGCTGCAGCAGGGAAATGGCATGTGTTCTATAATCCTATGTGCTTCACCTGGGTCCCTAGGCAATGGCTTCCTTCTTCAACCAGAAGGATGAAAGATCAATGCTCCCCTCTCTCTGGCTCTAGCAGGGACCCCAGAGCCTATCTACCTAGATGGAGCCCTTTACCATGCTTCCTGCTACAGCAGGGGAAGCAAGCTATTTCTTCTCTCCCCTTTCACTGCAGCAAGGAGCCTGCACTTATCTTTTTGCCCTGAAAAAACATGTTCTGCCTGGGTCCTTAGGCAGCAGCTCCCTTCTGCAGCCAGTAGGAGGACAACCAGAGGCCACTTTGGAAGCCCTCCCATGGGCCACTTTTGGCCCCCAGGCCACAGGTTGGGAATCGCTGGGATAGCTCTTCCAGGACAAATGTGAATAACAATAATCCTGCACTTTGCAAGCTGAGAAGAGTTGCAAGTACCTACACTAAACTTCTATACACACCTTCTGTATTAGTGTTTAAATATCACAAGGAACCCAACTGCTTACAAGCAACATTAAATTTCTGGAAGTTGGTAAGTATTGTAGTCCTTATATTAGATATCTTGAATGAGTTCAACTGACATCATAATAATGTCCAGTGCAGGAACACCTCAAGAATTTCTGCTTTGCTTACTTGAACAAAATCAACATTCAAACCGGAACAATAAAGCAACTCAGGGATATAAGTGATGTGAGATATTTCGCCTTTACTGAAAGCTTCCAAAGTAGCAGGGTGATTAGTTGTCCTGCAAAACTCATGTTTTAGGGTAGGGGTCTCAAACTCAAATCACCATGAGGGCCGCATGAAGACTAGCAGAGAGCTGCATAAGGACTAGTACATTAGCCCAAGGGCTGCACCACAGAAATCTTTTCATACAACTATATTGCAAATATTGGTAACAACATTGTTGTTGAGGGCCACAGGAAATACCCTTAGGGGCCACATGCGGCCCATAGGCCGCATGTTTCAGACCCCTGTTTTAGAGGCAATGATAATTAATCTGTGATTTTAATAAGGACAGCTCTTTTATAAAAGTTCAGATGATCCTGTGATGAAGTATATTTTCTTACCTTGCTCCAGAGCACAATCTGCACTTGATGCATAGGACCAACATGAGGAATTCTTTGGATGCTCATGATGTCCTTTCTTGAGGAGAGTTCAATCCACATAATTTCTTCCCAGAGACTCACTCCCACTTCCATTATATTTAGAGTGCAGTTACTAGCTTGCACTTGCTACACAGAGTCATTGCAATCTATAAGCAATACCCTGCTGGGTTCTAGCACCTGCAGAAAGGAAGGGTCATAGCAGAAACAGCCACCGTCCCTGTTATATCGCCTAATAACACACACATCACAGAAATAAAGTGGACCAGATTCTATAATTTGAGTGAAGTGCATTGACAAAATTTGAACAGTGTGTTGAACCAGATTTTGGCTGGTTTGGTGCATTTGATAGAAGCCACAAAAGTGCAGAGCAACAATAGACAACACTTGGGTCTCCCATGCAAAATATCATTCCTACGTACATCTAAAACATTAGAGGCAATTTAGTTAGACACAATGATAAAGACCATATCTCTCCTCATGTGATACCTTAGCAGTTGTAATCATACAAAAACATCAGAGGCAAGAGCTTAACCGGCTTAAATAGTAGGGAACAGCTTGAGTCAGGAGTCTTGGATTCAACCTTAATTCCCTTCTTTGGTATCCCAGAGTCTGTCCTACACAGCAAGCACTGACCTAATTACATAGAATCATAGGGTTGGAAGGGACCTCATGAGATCATCTAGTCCAACCCCCTGCCAGAGGCAGGACGACTCCCACTAAACCATCCCAGTCATGGTTTTGTCCAGCTGGGCCTTAAACACCTCCAAAGATGGAGATTCCACCACCTCCCTAGGCAGCTCATTCCAATGCTTCACCACTCTCCTAATAAGAAAGTTTCTCCTAATATCCAGCCTCGATCTCCCTAATTGTAACTTGAGACCATTGCTCCTCGTTCTGTCCTCCTTTACTACCGAGAATAGTCGAGCTCCATCCTCCTTGGCTCATCCCTTCAAGTAGTTGAAGGTTGCTATCAAATCCCCCCTCAATCTTCTCTTCTGCAGACTAAATAAGTCTAATGCTTTCAGTCTTTCCTCATAGGGCTTGTGCTCCAGCCTTTTAATCATTTTGGTTGCCCTCCTCTGAACTCTCTCTAGCATGTCCCTGTCCTTTTTGTGGTGGGGAGCCCAAAACTGAACACAGTATTCTAGATGTGGCCTCACCAGTGCAGAATAGAGGGGAATGATCACATCCCTTGATCTGCTGGTAACACTTCATTTGATGCAGCCCAGTATGCCATTGGCCTTTTTGGCAGCAAGAGCACACTGCTGACTCATATCCAGCTTCCCATCCACCATGACCCCCAGGTCCTTTTCTACAGTGCTGCTACTTAGCTGAATGTTTCCCAGCCTGTAGCAGTGCATGGGGTTTTTCCGTCCCAAGTGTAGGATTTTACACTTGTCCTTATTGAAGCTCATAAGATTTCTATTGTTCCACTGTTCCAATTTATCTAGGTCTCCCTGAATCCTGTCCTTGCTCTCCAACGTGTCTACTAGTCCCCCCAGCTTGGTGTCATCCGTGAACTTACTGAGAGTCTAGTCTATTCCATCATCCAGATCATTGATGAAAATGTTGAACAGAACCGGCCCCAGGACTGACCCCTGGGGCACGCCACTCATTACTGGTTGCCAGCTAGACATGGAACCATTGATTCCTACACGCTGAAACCGTTGATCTAGCCAGTTTTATATCCACCCTATAGTCCACCTATCCAACCCATACTTCCTTAATTTGCCAATGAGAATGCTGTGGGAAACTGTATCAAAAGCCTTGCTAAAATCAAAGTATATGACATCAACGATTCTTCCTGCATCCAGAAAACCAGTCATCTGATCATAGAAGGAAATGAGATTGGTCAGGCATGATTTACCCTCGGTGAATCCATGCTGACTGTTCCTGATCACTTTATTTTCCTCTATGTGTTTGAGGATGGATTCTTTGAGAACCTGCTCCATCAACCTTGACTCTGCATGGCTTGGGGAGGTGGTGTTACTAAGTTTGTTCAGAGAGGCACTTGCATTGGCAGGAGCCAAATTTAAGTGAAGACACTTCAACGGGTAGGTCAACACACATCAATTTATGATGACCTAACCCTGTAATGTAGACCAGGCCTAAGTTTAACATCATTTGCACAGGTTTAGAAATATCGCAAAAATATAACTATGGTACAGTTGCACACTTAGGTTTGTTTGTTTTGTTGTTGTGGGGTGAACTCATGTCTTTAAAAGACCAAAAGCTGGCATTACCAGATTATCCCCTAATTATATCTAAGACATCATTGTCTTGTAGAGCAGAATGTCACCTTCTGAACCATCACAACTGCTTCCAATTGCATTGCTGCTGGTATAGCACAGAGGTATAAAAAGAAAGCAAAATACTGGCTTATTTGTAAAGGTTCCATTTCCTATAATGTGGGTTTGCTAAAATGTTTCCAAATCATTGCCTTTTCTATCTGTTTATCCCAATGGTACCACACTAGGAAGACAGAAAATAGAGCACCCAGCACCAGGTTTGCCTTCAGATCCATTAATACTCATTTTATTCACTTGACTAAATTTCTTCTTTTTATCTAATACAGTCAGGGGTACTTAAGACTTGTGCTTGATGACTATGTCCTATCTTTTGGTAGAAGCCCTGACACAGCACTTAGGTTCTATTAAAAAGGCACCCTCATGAAATTATTTGTCAAAGAAACTGGAAGGAACCATGAGAGGTCAACAAGTCCAGTCCCCTGCACTCATGGCAGGACCAAGTACCCTCTTAAACTATCCCTGACAGGTGCTTGTCTAACCTGCTTTTAAACACTTCCAATGATGGAGAGTCCACAACCTACAGCAACTTATTCCAGTGGTTACTCACCCTGACAGTTAGGATTTTTTTCCTAATGTCCAACCTAAACCTCCCTTGTTGTAATTTAAGTCCATTGCTTTTTGTCCTATCATCAGCAGTTAAGGAGAACAGAATTTCTCCCTCCTCCTTGTGACAAACTCTTAGACACTTGAAAACTATTACGTCCTCTCTCAGTCTCCTCTTTTCTAGACTAAACAAATCCAGCTTTTTCAATCTTCCCCCATAAGTCAAGTGTTCCACACCTCTAATCATTCATTTTGGACTTTCTCTGAACTTTCTCTGATTCGTCCACATCTTTCCTGAAATGAGGTGCCTAGAACTAGACACAAAACTCCAAATGAGGCCTGAAGGGGGCAGAGTAAAGCAGAAGAATTACTTCTCATGTCTTGCTTACAATACACCTGTTAATAAATTCCAGAATAGTGTTTGCTTTTTTTGAAACAGCATTACACTGACTCATATTTAGCTTGTGGTCCACTATGACCCCCAGACCCCTTTCCACACTACTCTTTCCCAGGCAGTCATTGCTCATTTTGTATATGTGCAATGGATTTTTCTTTCCTAAGTGGAGTACTTTACAGTTGTCTTTATTGACTTTCATTCTGTTTACCTCAGATCAATTCACCAGTTTATCCAAATTATTTTGAATTGGGATTCTACCCTCCAAAGTATTTGCAACCTGTCTCAGCTTGGTATCATCAGCAAACTTTATAAGTGTACTCTCTATGCCATCATCTAATAATTGATGAAAATATTGAACAGAACCAGACCCAGAACCCATACCTGCAGTACCCCACTAACTATGCCCTTCCAGTATTACTGTGAACCGCTGATAACTACTCTCTGGGAGTGGCTATCCAACCAATATTTCACCCATCTTATACCAGGTGCATTCAGGCTGCATTTCCCAAGTTTGTTAATGAGAAGGTATTGCAAGACCTTATCAAAAGCCCTACTAAAGTCTAGATACACCACATCTACTGATTCCCTTCTATCCACAAGGGTTGTTATCCCATTATAGAAAGTTATCAGGTTGGTTTGACATGATTTGTTCTTCATAAATCCATGCTGACTGTCACTTAGCACCTTATTCTCTTCTAGATGCTTGCTAATGGATTCCTTAACTATTTGCTCCATTATTGTTTCTGGTACAGAGGTTAAGCTGACTGGTCTATAATTCCCTGGGTTGTCCATATTTCCCCTTTTTATAGATGGGCACTGTATTTGTTCTTTTCCATTCCTCTGGGACCTCTCCAGTCTTTCATGATTTTTCAGAGATAGTAGCCAATAGCTCAGATATATCCTGTGCCAGCTCCTTGGGCATTCTAGAATGCATATTATCAGCCCCTGGTGACCTGAAGACATCTAACTTGTCTAGGTAGTTTTTAACTTGTTCTTTCCCTATTTTAGCTTTTGATACTGTCCCCTTTATAATGCCTTCCCCTACATTAGGCATCCAGTCACCACCGACCTTCTCAGTGAAGATCAAACTGAAGACATCATTTAGTTCCTCTGCCATTTCCAAATTTTCTGTTATTGTTTTTCCCTTTTTGTTGAGCAATGGACCTATGCTGCCCTTCATCTTTCTCTTATTTTATTTATTTATTTATTGTTACCCTCTATGCCTTCAGCTAGTTTGATCTCAGTTTGTGCCTTGGCCTTTCTGATTTTTGCCCTACATAACTGTGTTATTTGGTTATAGTCATCCTAGCTCACATGGAACAATTTGTGCTTTATTTTTCACATGTTCTGCTTTTAAAAGACTAACAACATTTAAGGAGTCCGCTTCCATGAGAGGTGTCAAGCACCCTCAAATCTCATCAAGTTTGATGGGATTTGAGAGCCATAAAACATCTGATAGGATAACTTCCAGGCGGAAGATAAAATACAAGACTATTCTAAGCCTCTATGTGCATTTTAAAGGGTAGTAACAGACTAAGGCCAAAGCTTATGAAAAGGTAACATGTTACTTTTAAATTTACTAATTGCAAAAGTAATTCACAAAAGTTCTTCCCCAGACTCAAACAGATGGAGATAACCTTCCTACTTCTAATGCTCTCTCTACTGTAATTCTATGTACATTCCAGGTAGTGTGACTGATTATGCCCCTACTCCTTTAAAGTGCACCCTGATAATATACAGGGCTAATGTCAGAAGCTATTAGTAACTCTCAGACACAATATATCTACATCCCCACATTTTCCCCTTACACGGCACAACAACAGACAACAGGCATGCAAACTGCTCAGCTGCAACTGTTCCAAGTCGAATAATTACAACTTGTCAGAAAGAATTAATTTTCCCATTTCTCATAAAGATGTGTAAAAATTACCATGTTATTATACACTGACACTCTCTGGAGGCAGACACAAAATTTAATTTTGAATTCTTTCCGCATATTAAATTAAATCCATAAATAAGAGTTTAGGCATTCACTCGGAAGCATATGTTCATTGGGAGCGAAAGCCAACACGAGCCTGGCTGTAATGGCTGTTGTAATGTTTTAATAGCTCGCTTCTTCTAAGCACCAATAAATTTACATGATCATAACAGTCGTGGGCATACAAGAAGCCCATTACTGTCTGGGCACAAGCAGCAGCGTTAACAGGATGGAAAAATGGAAAAAGGAAAAAAAACCCTCTTAAATAAAATTAGACAACTGCACTTGTCAGCTGCTCCATGATTGAATTTTTAATATTGTGGTCAATTGGTCAAAACAAATAGTGGGAGAAAATATTTTAATGTATTTAAAATCCCCTTCTATGGTTAACAGTTTTTCACTCTACACGCACACACACAGAAAGAGAGAGAGATTAATTACTCTGTATTTTTGTTTTGTAAACACAGAGAAAAGAAGCAGGCATGCCCTCATACCTCCTTGCCCCACATTTGTCAGCACTCATCACAGGACTGCTACAGGCCGCACTGTAACTTAGCCCAATTGGCAATCTCCCTGCTTAAGTATGGAAGCTCAGGACTGCTATCGTTGTGGGGTTTTTGCAAGTCAGAGTGAAGTAAACTGGCACAGCTGCGTGCTGGCCCTGGGGCTGGGAGAGCTGGGTGTGCGGCTGGTCAGCAATGAGGTAAATTACTGAAAAAGCTGTGCTGATGGCAAGCCTACACACTGAGCACCATTGCTTGACTTGGCTGAAGGCAGCAATGTGACTGTATTACAGAGTAATGTCCTGAGACGCTGTCAGTTGTAGTCCTTAGTTTAGACCATTATTAAAGAATACTGCAGTGTTTTGGATGTTAAATAGAGACTAAAGAATTGCTACCTCATTTATTGACTTGCATATAATGGTCCAGCTTCTTCTCTCACCTATAGCAGGTAATTCCAGTGTACCTTGAGTGGCTTTACTCTCAAATCCACGCCAGGGTGGCTATGAACAGAATTTGGGCCCTTACATACTATATGCATACACATTTTCTCTATATGTGCACGCGCGCACGCACATCCTAGTATGATCGTAATCATCTTCATACAAAACATGTCCTGTGTGGTATCATTTGAAAACTAACTTGCTGGTCAATAATATTATGGTGTAGTAGCATTATATGTAAAGTTATAGAACATAAGAAAAACCACAACTGGAGTGTGTTTACCAGATAAGTCTGAGCAGGGTGTAAACCTGTGAACAAAGCAAGCCTCTATCTAGATGTCATCAAAGTTGATAAGCAATGACCTATCAAGTGGCCATTTCGCAGCAAGAAATGGAAACAGGGACAAACAGATCTCCATCTTAGCAAATTATTGCATGGAACTTTTTCACCACCAGACTCTGACATCATCCTTGCAGCCAGAATGAACGTTATCTAGGGGCACCCTTCAGGATTTTTTCCCATGAAAGCTCATGCAATAAATAAATTTGTTAGTCTTTAAATGCCCCAGGATTCCTTGCTTGTTTTGTATTTTAAAGGGTGACTGAACTATAAAACTGTAGGCCAAAGAGTTCCCAAAAACCTTTCCCTGTCTCTCTTTCTCTCTCATCTACAAAGAACAGCATATAGACTTTGGGAGCAGATCCTTACCTGAAACAGTCAGCAGTGTTACTAAGAACCTGTTTTAAGAATGTCACCCTGAACCAAGTCTAGTTAAAGTTTTAAAAGCATTTTATCTTTATTTCTTTGTGTACCCATTTCTGACTTTTACATCTTATATTTGCACTTACTTAAAACCAACTCCTTTGTTTAAATAATCTTGTTTTATTCTGTAATTAAAATTAATCTGGTATTGTGAACTGTTTGGGTAACTCCATTTTTGGTAAAACAAGCAAGGAGTCAAGTGGCACTTTTAAAGACTAACATTTATCTATCGCATGAGCTTTCAAGGGAGAAAAATCCCACTTCATAGCAGACTGTAGTATACTGATCCCCTTAAAGGGGTAACGGAGCTCATATATCTGGGCTGGACAGTGCAGAACATATATCCTGGGAGAAAATCTGGGACAGAATGTGTTTTGGGATCATCTTGCACAGTAGCTGAGATTGCTGGAAACAGGGGTGTGACTGGTTATTGCTGACAGGCTGCCGAAAACAGAGTTGCTGGATCAAAGCTGGGACTATACACAGACACCAAGGGTGCGACCTGCACATTGACAAATATTTTGAGAGCAGCCAAGGTGGCATCTATAGCAGCAAAGCATTGTGAGGCATCCAAAGTTTCAGGGCTAGGTGACATCCCATCACATTGGTCTGGACTGTACCCCGACTGTCACAGTTCTAAATCTTCATTTATCTGTCCCATTACTTTGGATTTGAAGCACAAAAGTTCATAATTAGTAATTGTCCCTTAATGACTCTTGTGTGCCTCATTCTGTAATGAGCCAATCCAGGGTTCATGACATCAAACTTCATCACCATTGCAATAACTATGATGCCACCAGCTATGGCAGTGGAACTCCAATGACTGAGTCAGGCAGGAGATGTCTGACTATGGAAAAGCTCATGATGTTGGTACTGAACAGTATCAGTATGGAAAACTAATCCTTTTACTTCTCAGATTAGAGTTTAAATTCAGCCTAGACTGACGGAAAGCAAAAGCTCTTAGCTTTTGAATTTGACTGTGATCTACAATATATGAAACAAATCAGTGTTCTAAATCAAGTTCCAAGCACACATCACAGTACGTAGCACTTGAGGTGGAAATCTCAGTTGCAAGATGAAGAACTGTGGAAACTGAAATACCATCTCATCCTTCAAGCCAGCATTGGGGTGTGATGAGCTACAAAGGAGAAGCTTACACTGTCACTGTCCATGGTGTGCATGTCCTTTATGGAGAAAAGGTTTGCCTATTTAGTACTTTTCCCCATCACAGAATTCAGTTGTTCATACATAATAGCATCTCAATATTCAGCAATGTTGGGGAAGGAAATAAAATGAAAACAACAGGAGAGTTAAATGGAGTTTTGCTGAAGTTTATAAAGTTTGACTGAGTGTGGTGGTAGCTCTTTAAGCACTCACCATTTTGAGTCAGATGATTCACAGATGGAATGAGAAAAAAAAAAGATCTTTGAAGAATGTTGACATTTTCATATTTGTTTTGGTGAGTCTAAAACCAAAAGAAATGGTTACTTACTGTAACCGTTATTCTTCAAGATGTGATGCAGATGTGCATTCCTGGTAGGTGTGTTCATGCCACATGTACAAAGCCAGAGACTTTTGCCTAGCACTACTGGCAAAAGGGGTATTGCTTGTGCCTTGTGTCCCTAAGTATCTGAGGCAGTATCTAAGCCCCTCCCCTAAGTATCTGAGGCAGTGCCATCCTGACCCCTTTCATTTCCTTTGCACCAAATGTCCAGGGGAAGATTCTGATGCAAAAGGGATGGAGGGTGGGTTGTGAAATACCTGTCTGCATCACATATTGAGGAACCACAGTTCAAGTAAGTAAACAATTCTTCTTTTTATTTGGGTTGATGCACATGTGTGTTCCAGATAGGTGACACACCAGCAATACTTCTATAAGAGGTGGGCACAGAATTAGAGCAGGGATTGTTGGATCACTCTTTCAACATTAACATCTACTCTGGAAAATGCAATGATTGTGTAATGGTCCATAAATATGTGTATGGAGAATCATGTGGCTCCCCTGCAAATGTGCAATGTGGAAATGTCACTGAAGAATGCTACTTACATTGCCTGGGCTCTCATTCAATGACCCTATATGTGCTGAGGAGGCGTAGCTGATGCTATCTCATACACAGTTTTGATACAAGACATTATCCAGTTAGAGATGGTGTATGTAGACACCATTTGTCCCTTCATACAATCTGCAGATGATATGAACAGGTGAGGTGAAACATGGAACTGTTCAGTCCTGCTCAGACAAAAAGCTAGACATCATATATGGAAGCATTGCTCCTCTGGGAACGAATGCAGTTTAGGGAGAAAAACAGGCAAATACACCACAGTACAGGCAAATGAAACTGAGAGACCACTTTGGATAAGAACTTTGGGGGCAGTCATAGGATTACCTTTCCCTTTAAAACTGCATATAAGGAGACTCCACAATCAAAGCCTGCAACTCACCCACTCTCCTGGGAGAGGTAATGACTATCAAAAAAACAGGTTTCAGAGATAGAAGGACCAGTGGATAGGATTTAAGAGGTTTGAATGGAGGCCCCAACAGTGTTGCTAAAACAGTGTCCAGTTCCTCCAGAAGGATGGTTCTTAGAAAAGAGAACACAGGCAAAGAAGTTCTTTTAAAAATCTCATCACCATGGCACTGGATTTCTTTGGATGGGGGGTGAAATGCTGATATTGCTGCCAAGTGCACTCTTGGGGAACTAAAAGTCAAGCCTAATTTCTGAGGGTGTAGCAGGTGCTCCAAGATATTTGGGATGGAACTCCCTACTTGGTGGGCCCCATGGGTCAGAAACTACACAGACAACCTTTCCCATCTCTATGAGGAAGCTGGGAAGGAGAGGAAATGGAATGGGAGACCCTATGCAATCTAACAGGGACTCAATGAACTCTATTATTCAGTGGATGTCAGTGTTGACTTTGTGATATTTAGAATGAGTCACAAACATTTGTGTAAACATTGCATAATGTTGACATGGGTGAGAACCTCCTCCCTGGACCAGTCCTTCAGCATCCAGTCGTTGAGGCAAGGAAAGATGAGGATTTCCTTCCTCCTGAGGTACACCATGACCACTGCAACACTTTTGATGAAGGCTCAAGGGGGCAGAAGAAAGGCTGAACAGGAGAACCATATACTAAAAATGACATACTATGAAATGAAGAAACTTCCTGTACCTTGGTCAAATGGCCACATGAAAACAAGCATCCCAAAGGTCCAGAGAAGTGAATCATTCATTCAGAGCCCATGAGGGAGGATATCTAAAAGAATGATCATGAAGAACCTTGTGTATTTGATGAATTTGTTGAATACACAAAGGTCAAAGATGGGCTGCATACCATCCTTGTATTTTTGGTATTAGGATATACCAGGAGTCAAAACTGTGACCTCAGTTTTCTCACAGAATTTCCTCCACCACTCCTATTAGCAGAGAGCTGGCCTCCTCAAAAAACAGTGGCTCATGAAAGGAGTCCCAAAGTGGGATGGGGAGGATGGGTGGAAAGGGATGATGTAGCCCAGTCTGACACTATCTAGGACCCAGCTGTCAGACATAATCAAAACCCAGACATTTTAAATGGCAGCCAATCCTGTCCTCAAAAGGAACATTGGGACAATGTGGGCAAAAGAACAACTGTAATGAAGCTCTGAAGTACAGTCAAGAGGAGTGCTTAGTGGAGAACAAACAGACAAGACAAGCCCTGAGTTCAAGTGCTTCTTTTTGTGAGATCTGTCTCTTTTGCAGGGATAGTCTCACTGTTTTGGTAGGGGAGAGAAGGGCTGTGTGAAAGGATGCTATGGCCTATACAGCTGTTATTGCTGAGTCCTATATTGGTGTCTCTGCGTATGTGGTGTGCATACTTTTAAAGACTTTAAGGTAGCCCTCAAATCCTTAAAAGAATGTAGAATTTCCTTAGTTTTGTCGAAAACAAGCTCCAGGCAACAAAACACACGTCCTCAAACCATTTGTTGGACATCCAAAGCAATCCCAGAATTTTCAGGCCATGAAGCCATCCTCATAGCGGTCACAGAAGCCATCATTCTGGCCAAAGTGTTCGCAACATCAAGGGTGGATTGCAGTGATGTCTTGGCCACCAAGTGACCCTTGGTGACAAAACCTCCAAAACTCATCTTGAGAGACCTCAGACAATTGATCCTCACACCTGGACATAGCCAACTAATTGAGAAAGTCATATTAGGACAGCAAAGCTTATTGGTTTGTGATCCTCATCTGTAATGACAATGAGGTATATACTGAATCCTTCTAACTGAAGGGGTCCAGCCGCTTGAACAATCTATTTTTGGGGGTGTACTTGAAAGTGCCTTGCCAGGCTTTGTCATTCACTGCCGTGACCACTAGGGAGGTTAAGGCTGGATGGGAATAAAACCCCTTATGTCCCTGCACAGGCACAAAACAATGCTTCTCTTAATGCTCTGCCACTGGCAGCCCCCAGTCTGGTGTACGCTAAAGAGCTCTTGGTGGTTCAAGGATAACTTCATTAATCACAAGGAGCACGCTCCTGGGAACAGAGAATGTCCTTGAGTTTATGGATATTCTCCTGGAGAAACTTCACATGAATGGAAAAGGATGAGGCCACCCAGTGAAAAGGTTCTTGCACTCCTTAGAGTCCTTAAAGATAGAAGAAGAGGATGAACCAGGTAGCATCGCACAGTCCAGGTGAGGACAAGGCCTTTGACTGAGCCACCATCAGGTCCTTCTCCTGAGACAGCATCTCTAGATGCAGAAATGCCAATGGTCACACAGGAAGGGGAACTGTGGGCACCTGGACTTGTGGCTGATCTGCAGTCACCACTGTCACATGGAGACCTAAATGATGACCTCCAGGAGCAAGGTCTCACTCAGGCAATGGGGGCCTCTGCTATGGGACAGACACTGGTAACCAGTAGGGACTGGTCCAGTCTTGGCGCAGAAGCCAATCCTGGTAGCCAAACTAGTGCACTGGTGGCCTTTGGACCTATTCTACTGAAGTGGAGCTAGAGGGGGAGCCTTATTTGGAAGGGGGAGAGCCCCTGGATCTTAGAAATATAAAAGGAGCAACTCCAAAGGGGGCCAACAGGTGATGTGACTCTTCTGTGATGAACAATGAAGCAAGAATCAGCATTTGCGATGGAGCTGGTACAGTGCTGCAGGTGCAAACAGTAGTGCCAGAGTCCCTCAACATTAAAGGTGGAGACAATTATCTTGGAATCATATGTAGTGTCAATTGTATTGGCGCCAAGGAAGGCCCCAGTAAGACCCTATACCCACTCCAGGGCCCTGTCCATCCTGACCACTTGAAGGGGAGTTTCTTGGTGCCATGCTGAGGAACTCAAGGGTTCAGCAGCATGTTCCAGCAAAGAAGTCATCCACAGGCACCAGCCAGCCAATGTCTTGGACCTGCGGCGGGGATGGGACCAAAAGATAGATAAGGTCTTCCAAAGCCTGGTATGCCAACATCACAGACACAGCTGGTACAGACATCACTCCTGTCGGTACCAGACTCAACTGACATCCTGAGGCTGGAACCAGTTTTGCACTCCTTACCCTTTAATGAGGGAAGTCAGAGGTATCCATGCCATACACCAGAGTTGGTTCATGTTCTTCTTAGAAGGGACAATTAAGCCACATCAAGACCTGAAGTGCTCATGATTAGTCTTATGAGGCCCCTTGTTTTATGCTGATGATGGAGAAGGCCTCTTGACCCTCATCAGAGAGACTCCTGCTATGTAGCAAGATGCTGCAGCACTTTCTGAGCCTGAGGGTGATCTGTGATCCGAGGAAGGCTTCAGTACTGTGTCAGGACACGTGGCCTGTTCAAGCAGGTGCTATTGAGGCAAAGGCCCCTTGCCACCTTAGTCCTCTTTTTTTAATGATCTTCATATCAAACAGTGCTCTTTAAGATGGGTTTCACCCAAGAAAAGCAAGACTATATGTGGGGTCACTGTTGGGATTCAACAGTCTACATGAAGGGGTATCCTTGAATCCCCGTGAGGGCATTCTCAAGGACCACTGCTGCTAACACTTTAGTCCTTTTTTTAAAGCAAACGCACAGACTGATTAACTATCTACCTGCCAGGAACAAGACTAAGGCCAGGACTACACTTCAGCCCTAATATTGGTATAACTACATTGTTCTGGGATATGAAAAATCCACACCCCTGATAGCCTTAGTTATACTGATCTAATTACCACCCCATATGTAGATAGTGCCTTGTTGGAAGAAGAGCTTCTCCTGCCACATAGCTATCATCTCTTGGGGATGTGGATTAAGTACACCAATGGAAGAAGCTCTCATCCTGGCATAGTAGCATCTTCACTAATGTGTCGTACATGAAGACAAGCCCTAAGAAGAGGATGAATGAAAAGTTATGAGACTAGAATCACACAGAGCTATGATGCCAGTTGATGGGCAGAAATACAGGGGGGGATGGGGCAGTGTCACCTTATACAGCCACAAGAGGGGCTAGACATGAAGCAAAAGCTCTGCTCCCTATGGATATTGCTACACAAAAGTCTCCAGCTCTAGCACACAGGGTGTCCATGCACTATCCACATCTACTAGAAAAAGAATTTTGCAGAATTCCTTCAGAAAGCATTCTTGTATGGAGGGACTGGACAGTTTAAGGGATTGTGGTACAGACCCTTCCCCTCTAGACCAGTGGTACTCAGCCACCATGTTCGGATACATTACTGTGTCGTCACACAGTAGTGTGTTGTGGAGAGCCAGGGAAATGGCTGAATTCAGTTTTGGCTGGGGTGTCCTGTATGGTAGTGATATGCTGCAGAAGGTTTAGAACCACAGCTCTAGACAGGTAGCTGTTATCTAACCTAGACTAGAAGTGACTGAAAGGCTTTACCAGCCGATGGCTGTTCAGTGGCCAATATGAAATGAGTCTGTAGCCTCCATACAGATCCTAGTGGTCAATGCACACCACAAAATGCACCAATACATTTGGTATTAACAAGTACTTTTGTTAATGGTCTCAGAAAGGGGATGTGGGCATAGAAAATGAACAAACCCTTGGCTTTTTTCAAGCGGGTCCTCTGCATAAAGACTGAGACACTGATGGAGCAGTGAAACATACTATGCATTGCTACTTTCTCTGAGTAAATGGAAGATTGCATTTAGAATAGAACAAAATTTCTAGTGCTCTTATTCTGGGAACTTCTCACATACATGAAAGTTGACAATAACATTTTAAAAATAATTTCCCCCAGTTTTCCTAAAATAAAAAAAAATTGAGCCACTGTTGCTATCAGTTTACTTCAGTATAGATGCATTTGTGTTTTCTAATCTGTGTGGTCATTCTTGGGAATAAGGCCATCCATGTTGTTATCTCACCTTGGTATTTTTTCCCCCAAAACAAAAAGATATATTTGACTCATTTACTTCTGTGGCTCTAATCCCACTTGAGAGGAAACTTCTTAAGAGTGAGCAAAAAGTTACCTCAGCGTAAAATGTAGAAACTTCAGTTACCAGATGGTTATAATACATAGAGAGAGAGACAGAGATGAGGAAAAACAGCCTTGATGTGACAGCAAAGTCCTGAGGCAACCTAGTAGTCTCTCTGTGTTTGAAAAACAGCTTCTCTACCAAAATGAACACAATATACTCTTCATCTAGAACTATGCCCTTAAGCTTGGGTTGGAAGAGGAAAGAAAACTTCTCATTGAAGTCTATTTTAATTAGGACTGCAGAGAATCAATCTGAATGAGAACCTGCCTTTTTTCTTTTTAGCTTTAAACCCAAACTCAAGTTTGTAGAAATCTGGAGTGAGGGTTGAAACCAAGTGAACTGCTGAAACAAACTTGCATTTTAAGGTGTTTTGGCTTAAATATTAAAATTCCATCCAAAAAACTTGTACACAGAAGTGACATGACGTGGATGGTTTCTTACGTTTCATCAGTCTGTTTCACCCATACGATCCTCAGTCTGGTTCTGTCATAAAAGCCAGACAACGCTAAAATTTATTCAGCATTTGCTTTGCTGACAAAATATGCATCGATTATTGCTGCCTTTATCCTGTTCTCTCTGATCTTCCCATTTGTTTCTCTCCATTTGGGTATATGGTGTCCTCGCAAAAATGAGGTTCCAAAGCTTTGTTGGATGCTATTGTTCTATATAGAAGGTTTATGTATTTGGAGGACCAAGCAGGGGTGAGGCAGATGCCGCACTTAATAATAGACTTTCTGGAAGTTCATTTCTTTCTGGCATTTCTATCATAGTCATTGCTGAGATACTGGCATGACTGAACTTGTTCCAGGTCCGATACTTTTACAGTTTGAATCACAGAAGTAGGAGCTAGAAAGAAATCATGTAATGTACTTCCCTTATCAAGTGCATGAGTGCTCTACCCCAGCAACTGGTGTGTGTGATTATTGTGAGATAATACTTTTAAAAGTTTCAGAAGGCAGGGCTTCTTCATTTCTTGTACAAGATCAGGTCCATTCTGTATACTAAATGAAGCAGGAGTCTTGTGGAAAAAAATTTACATGTGATCATGTGAACACTGTAACATAAAGCTAACTCACAAGGGGGATGAATTAAAATTGCATAGGTGACCTTAATTCTGGCATTTCCTAACTTTTGACTGAGTTTGCCACCTGAAAAAAGTGTTGTTTTTCTACAGTTGTTTGAGTGTAATAGATTAATCACTTCTTTAAATGTTACCTAGCTGTGTCTGATTGCTATTGCATTTTTGTTAGCTAGAAGTGGTTATTAAAGGTGTTGGGGAAGGGGACCATCAGGGTGGGGGGCATTCATGTGCAGACTCATCCTGTTAGCAAGTGCCTGGTCCCCAGGGAAAGATACTGACCACTTTGCTGCAGACTGACTGTGGCAGTTGAAGGTTGGCCCTTTATGTAGAGGAAACTGAAATCTTACACAAAGAAGCCACTCCAGGGAAATCTAGGAATGACCAAATTTCAAGAGAGAGCATGGACTGAGGGTTTATGTTTTTGTTGGGGTTAGCTCTAAAACTAAACCCCAGTTCTAAAGATTCTGTTCGGAGAGGATGAGAATGCCACATTTTACAGCATGCATGAGTGAGACAAAAGGACCCCAAATCTATTTTGCTTTAGGAAGATAGGAACAAACAATAATAAGTAATAACCCTAGATTTTACATATTCAAGCTGGATTCTAGACTGAGTGTTTGGGAATATGATAGGAGAGCCGATTTGAGAGATACCAATGCTAAATTAAATAAAAATCAACTAATACTTCCCACAGTTTTCACTAGATGCCTAGGTTCAGGGCAGAGGATTTCCCAGCTGACCTGTGGCATGAAATGCCCTTTGATGCTTCTGAATTCCAGTCCCCAGTGTAGTCATGTTACCTACCAGATGAGCTGATCAGGGCATTTTATCTTGGGTCTCCTGCTGCCATCCCATGACAGCATAAACAGGTATTTCAATGAGCCTGTTGGAAGCTACCTGGCATAGTCCTTTGGGGATTCTAACTGACACCAGTCATCAGTGGACTGTGAAAAAGCTCAGAACTGAGCACATTTCACCTCCTCTCTATCTTCTGTCTCAATAGGAGCAGAACCTCTCTGGTGTTCTGAATCTGAGGTTTGAGAGTTTAAAGAAAATCTGTGTCCCTATCTCCCATGAATTTTAATACTGTGCAGAGCTACCACACAAGACAACAAGGTGTTGGCCAGCACATTCTTCATTCTTTGCCAGCAGAAACAGGTGTTTTGTCCATGGAGGACTCTGATAAGAGAGCTGGCTGCTATAAAGCCTTCAGTTTTTTCTGTTTTATATGCAGGTAGAAACAAGAATTTCCTTTCCCCCTAACATTTTAGGGAAAGGTGGTATTGGGTGAATCAAACCATTTCCACTTGTGCTCCAAAGTAACACAAGTTCAGAAATTTCATGAAACCACCTTAACATATTTCCTGTAGCTCTGACTTTAGGCTGTTTATGACACTGTCTTGACTCATGGTACATAATCCCAAAACACTTCATGTACAGACTTAACACACAGGCACACAAACTACATGCCAGGATTGTTTCCCCCTCCAGAAAAGAAGCGGCAACCTCTAGGATGAAACATGGAAATCCTTCAATAACATATAGCAGCACCATGGTTCAGGAGAAGAATTCAGACTGACAGAATGTCATTTCTGGAGCTAACATTTGGTCAGAACACCAGAGTTACTTCCCCTTCATGAAAAATGCCAGGGGAATATAACTAATACAGTAGGCAGCACCTCAGTTTACATCTCCTCTTGTATATATTGCCC
Source organism: Podocnemis expansa (assembly GCA_007922195.1). NCBI lineage: Eukaryota > Metazoa > Chordata > Testudines > Podocnemididae > Podocnemis > Podocnemis expansa. The sequence continues at coordinate 13,618,439 of ML682017.1, forward strand.
CAGAACCCTTATCAATCCACTGCCTGTGAAACCATGCTAAGGAAGTTCCAAAGGGATGACCATATTAGTCTAGTTCAGCAAAACAAACAAGGAGTCCTATAGCCCTTTTAAACACCAACAAAGTTGTTTATCACATGAACTTTCATGAGCAAAATTCTCACTTCAAAACAGCTGACAAAGTGGGATTTCCTCCTACGAAAGTGCATGCTAAGGAATTAGGTCAGTGTGGTCTGATGGCCTGGTGCTGCTGGGAAAGGAGCAAAGAAGAGAGAAATAGTGCACAAAGAGTATCATGGAGAAAACAGAGCTAATGCAGCATGCTCTCCATCCCCAAGCTTCCAGATACCCTCCTGTGCCCAACCCCAGTCATTTGAAGTGCTGGGACTTGTAGGACTCATGAAGGGAAGAGCCAGGGAGCAGCCAGTTTGCCAGAACCCACAGATTTACAAATGAGAGTTAATGCTTCTAAAAGTTCCCATGGTATCTCAGATCTGCCAGGAAAGAAAGCGTGGGTTAGTTTGGAAAAGCACTGCAGAGCTGCCCACTTTTTTAGGACTAAACCCTAAAATGATTATTTTAAAAAGTAATTTGCAAGCACAAAAATGTTGTATGTTTAAAAACATATTATGCCCAAATATATGAAAATTAACAGGTTACATTTAAAAATAAATAGATTATTTGACTCTTAATAGAACTAGTTATATATCCTAAGTCAGAACTGTTAACAGATACAAAAGAAAAAAAAATCCAGGTATTAAGCAAGTAACTCCATGGCCTTTCAAGCAGTAAGAGACAACCTGATTCATACTGCTGAACAAGCTCCTGGGATTATATGCAAAAGTTTTTTTTTTTTTAAACACATTATTAATGTTGTGCAGGTTCCCAAAGGATCAAGGACTTTTCTTCTTTTAAATAATTTAATATTTTGATTGATTGTATTAGTTCTTATAAAGTACTAAAATGATGCTAACCTCCATATATAACAACATTAGAATGACCTATGCATTAATTAAACTTAACAAAACCATTTGAAAGGTTTGGTTATCTAAATGTTGTGGCGAGTGTTTTTTGTGTGTGGAGGGGTGGTATGGGAGGAAATTGACCTTGGTGGAAATGGCCTTCACTTCTTTCCTTGATTGTCCCTCTGAACTGAGTTTTCAAGCCTCCAGATTACAATGCATAAAGATAAAATAATAAATAATAGAGTTTAATGCCAGCAAATAACTGCTTTTTTAAAAAAGAAGTGACAAATACTGTAATTCAGAGGTGAAATGTTCATGCTTATTGTGCGCACACGTGTAGGTGTAAGTGGAAGATGCATCCATTCTCACAGGACTCCTTATCACCTTGATATGGAACAAAAGCTGTTCAACAATAGATAAATCTTTAGACCTCCCATTAGCTATAGAATTGTTGCAAATTCTTTTCTGCACTTTACTTAGTATCTTGAATGTGTTTGACTAGAAATGTGTTGGTCAGCCACCTTATCTGTATAACATGTATAGAGAAAGTAGTGAAGTTTTAGATCACAGGATATTGTACCACAGTCTGCTTTGTCTGTCTGACTAATTTGTTTTGCCTTCGCTGTCCAACCACATGATATCTGTGTGCTAATATACTTTCATGGGCAAAAATCAGTCAGGAGGACTTGTATGTTACAATTCCTTCATTGTTGTGAACTGTGAGAAGAATTTTTAATGTGATCAATTAGATATTAAAATACTTTTGTTAGTATTTTCTACATCCAAAAAACTGAGAATAGAATGATATGAAATTTCAGTATATGAGGTCTGGTTTTGTTAATCTGTGAGTAAGGGCATGGATCTTTTAAGGATGGAGCTACTCTTCTAGATTTGAAATAGAGTAAGCAAGCATTTTTCCCCCAAAAGGTCGTACTTGAGTGGACACTCACAGAGAGCTGAGTGAGCATTTGACCATTCAGATTCTGATACAGTTCAAGCAAGCATCCAAGAGATCAGCTTTAATCCTGATCTCTGCAATATTGTGATGGGAAATGCACCAAAAATAGGCATTCTTAGGAAATTTCTGATTCCAGCTGAAAACTGTAAGTGAAAAATACCTGACTGCAAATGCTTTAGAACTGCAACACAGTTCTCTAGAGTTCCTTAATTTATTGTACTTTATCTTATTGTAGTCTGAATCAACTCCACCACTGATGATCTTCACCAGTATATTGCATTTTAATTTATACAGGATTCAATCTTGTAGTCCTTATACAGGCAAGACTCCCATGGAAGTCAGCAGATCACACTAATGATTTAAAATACTGGGCAAAAATCCACTTTAGTCAATGGAGCTACTCTTATTTACATAATCAGTAATTTTGATCCACTAGTTTTCAGGGGTTAAACAAACACCAACTTTGTCCACAGTCTAGACCTGGTGGTCCTCAGCATTTTTCAGGTCCCAACACACTTGGTTGCACATTGCAACCTTACAGGACACACTAGCCCACCACCCAAGGCCAAATTCAGCCATCTCCCCAGCTTTCTGTGACACACTAACAACTGTGTTGCGAAACACTAATGTGTCCTGAAACAGTGGTTAGGAAGTATTGATTTAGACATCTTTGCTGTTTCAAAGCTGTAAACTGTGTTGTGAAGTAAGTGACCTACAACTGGCATGAAGAAAGAGAACAATACTGCATATGAAACAAAATGTTGGTGTATCACAGCATTTGAACAGGAACTTGGAAAAAAACAGTGAAGTTTTAGATATTCTGACACACTGACCTTTTTCAGAAAATGAACATATTCTCTAAAGCACAGAATATGTTGAATCAGCAGCAGGCGACATGACCAGATTGTGATGTAATCTTCAAGAAAACTATATTTGTAATAAGGTTAATTAAATGTGCTGCAAGCTTGTGACAAGCACACTGTAAGTTTGCCAGCAAATCTGGTCTTGCTTCATCAAACTGAAGGGCAGCCTGGGGAGGGGGAAAGGGGGAGTGGGAAGCTTTCCTCTTCTAGAAGGAGTAGCTTGCGTTGCCAGAGGACATGCAGACTGGCAACAATAACTAATAAGCTATGAGAGGTTGATCAAGTTTAAATGGCATTTGTCTCTTAACTGAAAGCACATTATAAGAAATACCTTTGTCTCCTTGTGATGCTGTTAAATTGAAAGCTCGATGGGACGCTTCAGTAGAAGCAACAAAGGTTGAAAGGATAGCCTGCTGTTTGCAGCGACCATCATGGTTCCACTGATGGTCCAGACATCTGGTAACAACAGCCACTCCTTGTTAGGTTTTGCCTCACACTGAGCGCCTGAGCACTTTGCACTGCTTAACTCATCAGAGTCTTCGTACTCAGTGTGCGCTGCATCAAGAATGTTTATGTAATAAAACAGACCTAATTAAACATTTCAAAGGGAAACACTATTTTAACTCTAATTAGATATGATTATGGCTTCCTTTTCTTATGCCTATAGTGAATTTGTGCTGGAGCTTTCTAGTTTTGTTTCCTTACTGAATTCAGTACCAACACTGTCTCAAAGAATTTAATTTTGGTTAGAACAGATTTAACCCCACAACCTCAGTCTGGAAATAAAATAAGACTTCTCAATCAAATATTTTATATTTGACTGGACAGTGTAGTGGTTAAGAGCGCCGTAGTGGTTAAGAGCGACGCCCTTTGATACAGGAGACTGGGGGTGCAAATCCTGGTGGGTTCCTGTCTACCTTCCCAGTAGGGGTCCTTGGGCAAAAGACCCCCTAACGCCTCACTTGCCTACCTCGAATATGAGAGTGACACAAACTAGGAGAATCATGCCAGCTCGGACATCGCCCGGATTAACAAGGTCCACGCCAGATGTTGGGGAACCAGGACAATCTGATGATAAGTGGGCTACTGGAACAAACCATGCATAGACGAGACAAGAGAACCTGGAATTGATGGAATGCTACTACAACAGCAGACCTAATGAGAGGGGATATATGAAACGTATGAGGGAACTATGGATGGACAAAAGACCTTCATCCACACTAACAGAGAAACAGCTAGTTACCCAACGCTTCAACATAGTAAAGAGGCAGCTGCTCTCACAACTTGAGATAGACCAACTCCAGATTACATTCCAGACTCAAGAAGAAGACCCAGAAGAACAACTAGATGTGCAGCCAACACCTGAAGCTGGAACTTCACTGCCACCCCCTCCACTACAGAGCACAGCAGCTGATATGAGGCACAAGATCAGGGATAAACTAGCTACAGTCAACCCTCGAGACTGATTACCAAGGCTCATTGGAGAAGTAACATCAGATAGCATGCTAGAAGATGCCAATAGAGCCCTAATGACAATTCCTACTACTACCATAACTCAAACCAATGAACTGGTATACGCTACAGCCTCTGTAATCCTGGAGATGCTTGGCTACATGATCAAGAAGAACAGCAGTACATACCCCCCCTCCCCCCGGAAAATGAGGTTGGAGGATAAGATCAAGGCAACCCAGAGAGAAGTTAGTCAGCTGATGGAACTACAGAAGGGTGTAGAGATTAAGGATAAGACTCGGCTACTGAAAAAATACAAGGGCCTGACTCCATCTGAAGCCCTAGAGGCTGCTAAACAAAGGCTCACAGCACTGGCTACCAGGCTAAGGAGATACACTAGAGAAGCAGAGGCCAAAAAGATAAATGCCCTGTTCTCCAAAGAACCATCCAAGGTGTACTCCCAACTGCAGTGCAACAACACAATAACAGCAGAGCCACCAACAGCAGAAACTGAACAGTACTGGAAGAACATATGGGAAAAAGAGAAGACTCATAACACCAGTGCAAAGTGGCTGCAGGACCCGAGAACGGACCGCAGCAATCCCCCAGAACAAGAACCAGTCACCATCACAGTAGCAGACATCCAACAGCGGGTCAAGAACATGAAGAGCTGGACAGCACCTGGACCGGACATGATCCACATCTACTGGCTAAAGAAACTAACAGCAGTGCATGAACGCCTAGCAGCACAGATGAACCAGCTGCTAGCAGCAGGCTCCCACCCAGACTGGCTAACACAAGGAAGGACAGTGCTGATCATGAAAGACCCCCACAAGGGAACAGCACCGTCCAACTGCCGGACAATAACGTGCCTCCCTACAACATGGAAAGTCCTATCAGGCATCATAGCCACCAAGCTACAGGACCACATGGGCCAGTACCTGAGCACAGCTCAGAAGGGCATTGGGAACAACACCAGAGGCTCAAAACACCAGCTGCTCATAGATAGAGCAGTCACCCAAGACTCAAGGTCTAGACAGACCAATCTGAGCACAGCCTGGATTGACTACAGGAAAGCCTACGACTCAATGCCGCACACATGGATCTGTGAATGTCTGGCGCTATACAAAGTCAACAGGACACTAAGGACCTCCCTCAATAACTCAATGGGACTGTGGAAGACAACACTGGAAGTCAACTCAAGACAGCTTGCACAAGTGGCCATCAAGTGCGGCATATACCAAGGTGATGCGCTGTCCCCGCTGCTGTTCTGCATTGGCTTGAACCCCCTCAGCCAGATAATCACAAGGACTGGATATGGATACAAGTTCAAGAGTGGAACTACCATTAGACACCTCCTCTACATGGATGACATCAAGCTGTATGCTAGGAATGAACGAGACATCGACTCGTTAATCCACCTGACACGGATCTACAGTGAGGATATTGGGATGTCATTCAGACTGGAGAAGTGTGGCCGGATGGTAGTAAAGAGAGGGAAGGTAGTCAAGACTGATTGGGTAGAACTACCAGCAGGCCACATAGCAGACATACAGACCAGCTACAAGTACTTTGGCATCCCACAGTCACATGGGAACCACGATGAGGAGGCAAGGAAGACAGCAACATCCAAGTACCACCAAAGGATAAGACAGGTCCTGAAAAGCCAGCTCAATGGGAAGAACAAGATCCACGCCATCATCAGGTACGACCTGCCAGTCATCAGATACCCTGCCGGTATCGTGAGCTGGCCAAAGGAGGACATGGAGGCTGCAGATGTGAAGACCCGGAAGCTCCTCACAATGTACGGAGGTTTCCACCCCAAGTCCAACACCCAGAGACTGTACAGCAGCCGGAAAGATGGTGGGCGGGGTTTGGTGAGTGTCAAAGCCACTGTCCTGGACAAAACCCAGAGCATCCAGGAGTACATCAGTAAGATGGCACCCAAAGATGAGCTGCTGAGAGAATGCCTGAGGCAGCAGCAGCAGACATGGGAGGAAGATCAAGCAGAAGAAGTGCCATGGCAAGACAAGACCCTGCATGGAATGTACCATCGACAGATAGCTGAGGTGGCTGACATTGGGAAATCCTACCAGTGGCTGGAAAGGGCTGGACTAAAAGACAGCACTGAGGCACTGATCATAGCAGCACAAGAACAGGCACTGAGCACCAGATCCATTGAAGCAGGGGTCTACCACACTAGACAGGACCCAAGGTGCAGACTGTGCAGAGAGGCCTCAGAGACAGTCCAACACATAGTGGCAGGATGTAAGATGCAGGCAGGAATAGCATACACTGAATGGCACAACCAAGTAGCTGGCATTGTGTACAGGAACATCTGCACAGTGTATGGGCTAGACCCTCCCAAGACCAGATGGGAGATCCCACAGACGGTCGTGGAGAATAAAAGGGCTAAGATCCTGTGGGACTTTCAGATCCAGACAGGCAGGTAGGTACTGGCCAATCAACCAGACATCGTGGTAATTGACAAGGACCAGAAGACAGCGGTGGTGATAGATGTAGCAGTGCCAAGTGACAGTAACATCAGGAAGAAGGAGTATGAGAAGCTGGAGAAGTACCAGGGCCTGAAAGAGGAACTAGAGAGGATGTGGAAAGTGAAGGCCAAAGTGGTCCCAGTGGTGGTAGGAGCACTCAGGGCTGTGACTCCTAAGCTGGGAGAGTGGCTCCAACAGATCCCAGGAACAACATCAGAGCTCTCTGTGCAGAAGAGTGCAGTGCTAGGAACAGCTAAGATACTGCGCAGAACCCTCAAACTCCCAGGCCTCTGGTAGAGGACCTGAGGTTGAGGAAGACACATACCACCCATAGGAGTGAGAGGGGAATTTATTTTTATATATTTTACAAGACAAACAAGCAAAAAAAAAAAATGGCACACCAGACCACTCAGATATAATCATGTTTGGGTGGTAAAGGAGGCTGTCATCTTTAGAATCCCTGCTTCATTTGTTACAGTAGCTTGAACATGTGTTGTGAGGCAGGGAAATGCAGGAAGAATGAAATCCACATCCCTCCCCCCACCCACATTCCCCTCCAACACACAGTTTCCTAGTCCCAGTGTCTTTGTCCAGCCCCTTCCTCTTTCCTCAGCTCTCTGATCTCAGTGTTCCCCTTCCAGCACCCCACCCACACTTCTCTCATTAGCTCCCAGACTCAGTCTCACTGTATTTCTTGTTCCAATCTGCTCTTGTCCTTCCCTACAGTCCAACTGTTATCTCTTCTGCATTCGCATCACACAGTATCCTCTTTTGTGATGCCCAAAAGCCTGTGAAGGCTACTGAAGCCAAAACCTACAGGCTCCCTGCTCACAGTTCTGGTGCATGGAGTGGACATTAACAAGGAAAAAATATAGTGAGCCCCTGTAGCCCTATGATGCAGGGAGCATGTTCAGTTGCTGTGTGGGGATGGTGCACCCATTAGTAGTCAGCACTAGGAGGTGTGAAACAGAATCCTAAGATATTTTAGCTGCTAATATCAAAGAAATCTACCAAGCATGTGTGAGCAGTGATTTGTCAAAGTCTTTTTCAAAAGGAATGAATAAGAGGAATTGGGATTGCTCATTTATGATCATTAATTCCATCTAGCTAGTACTGCTGAAACCTGGTAGGATGATTCCCACAATTGGAATATAAAAATCAATGGCTATAACCTATTTAGGAAGAATAGAATGGGCAAAAGGGAAGGGGAAGTAGCACTCCTATAAAATGGCATTATCTCTTACTGACTCATTGATACCTTAGACTAAAATGATGCTGGCTATGTCCACACTTATACAGTTAAATCGATTTAACATATTGATTTAATAAAATTGATATAAAAATCATTAAATCAATTTAAGTTAAATGGATTTAACAGGTCCCCGCCAGAAACACAAATAAAAATAGCATGTCCATGGACAGGACTTGCTATTTCGATTTAGGAGAGAGGCACCACAGGAGGTGCAGCAACATGGCCCCCTAGAAGGGCCATGCCCCCACCCAATATATAGAAAAAGAAAAGCACCTGGCAAGGAGCAGGGCAAAAATTATTAAATCAATTTAACAATTAAATCAAAATAAGATGTCCACACTGTGTTATTTTGAAATAACAATTTTGATTTAACCACCATATTGATATAATGCTAGTTTTTATTACATCCATATGACTTTCCTTACATGGAAATCAGGGAGGTCCTCATTTCAAAATAAGGAAACGTCATGTGGATCTACCATTTTTTAAATTGAAATAACAAGTATAATTTTGATTTAAACAGTGTATGTGGACATACCCCTTGAGTATCTATAGATTAATGTCGTAACATATAAAGCCCAAGATGGGGTATTAGCTGGTGTCTGGTAAAGACCACCAAATTACACGAGGGAACAGGATGACTGACTGCTTACACACCTTTCTATGATACGCAAGAAAAATAGCTGCATGATCGTGGAGGACTTCAATTTGATAACGTATGTTGGAGGTCTCATGCTGCCAGTACTAAAACATACTTTGAATTTCCAAACATTATAAATGAGTCTCCTAACATGAAATGTATTGCATTCAACATGGGGGAAATCTATATTAAACCTTCTCTTGACAGACGGAAGAGGAACTCATGACAGAACTGAAAAGCAATGGTAGAATAGTTACAAGTAATTATGACTTGATCACATTTACAATGTGCAAGCAAAATAAAGTCCATTTTTATTTTATATATATATGCTTGATTTTATATATTTTATGCTTTAATTTATATGTATGACTGGTGCACCAAAAGGGCCCAGTTTCACAAAGATGAAAAAAATGAACCTGGAGAAGAATTTAGTCAGAAACATGTGAGTGATCATTAGGAATTGTCTAGAATATTTTAATAGATGCCCCAAAAGCCACAACCCCACAAACAAAGGTGGTGGCTATACAAGTTAAAAGAAACCAGTCTAATTAGAGAAGTGAAAATGGTTATAAAAAATTTAAAAATGATACATAATAAATGGAAGAAACAGGAAGTTAACAGTAAGAAATATGAACTAGAAACTAGGAACTATAGAAAATTGATAAAGGAAGCAAAAAGACATAAGGAAAAATTTATAGCCATTAGAAATAAGGACAATAAGGAGTTTGTAAATATATTAGAAACAAAAAGAACCCTAAGAATGTTATTAGTCCATCAGTACCTGGAAATGGTACATTTATTAATAATAAAGCAGAAAAGGCAGAAGTGTTCAATACATATTTCTCTTCTTTATTTGGAAACAACAGGTGATGAAAGCACATGATATGAAATTTGTTTCCATTCCACTAGTATAGTACCTCATGAGGATGTTGAAAAATAGATATTGAAGTAAAGAAGCTTTTTGAAATCATCAAGTCCAAATAACTTAAAATCAAGATATTTAGAAGAGCTAGCTGAGGCGCTCACTGGACGGTTAATGTTGATTTCCAGCAAGTCTGAGAACAGTGCAGAAGTTCCAAAAGATTGGGGGAAAAAAAAGATAATGTGTATGCCACATTTTAAAAACAGAAAATGAGATGACCCAGGTAATATAAGACTGTTCATCTTACACTGATACCGGGCAAGACACTAAAGTAGCTGATAAAGAATTAAAGCCAAACAACACAAGTTTAAGGAAAATAGTTTCTTGCCTAAATAATGTCATACCTTTTTTGATGAGATTTAAAGTCTGATTGATAAAGGTAACAGTGTCGACCTACTTCTGTAAGGCACTGACTTGGTACCACTTGGGATTTTGATTAAAAAACTAGAAAAAAATAAAATTTTTAACCTGGCATGCATTAAATGGATTAAAAGCAGACTGAGAGGTCTCAAACCATAATTGTTAACAGGAAATCATCATTGAATGGGTGTGTTTCTGCTTGTGTCCCACAGGGCTGTTGGTCCCTATGCTATTTAAATTTTTTATTAATGACCTGGCAGAAAACATAAAATCATCAGTGTTAAAGTTAGCAGGTAACACAAAAATTGGGGGAAGTAGTAAATAATGAAGAGGAGGTCAGTGACAGAGTGATTTTGTTCATTTTGTAAGCTGGATGCAAACAAACAACGTGTCCTTTAATATGGCTAAATTGTAAATGTAGATATCTAGGAACAAAGATACAGTTACAGGATACAGGACTCTTGCCTGAGAAGCAATGACTGTGAAAAAGACTTGAGGGTCATAATGAACATCAACTGAACACGAGATCCAAGTGTGATGCTGTGTCCAGAAAGGCTAATGTAACAGTTGGATGCATAAACAGGGCAATCTTTAGTTGAAGTAGAAAGGTTATTTACCTCTGTATTTGGCACCTGATATTGGAAAACTGTGTCCAGTTCTTGTATCCACAGCTCAAGAAGGATGTTGATAAACTGTAGACAGTTGAGATAAGAGCCACAAGAGTTAGAGAACATGCCTTACATTGGAAAATTCAAGGAGCAAAATCTATTTAATTTAACAAAGACAAAGTTAAGGAGTGACTTGATTACAGTCTCTGAGTAGCTACATGGGGATCAAATATTTAATCATGGACTTTTCAATCTTTCACAGAAAGGTTACAAAAAGATCTAATCGCTGGCAGTTGAAGCTAGACAAATTCAGAATGGAAACAACCACTGGAACAATATACCATGTTTAAATCAAGATTGGATATTTTCTCTAAAAAGTGCGCTCTGGGAATTATTTTGAGGGAAGTTCTATGGTCCGAGTTATCCAGCCAGTCAGATTAGATGATCACAGTGGTCCCCTCTGGCCTTGAACTTTACGAATCTTGGTCAATTTAGAAAGATTTTTCTCAGGAATGGCAAAAGGTATATCACTGCCATAAAGCCACTCTCCTGCCAAATGCTAAGTCTCTGCTCCAAAACGTGGAGCAGCTACAGCTGTTCCAAAAGAAGGTCACCATAATTTTTTTCTAAAGTTCAAAACAAGATCTCCTCTAGCCTCATTCTTGGAAACAGATAACTGCTTGGGTTGAAATTTTCCAGGCACCAACATATGATATCTCAGTCCAAACAGTTTAAGTTTGGTGAAGGTACAAGCAACTGAGAACAAGAGAATTTATGAAATTAATGAAATAGGTAAGCAGCCTTAATAAATTAGTGATACTACCAGATCCACCTATTATAAAGAAAATCCACAGCTGATACAGCAGGATTAAGATACAGGTGAGACAATTTGGAAAAACAAACAAACATTGATCCAAATCATCTCTCAAAACTTGAAATCATTCCGCTAATAGGGTTTGTTTTTTTCAAAAAAATCATTTTGAATGATGTGTACATCTCCTTCCTCCAAAAGCGGATCTACTTAAATGTGTTGAGAAAGGCTGTTCTCATGGTATATCTTTTGAGACAAAAAGGAAGAGGTGAATACCGGAATCTCTGGACAAGCCTCATGGGAAATATTTTTCTCTCAATATTTCCAGCTCAATTTTTCCAAATCATAGGGTTCAGAGAGTTGGATAGACTTGCTGCATCATCCAGTATTTTGTGTTTTTACCTAAACCGAGCTGAATGCTCAGGATTTTTTCTATTAACCTAACACAAACATCTCATGACTACATTATGTAACTAATTGTAATTACTCCATTTTTCTCAATAAAAATTCTGCAATATCAGTTTCAGTTTAGATTTATACAGCATGTTTAATCTCAAAGAGTTCTAATGTGCTTTAGAAATTACATTTATTATATAAATCAACTAATTCAACACTGAACTGCAGCTACCTCTGTGATAGGATGTGGCAGTCAAACAAACAACTAGCATACAATACAGCTCACAAGTGTGGAGGGTGAGGTAGTTGAAGTTTTGGACAACCCTATTTTTACAGAAAGAGTGACAGACTAATGTCCATGCAGAGTAGAAGGGTTCTCATCAATTTATTAGCCAGTGTCATCCTAGACTCCCACGCAGTACAACACAGAAAACTCAAAGTATATATGTCACCAGTGAATGGTTGATTCACCTCTACTAGGACTTAGCTTGTGTGTAAGGAATTCTAGATATTTTAAGATGACCTGCGGAGGGAACTTGACTCTCAAAGAGAATGAGACTCATTATAATACACAATACTAAATCATAGCAGTAACCCTAGAAAAGCTTGGAATGAGGATTACTTTATCATTTTACATGTATTTGAACCGTAGGGCTCTCAGTAACACCATTTTGCACCCCAGCTCCTTAATGGCCTTACTACCCTCAAGATTTAAAGCCACTCACTCAAAACCCTGGGATAGGCATACTCTGACAGAAATGACAATAATAAAGGGGCTTTTCAACAGGACTTGCTGAATTGCAGGGGGAACACGAGGTCCTGCCTTGTGGGTCATCAACTTTTGTGAGGCTCACATAACCCAGATAACGGGCACTCATGCATTCTACCTTCTATCACTCAAGACAGATTTTTAAGCATTTTGTTTCTAATGTAGGCAAATGAGCGCTGCAAATATTCACTCGTGTCAGGCATGCTGTGAGCATCCTCTTAATGAGGCCATAAGGATGCAAGTAGGAAGAGCTATTTCAGCAGGTCTAAAAAGTAATGCCCAACAGTCAGACTTTTTAATTTCACCTAAGTGTGAGATGAGGAAAGAACAGCAAAAGGCATTTAAAATGAGGAAAGAAGAAAAACCCCACCTGCCATCATCTGTTTAAGAGAACAGTGCAGCTTTCAAAAATGGTGTAAATCACATAAAAAAAGTATTCCCCAAAATAACCATATGGTGTTAAAGGATCTTTGTCATTTTTGAGCACTTTGGCTTTGAAATATTTATCAATGTTTAAGAAACATAATGATCTTTCCCAGCCCATCTGCCAGCCTCTAGGTTTTATGCTTCTTGACAATGGGTACATCACAGTGTTGCCAGAGTCACAGAATCATATTTATGTATTTATTATGGCTCCATATTACAGCCAAGCACAACTGTCTCAATAAGTTTATTTGAAAAATTCCCCAGAAACACTACAGTTGCAATATAGAAACTAGAGCAAGGCTATCTCTCACCCCCAAATAGCAACTTTAGCTGTCACTAACTAGAATTTACCAGAATCTGTTTTTATGTTTTTGAAAAAAAATTTATTTAACTCCCATGTGACTTCTTGGTAAAACACAGATTTTCATGAACTTCATTCTGTTTTAATAAAAAATGTTTACATTTTAGCAAAACAAAACACAAATATCCTTTTTCTAGCCAGATTAACTATCTGTTTTGAAAGGTGAGACTGTTTACAAAGCAACTGAATAAAGCCAGGGTGCTATCCAAACAATTAAGAATCTCGCTTTATAATTTAAGCCTGTATTACTGTGATGAAGTGGAGATATTCTTGGGGTTTTCTGTGAATACTGTGTGCACAGTTCAGTCCTCACTCCCCCATCCCCAGTTGTTAGTCATGTATTTCAGTGATGGGACCAGGGTGTGTGATCATTTCAGAGACCACTAAAGGTTGGGCTGGCCACATGTAGGCAGACCTAGCCAGGACTTTCTGCCTTGGCTCAATCAGTTGCAACAGACTATGGAAGGTGAAGATCAGGGAGAGAGGACATCTAGCCTGGGAAGGAGACAAAGGACTGAAGAAGAGATAGGAGGTAGATCTTAAGGGGTGGGAAAGGGGAAGAGGCAGTCTCCCATGAGGGGCCGGTGAGTAGGGAGCCCCAAGAATGGGGCTCCCCAGGTGGTCGCTGCTGCAACTCCTAATTAAGCTGCTATCAAAGTCCTTCTATGCAGTGATCCTGACAGCTAATAAACACTTCTGGCATCCACACTGACTGTGAATCACTTCTGACTGCAAGACAGCATGCATGAGCTCTCTGGGGACACATAAGGCTTCCCAGAATCCTGGCAAAAGGGGTTCATAGGAATAGCTTGGGCAGAATCAGGGTGCTAGATCCTACAAAGCCAGATACAGGAGATGACTGCACTGCTGGTGGTAGACTCAAAAGCACTAGAGTCTGGCTGTGTCAAGAGGAGTCCAGAACACAATCCCTGAGGACTCTGTCGCAATTACAAGAGACAAATATTTTGTATTATATGGTTTTCCAGTCAAGGCTCTCAAAGCACTTTGCAAACATGAATTAGTATCTTAAAAAAAAAAAGAAAAGAAAAGAAAAACATACCAAATCAGGGCATACCATGTACAAACAACTCCCTCTGGGGAGATAATGAAAGAACAAACACGAGTCAGATGCTATACACACTATCAAAAGGCAATCAGAAACTGCAGTGTTAAGTGCTGCATAAGAACCTACAAAAATAGATTTCACCTCAGATTTTGCAACTCAGAAAACTAAAGTGAAATGAGATTAAGTGGCTCACTAAAGATCACATAAAATGTCTGTGGCAGAGTGAGGAGAGAGTTCCCTTTACTTCTATCCTGAGCTTTAACCAAAAGATCATCCTTTTTTCCCCCAACACTGGGGCAGAACATTGGGAAGCAGAACATGAAAAATCTCTTACATTTAAATTTCTCTAACCTCCTCCAAATTCCTATTTCATCTAACCTGAGAACATTGGATTCTTGTGGATATTTGCCCAACAAGATAAAGCACCTTCTGTGCACTCAGTGATTCACAAGCAGTACCCACAAGTAGGAGGGACTTCAGAGTTGTTGTTACATACAGAGGATAGAACTGAATGTCCAACTGCTGTGTCAGTGCAGGCTGCATGATCAGTTCTGTTGTGCTTTATAAATGTATGCATGGAAGACCAAGTGGCTGCCTTACAGATTTCAGTAACTGGAAAATTGTTAAGGAAGGCAGTGGTAGTGGAGACAGCCTTCATGCAGTGTAGTTTAATGTGTTCAAATGGTAAAACTTTTGATAATTTATAGCATTCAAAGATGCATCCCAATATCCCTTTGGAGAGTCTTTGATTTGTGATGGTGTTGCCCTTCTATCTGTTTGCAATGGAGACTAGCAATCTAGTAGTTAATATGAACCTTTTTGTCCTTCCTAGGTAGAAAAAGGGGGATATGTCTGATATCAAGCATGTGAAGAAAGTGCACTGTGAGCATTGGACTGTGGTTTGGGAAGGAATACAAGTAAGTGTACAGGCTGGTTAAGGTGGAAGGATGATGATATTTTGGGTATAAACTTCAGATTTGGTCTTAGTGTGACTGTTTTTCTAGAATATCATGAATGGGGGATTAGTCATCAATGTTCCAAGCTCCCCTACTCTTCTGGCAGATGTTATTGCTACTAGGAAGGAGACCTTCTTAGAAAAGTGGTGTAGGGAGCAGGTTGACATGGGTTCAAAGGGTGGTTTAGTAATAGTCTTTAGGGCAAGATTTAGGTGCCAAGACAGGATAGGTTGTGATATTTCCAGATGTAGGTTTTGTATACCTAATATAAGTGTTTAACTACTGGAAGAGCAAACACTGATGCATTATAGAAACAAAGTAAAGACTAAGCTCACTGCAATAAATGTGTGTGTTAGTCTAAGTACCATAGGACTCCTTGTTTGTTTTACTGAACTCGACTAGCATAGCTGCCCCTTTGGATCCTGGAGTGAAAGGCACTTATGGCGGCTAGGTGTACTTTTAGTGAATTGACAGAAAACTTTGTGTTTTTCAGGTTGTAATAAATAGTCCAGGGTGGTTCACAATTGAGCATCAGTAGGGATGAGATTTTTGAATTTACACTATGGGAAAAATCTACATCACTTTTGAAGGTAAGTTGCTCTAGTGGAAGGTTTTCTGCTATTTAATAGTACATGCTGCACATGTTCAAAGCCTCATGGTTCTTCTTCATGGAAACATGGAGGAACCATACTGTGAGATGCAGTTTATCTGGGTGGGGATGAAGAATCTATCCCTTGCCTTTGGAGGAGATTCTTCAGTAAAGGTAAGATGATGTGGGTTTTGACAGACATTTGATTCAGCAGTATGAACACTGCTTGTCTGGGCCAAGGCTGGCACAATGAAAATGACTGTTGCAGCCTCCTGACATATTTTCAGTAGTGTTTTCATGATTAAGGCAATTGGAGGAAAGGCATAGTTCAGTCTCTTGCTCCATGATAGGAGAAAGATATCTTCTAGGGAGGTCTTTACTGTACCTGCTCAGGAGCAGAACTGATGGCATTTGAAGTTCCAGTGTGTAGCAGAGGTCCACAGAAGGTCAACCCTATAGATGGAATATTTGAGTTAATATGGCTGTGTGTAGCTCCCATTCATGTTTTTGAGGGAATGATCTACTGAGCCAGTCGACCATGATGTTCTGTGTGCCCAGCAGATAGTCAGCAGAAATCATTACATAGTTTATGTACCACCGCCAGAGTTTCATGGCCTCTGCACAAAGCGAGCTGGAACTAGCTCCTTGTTCATTGATATAAAACATGTAAGGTATGTTGTCCATTAGGATTCTGACATATGTGTATTATGCATTGTTTGAACCAGAGGCACACATAACAGACAGCACAGAGTTCTAAAAGATTTATGTGGAGAGTGATCTCCTACAATGACCATTCTTCTTCCACAGTCAATCCATGTAAATGTGCACCCCAAACCGACAGATGCATCTGTGGACATTATTATTGATGGTGGCTCCTGTACAAAGGGTATACCCTGTAGATTTCAGGGGTTCATCCACCATAGTAGGGAGTTTTTGATCACTAATGGTGGTGACGCCCATTTGTGCTCTGAGTGGCCATGTGACCTAGGAGCTGTAGACAGGTGAGTGCATCTATGGTGGGAATGTTTCTTATGTTGTTTATTGGCTGAGATATTGCCTCTATTCTCTGAGGTGGTAAGAAGGCCCTCCCCACATGAGAATCCAACCATGCTCCTACGAATTTCATTGTTTGTGTTGGTTACATGGTAGACTCCTTTAGATTTATGATTATACCAAGTTGCTGGAAGAGGGATCTTGCAAAGGTTACATCTCTGATTGCATCTTTCAATTGTTTGATCTCATTAAGCAGTGGTCCAGATAAGGTGACTCCCTTTCTGCATAAGTGAGCTGCAACCATGGCTAGCACCTGGGGGCTGTAGAGAGGCCAAAGGGTGGTATAGTGTATTGGTAGCGATCTGTTTCATGAGTAAACCAGAGGAAATGTCTGTGGGCTGGGTGGATCAAAATATGGAAATAAGCATCCTTGTTGAGGGCTATAAACCAGTTGTCAAGTTCTAGATTGGGAATGATGATGGATTAGGTGGTCAAATGAAAGCTCTAGTTTTATAAACTTGTTTAGTTTTCTGAGATCTAACATTGGCCTCCGGCTGCATGATTTTTTCTGCATCAGGAAGTAAGGAGAATAAAACCCTTTGCCCCTATGCTGGTTGGGGACTCTCTCTATGGATCCTATGTGGAGCAGATGGAGAACTTCCTAGTAAAGCAGGTGTTCATAAGTTGTTTCCCTGAAGAAGGACATGAAGGATTGATGGACGGAGGGTTTTTTAAGTGAATGCAATGGTGTAATCCATTTTGATGACACGTCGGACCCATCTGTGTTGTGAGACTTGCCCAAGATTGGTAAAATGGGTTAAGACTGTTTTTGTAGATGGGAGATGTTCAATGACCTTCTACTACTGACCAAGACTTCAAAATGGTGATTTGGAAGGTGGTGGTTGAGGCATATTAGTAGATTGGTTGCTTGGCTGTCGGTGATGTTGTGGCCACTCTCTGCCTCATGATTCTTCTTGTCTTCTATTCTGAGGTCTAAATGGGTATTGGTATGTATATCTGGAATTATATGGCTGGTACCAGAATGATCGCCTTCTGGTAGCTGGGGTGTAAGTGCTAAATGTTCTTAAATTCTCCCTGGAATCTTTAGAGATGCAC
This sequence comes from Podocnemis expansa, assembly GCA_007922195.1. NCBI lineage: Eukaryota > Metazoa > Chordata > Testudines > Podocnemididae > Podocnemis > Podocnemis expansa. The sequence continues at coordinate 13,636,431 of ML682017.1, forward strand.
ATGGCCTCAGCAGTCTTTTCTGAAAATAATTGCTTTTTGTCAAATGTCAGGTCCTCAATGGTAGCTTGCAATGGTTTGGGGAGGTCAGTGGAATGAAGCCATGACACCTTTCTCACAATGATGCCTGTTGTGATGGTACTAGCCATTGTGTTCACACCACCTGTGTTGCTGTTTGTGAAATCAGTTGCCCTTCTCTAATTATGGCATGAAAGTGTTGGGTTTTTTGCCTCTGGAATAAAATCAATAAAGTCTGTGAATTTAACATAGTTGCCATGATTGCAATTGGCTAGAAATGCTATGTAATTGGCCACTCAATGTACAAGATGTGTAAACCTTACATCTTAGAAGGTCCATTTTCTTGTCCTCCTTATTGTGAGGAGCTGATTTATTGAAGCGTTGTTTGGATCTGTAATCGGCAGCGTCCACAACTAATGAGTTGGGAGGAGGGTGGGTTGACAGATATTCAGAGTCCTTAGCTGACATGTAATATTTTTTGTTGGGCCGCTTGCACATTGGTGGGATAGTTGCAAGATCAAGGAAGATGTCATCTATAAGTAAGGCAATTCTCAAGGAAGATGTGGTATGTAAGATTTTTAATAGCTTACACTGAGACTCCCCCACCTCCTGCATGAGTATGTCAAGTGAATCCATGACCATCTTGAAGAGTTCTTGGAATAGGTTAAAATCATCCACTGTAGGGGAAGCAGAGGAATGCCTGCTTCATCTGGAGAAGATGACGAATTATGAGGGGGAGAAGATGATGTCTCAAGAACTTCACTCTCCTTGATATTCACCTAAGTATCTTGGGCAGGTGCCTTATCAATCACTTTTGCTGGGGGTTTGTGTCTTTGAGGTCAATGGTCTGCTGTAGTGCCCAGAAGGACCAAGGCCAATACTATAGATAAGGAGGTGGGGTCCACAGTAAGGTGATGGGTACCATGGATAATGATGATGATGATGTGATCTATGATGTCTGAATTGTGCCAGCAGTGGTTGGGGTGAAAATGTAGCACCCTATCTTTTGCTTCTTCATCTGATGAAAATGGAATTGGAGACATACTGCCCTCACAAAAGAAAGGAGATGGTGACCTATTGGTGCTGAAGAAAGGCAACACTGGGAATGAAATGTCAAACTCATCTTGAGGGGCATGATATTTCCTCTTCTCTGTGTTTGTGTGGAACCGAGGTCTCCAGTTCCATTGTCAGTACCATTGGCTGACTCAGCGAGGGAGGTCATTGCGGTCCCAGAGAGAGTCTTTGGTTTCACGGTGGTTGTCAAGCACTTGTTTCGTTGCTGTGGTTAGGGTCTGTTGCAGTGCCATTGTCATGGTTTGTTGTGGCACTGCAGACAATTATGAAGTTGGTGCCGAGGTTGTACGCAGTGCGGAAGACCAAGACGGTGCTGCAGCTATGGAGGTCTTGATCGTAGACATTTTCTGAATGTATGTGTGCCATTGTTCAGCAATTATAGACCATTTCACAGATCTTCCAGTCACCATACTTGAGGGATGTGAAGTCTCTTACGTACAGGATAACTCAGGGGTAGACATCAGCGTTTTCCTTTTTTCCTCCCAAAGAGTGAAGTGGCATGAGATGTCTTCTGGGTGCCTGTTGAGCCAGTTTCCCCTGGCCAAACTCAGACACTGGCCTGAGGGACTCCTCTATTGGCAGGAGATTAAGGAAGAGTTCTCTATCAGGCTGTGCTCTGAGGAGTGGCAATGAGAACATTTTTGGGAGACAAGCTCTTCACTCAGGCATTTAATATTGCTAGCATGACATCACAACAGGATTCACGGTGTTTGAAGCAGGGGTAGCCCATCCTGGCTGTGATCTCTCTCTCTCCTCACCCCCTTCTGTTTTTGTTTTTTTTTTAAAGACATAACCAATTAACTAAGCTAAATAAGTAAAACAGGAAAGCCTACACTAACATAGCTAGTTCTAAACTACAGATAAGACTAAGATAGGAATGATGAGCTGAGGAGACTGCTAAGACTCTGTCTGTCAGTGCAGATGGTTAGAGAGGAGCTGAGGGAGGTCATACCACATATGCTACGGCACCAAAAGAGCTGTGGTGAGACTGCCGCTCCAGTGCATGCAGCCCGACGAGCACTGCTAGAAGATTCTCTGATCGGTCTGCATGCAGACACACCGACGCTAACTGTGGGACACCCCCAGGGATACGAAGGAGAAATTGCACATTTTAACCCTGTTCTATTTTCCAGATTTTTATTAATAGAAGTAGATTGGACATCAGCTACCTGCTGTAAGGCCTCCTGGGGACAAAATCCAGACTTGCAGGGCTACCAAGCAATTGACATCTTCAGACTGCCAACCAGCTACAACTGCAAGCAGCTTGTGTTTGATATCTTGTGACCCGCTGTGGACTCAGACTGGGGAAGTTCCACCTCCAAGTTTTGACAGACAGTAGCCTCACACATTCTGATTGGCTCCTGGCCCTATATAGACCCAAGGGGTATTCCAGGAAGAGCGTGCAGCCAACAATATTGATCTCGTTTAACTGGCATGACTATTCCTGCTCCTGGCTTTGACCTTTGCTTGATCTGGACTTAATCATCTGACCTGGACTCTGGTCTTTGGTATTGACCTTTGCCTCAAACCTGACTATATACTCTTCTGCCATTTCAGCAGAAGGTTTCTCCCTGCTCTGATCCTCAGTCCTGACTGCCCCAGTTGGGAGCCTGACTCCTACACAAAGAATGTACTAAAAAATAGATGCAGTAGTATGCTTTTCAAATTGATAGCTACAGAACAGTGAAATCTATTTATATTTCTAATGTGTAGCTAACACATTAAAAACCAGTCCTCTGTTTTTAACATTCAAGTGGCAGAAACCAGTGTTGTTTCATATACTTTTAATATTTCATAAAAGCTAATGTACTTTACCCCCACATTTTGGGGCTTGTCTTTTCATATATACCATTGCTTTTTTAAGGGGAATTTAATATTTTTAAGTATGTGTATTTTGAAATGTATAGAAACTGCAGAAACAATCAAGATCATTATTTGAAAAGAATTCTTGCCTTGTATCCAAACTAGCCAGGGAACTCAGTTATATAAACAAAACAGCAGCCTGAAATCATGGTTTGCTCATCTAGAGGAACTCAGGCTTCACAAATTTTAAGTTTTTCACAGAATCTAGAATTTGTTTAAAAAAAAAAATTAAGCAAAATAAAATCTTTCCCTAATTAAAAGGAACTCAAAATCAAATTTAATGTTGTTTTAGCCAATCCTTTTGAAAATTCTTTTACCATAAAGTCTAAGTAAACCATAAGCTATTTCTTGATCATACAAAATTTCCATAGTAAATATTAAGATTTAAAAAACTTAGTCCCAGCAAGTACTCAGCTAATGGCTTCAACAATATCATAGTAAATAAGATTATTTGAGAGAATCTATTAAATTAAATCAAGGACTTTATCAGTACTCTAAATAAAGTGCTTCTTCACCATCTTTAGGTGTTCAAGAAGACTTCAAGGATTCTCTTTCTGGACTATTTCCATAAGAGTAACCTTTTACCACTTGATTCCCCTGTTTGAGTTAGTCACAGCTACGTGGGGAAAAATATTAAAAAGAGATAAACTAGGACAAGACAAAAGGATGCAAACATTCAATTTAAGTAGGCTTGGATCCCTGTCTGCTCAATAACATCTCTGTCCCACCCCTCCCCCTGCTGCCTATCACGACCACCAACACACACACATGCATATACTTGAGCTTCAAGCCATAAATCTCACAGAGTCAGTCAACTGACAGCCTCATAACATGAAAGAGGTATCTGCAAACAAGATGGTTTCAAACCACTGCTGGTGACCCTGAACAAATCAGGGCCCAGTTTCTTTTGCAGCCTGCAATTCTCGCCTTCAATCACTTAACTGGGCAGATTGATGTGACACCAGAGAAATAAACTATGCATGTGCTCTCTCTCTTTCCAGCCTTCTACAATAATTATATTGGTCTGTCCATATATGGAGAAAAGTTCAGTGTTTAGATTCATCTGAAGGTGTCAAAACTGCAACTTCCTGACAAAGAAAACCTCTATCTCTAAAGTTTTTGTCTGCTGTTTCAGAATTCTTTTTGTATTAAACAAAAACCACTAGCGCCAACAAAAAGCCAAGACACACTATATTGACAGTTCTACATAAACAGTCCAAAGCATTGTGAAAACACTAGTGTAAACTGCAGCATTTGAGAACTATTGTAGAATACTACAGCATTTTGCACAATGGCTGGTGAGGGGGAAGGTGTATTTTATTTCTCTGAAGTGCATCAGCTTCCCTCCTGCAGTGCTTTTACTAAGTCTATCTATCTTAGGTCTCTTACACAGCCACCATTCCCACAGATCTGAGTGCCTCAAACTTAGCCTGTGAAGTACTGTGCCCTTTTTTAGATGGAAACTGAGGCACGGAGAGACTAAATTTAGGGTGACCCGAAGTCCCAATTTTATAGGAACAGTTCCACTATTTGCCCCTGATATATAAATATCATGATAAGGAGTATATATATATATATGCATATATAGGTGTCTATTACCCCTTATCTGCCAGCCTGATTTTTCACAACTGCTATCTGGTCACCAAAACAAAACTGCTTGTGCAAGGTTACAGAGGAAGCCTTTAGCAGAGCAAGGAATTGAACCCTGATAACCCAAATCCTACTCTAGTGCCCACCATTAGATCATTCTTCCTCTGGCTAGCTAGCGAAAATTCCCTGGACACAACAGAATGGTGATATAAAGGCCATCAAAGCAACTAACTGGATATTCCCTGCTTTTCATCCATGTACACAAATGGAAAAGCATCTTAATCCACATTTCTTCAGGGAGCTATCTGCACATATGGGAAGAATGGTTGGGGATGGAGATATTTTAATCAATTTCCTCTAATAACAGAACAATTAAGTATCATCATCCTTTCCTGCTACCATCCAATCTTCTTCCTTAACGGAAGTCAGCCAGACAAATGCTTTCAAGAGTGATATTGGCAGACAGACCTCCTAAAGCAAGACAACACACCTAAGCAAAGCAACCTCAGGGTTGGATCAGTATTTGAATGGGATGGATTTTACAGTCTATTATTAATTTCATTTTCTAATTCTTAATCACTGCACCATGTTATTGCTTTTGGGTATCAGAGTAGCCTTATTATAGAAACAATGGCATCAGTTTCAGCAGCAGCAGCATGGATGGTAGTGAAGTACAACCTGTAAACTATCTGGGGTCCTCCTCCTAACAGAAAGATCTATATATATGGAACCTATTAACAAGCTTTGAGGATTGTGAATAAAACAAACTCTTTAGGAAAACAGAGGCAAACTCCCAGCTATCACTTTACTTGGGGTTTGTCTCCACTGACACCATCATGAATTTGCCACCATCAGATTGATCTCCTTGATTGACGGATTGGGTCTCTGAAGACCTGCTCAACCAATTAGTAAGCCAAACCTGCAAGCTCTGAGTCAGGAGGGTAGAGGTTTCTCTCTGACTCAGGCTACTAAAGACATAGAGGTAATGGGTGGTAGCAATCGGATGGAGATACACAAGGTATTTTAAGTACTTTGCCTGTCTCTCTTTGACTGCCACCAAAATTGCACAGCAGTATAGACCAGCCCTTAGGTTTCATTTTTTTAGGCTAACTTCACAAGGATAAGGCCTATGAATGTTTTTAAAACAACAAAACTCTGACTTCAAGCCCCCAAAGTCCTGTAGGAAAGGATAAGGCCTTACTGCTTATTTCATAAAGATGGCTAAGTAACTAACTAGTTTTGGAGTTTTTTTATTACAAATTTTTCCATTGAAACCTCACAAAAATAACAAACTACAGCTCAAACTAGGTTTTGTAAATCCCAAATCCGGTTTCACTGTCCTTTTAAACGACCTGCTGAATTTAGAATTTTTTTTATTTGTTGTTTTCTCAATTTGTTCCTATTTATGGATCTGAACTTGTAGCCCCCACTCATGTACTGAGTCCCACTTGGGAGTGCTTGTGCAAGTGCAGACTGCTTTCATGAACAAGTTGAGATGTCCTTGTAAGGCAGACACCATGCACCTCCTGGTAGAGGTGCCCAGTCTCCCTCTTCAGGTCACATAGCTCCCCCTGGCTGGGGCGGGCAGGTAGACAGCCCTGTCTCTAGCTCTGCAGGTGCAGCGGGCTGTCAGACACCAGTCTTTGACCCCTCAGGCCAGGCAGGGAGGCAATCAAATGTTTCTGGCTCCTCAGGTGGGGCACACAGGCAATCAACACCATCTCTGGGGTATTGGGACGGAGGTAATTGTAGGATGAGATGTGATGCGAGGAGCAGCTTCTGGCCACACCCCAGGAGCGGGGAGGCACGGGGCCTCAGGCTGACCCAAATCCACTATGTCCCAGTTCAGGGACTGGTCTTTGGCAGCAGGGCCCATCACGGGGCTGGCAGGGTCCCAGCCACAACACGCTGGCCCAGTCCAGAGCCTGACCCCAGCCGAAGGGGGTTCTAAGCCCCCTGGATCACTCATGGCTCTTGTGCCCTAAGGCACCTGCTTCAACTCTTCATCTTCCATCTCCTCTGGGCAGTTGCCCAAGGGCAGATTACAGACCCCCTCGTCATCCCGGGGGGAGGGCACAGCAGGGCTAACAGGCTGGCTGAGTCTTTCTCCAAGGGCAATTCCTCCAAGTGGCATCCTGCAAAATTGGGGCTGGCATCACTGGCCAGGGCAAGCTCGTCCATGTCACAGGAGGCCAACTGGAGGCTGGGTCTGGAGGTTCCTCTGGCAGCTGGGGTAAAGGTAGCTCCAGGAACTACTCAGGGCTTCACCATTGATGTGGCAGCCTCAGTCCATCCATCGCCGATGGATCCAGGTGACCGTCAGGTCCCCAGGGCACTGGGAGATTCTCCACCAGGCAACACTCTGGCTGGGGGTGTGGAGAAAGCAGAGGGAACTCCTTCTCCTTTGGCTCCCTAGCCCTAACTGAGCTTCAGGGCCTGTCTTTTCTACTTCATGTCCTGCCCACCTGTTTCTGACCTGATGAACAGGCTGCCCCTGGCTCTGCCCCCTAGAGGCAGAGCAAACCTGGCTGCCTGCCTCCAAGGGGGCCACGCTGCTTCCCTACACTCCTGTTCAGCACACCCAGAACAGGGAGCCACTGCTACCCCTCTGCCTTAACAAGCAACAGAAATTTACTCCTATGCAGTGTGTCATCTTCTTGACACACGAACTTGCCTGCCTTACCAGCAAGCTCTTCAGCACTCTAAACTTTGCTTTGCAGGTAACAGTCAGTGAACCTCTGTTCCTGAGTTCCCTATCGATGTCTCCTGAGAGTGTCCAGTACCTCCCACTGGGCACTCATAGAAATTTCTTGGCTTGCTACCTCCAAAGAAGCAGAGCACGCATTAGCCTGAAATGCTAGCTGAAGACTCACACTTCACTCTAATACACAGCACAGTTTGTTTTTTTTTAAATGCTTATTAACAAAGAAACAGAGTTAAGTAATGCTAACAAGAAGGAAAAAGAGACAGGTGTGGTTACAAACAAAACAAAAACAGAACATGCTTTCTAGTGACAAACTTAATCTTTGCACGTTATAATCTTTGTCTGAACAAATTTCTTACTGATATCAAGTTATCAACATCTCCAGCCCTCCAGGCTAGAGGACTCAAAATTCACAGAATCAAAACGTGCTGATTCCTTTGTTTCCTAAGTGATGGATAACTTGAATGTCTACTTGCTCTCCTTACATTTTCCTGTCCATTATCTCTGCTTCAAGGGCCAGGATGGATGCCTGAGGTGCCGACTCTGTTCCCTGGTGTGCTCACTAAACTGCTAATTATTTAGCTTGATGACTTTGTTTACTGTACGAGTAAAATGTTCTTTCATTGTCCTTTGCCAGTAATCAAGTCAGTTGGATAGGTAAAGAAACATTCCTTTGTCTTAGGTAGGCTAGGTGTAGTCTTTCCTGCTCAAACATATTTTAAGAACATGTTTCCAGCATACATCTATAACACTCTGTACATAACCTCTACATACATCATCCAGTAACTCTTGGGATCAACATGTCACAGCTCACATGTGATACCTTACATGACATCTTTTAGATACATATTATGACAACAGTGTGTTGGGGTCATGAGTGTGCCTGGCCTGATACGAGTTACATTTTGGTTGGTCCTCTATCAGTTGATACTGAGGGAATCTTAGAGATACAGCAGTATCATAGCATCATGCCCAGATGTCACTTTTTCTGTTCTCTCTTTGCCTCTCCTATAACAAAAATAGGGCATAACATATTGATAGTTTTCCTTAAACTGGCAGACTCACCATGCTTTTAGGTTTTATTTTTAGTTATTTATTTCCTTTTGTCACTAACATTTTCTTTTTTGGAAAGACTTGTCATACCTCTAACTTGGACTAAGACATGGTCATAAGACACTGTCATAAGATACAATTTCTGCTGCATCTTTTCCCTTTTCCCATTTTCAAGCTTCTCCCATTTTCAGAAACCACTTGATTGCTTTCCCATTTCCCTATTCAGTTTCAAAATCTGTGGGTGTAAATAGGATTTTATGTAAAAAAAAAAAGACCAACACCCAGAAGAAGGCATATCAAGATGATGAGACAGGTGTAAGAAAGGACATGACTGGAAGAAGAAAGTTCCAGAACTTGATTGTACAAGGCACAGCAGCAAGTATGACTAAAGCACATACATTGTATAAATGCCTTGCTGAGAAGACTGTTTTTAAATGTCCTCAGTCCAGGATGGCCATTTGCTGCTTTGAACTTTTTTAATAACATTAAGCAAGAACACTTAACTATCTAAAAGAAGGATCAGTGGCATAAATCAGACATCATTTCACATATTTCAGGATCAAAGCTATAAAGCAAAATGATTTGTGAAGACGTTTGTACTGCTTTAATATATCATAGTTCCTTTTGAAGGATACTTAAGCATATTAGTTGACCAAATGATGATTTCTTTGAGTAGTTGCAGCCAAAAAGAAAAGAAAATTGAAACTTTTCATTCACGTAGGCTTTGTCTGTAACTTTGATTTATGCAGAACACCAAACCAAATAGATGTATAGCATTGTTAATTTGAATTATCAAAATTAAAGCCAGGAGAGTGAATGGATTTCTTTTAAATGACCTAGACTAGCTGAGCTGGCCAACACACAATCATGCAGTCAGTGCAGGTTAATAATAGACATGGGCCCAGTCTGCAAAATTCATGATCTGTAGCTTTGTATGGCTCATTATAAAGATCACTAATTGTGGCAATGCTCAGCTATGGATCTGAATCTTCCCTAAAGCTCATGGGTGTTTGGATCTGGGATTTTGTTTCTGCCTCATACCTAGCTGCTAAAATTCTTGGGCCAATAAAGCTGCAATCATATTACATTTTGATTCCAGCTATGATCTGAGACTTCACCTGCCTGCAAAATCCAAGTCATTCTCCCCGTCTTACCCTAATACAGGAGATAAGGAAATATAAAAAACAATCTCAGATTACTTTAAAAAATCCATTCTTTTTCCTTCGAGTCCTGAAAATGTAAACAAAATAAACTAATGTAACTTGGTCCCTGGAACTGAAAGCTTGTTAATAATTCTTCCTAGGGGTCACAGATTATGCAGCCACCCCTGGGCTCGTCTTTGAAGTCTAGAAAAAAAAAGTAAGAGATAGCCATAGGTTCTTTGAATTTTGGAGACACCCCAGTTTATAGCTATAGGCCACAGTGCCCTGAAGGTTATCACTGAACATACTCCTTACTAGCAGGCAGCCTCACTATGAACTAATTCCTCTGATGGGCAGCTAGCAGGAAGGTGACAGTGTTGATTCAGATTTTCCCAAATCATGTCTATGGTTCACATGATGCAGTAAAAAAGGAATGGCAAGGAGGCAAGAGAATTCAGATTCTGTAAAATGTAGGAACCACTATTCTCAATTCTTGGTAGGAAGAAAAGGAATTTTAGAAATGCAAATTATCAGAAGTATTGTTCCTAAGAGTGATTTTCACACAAAACTCAGTCTTCTGATTTTACATGGAAGCTCCCAATACTGTGCTCCCTACCTACCCACAACCACTACCCCACAATAATGAGTGTTTAGCATTTTAGAACAGCCGTTTTTTCCTGACTTTGATTTAAAATTAACTGATTTAGAGTTGCCACTCTAACTCCTAGTGTTAAATATTTACATCATACAAAAAATCAGCACCACAATTGGCATTGGGTGGTAGTCTCCGCAAAGAGACTTGAGGATTGAGTGGTCTCCCCTCTGATCTCTAAAAGGTCATTATATTAGCATATACTAACAATAAATCAAACAACCAAGCATCCTCGTGAAAGAAGTGAGTACCCTCAGGAAGAACATTATTAATTCTGAACTACAACAAACTTCACCAGGACACTTGCAGAACTAACCCAGTCCTCTATATAAATGACATTTAACTGATTCTTGTTGTCCTGCTCCATTTATGTGCATATGTCATCACCTGATACATTTTGTTCATGCTTAGACCATAAATTCTTCAGGGTTGAAACCACATTTTTAACAGTTCCATTTTTTTAGGGTGTAAATTCAATGGCCAATGGGAAGACTGCTGCTGAGTTTAATGGACATTGATTATTCCCTCATAGAGCTAATAAGCATAAGTGTGGAGGGGGAACAACCATATAAGTTCAGAATCTGGATGATGGACCTGGCAGAAGATGTGAAACTGTACTTATCTATGGCCTCAGAAAGTTAGATTTTTTGTTGGCAAATGCTAATAATTATCAGTTTCAAAACACACACACACTTCCACTGGTGACAACGAAAATTTAGAGACCGACAAAGTAAAAAAAAGTGTTGCTTGAGAATTTATTCACTTTCTGTATTTTGACATTTAACAATGACAATTTGTGTTTTAGCTATCACAAACCTTTAATTTTTTGAATCTCAGTGTCAACAGACATTAGACAATTAATGCCTAACAATCCATACCCTTTATGCAATTGTTTGAAAATTTAAATTAATAAAAATAAAAATAAATGCTTACACCCCATAGTTTTGCACAAGTGTGAAAATTTAAATAAATACAAATATTGGGAAATACTTCAAAATAAACCCTGATATAATCCTATGAAATTAGCAAAAATTAAAAATTGAATTCTAACAAGGTTGGGTACATACTAAGAAGAGAAGAAGTGAAGAGGAACTTAAATTACAGTTACCTATCCATAGTTATATGTCCAGGCTACTTTAAATACAAACACATGTCAAAATGGTCAGTTTTAAATTGCTTTATGTGTAAATATACTTTTGTGGGCAGTGCTACAGAAGTGGGTTTTTAAGAGGAATAAGAATGGGTAAGGATGGAAACTTGGCTTGTATTCTTTAGCATCCCATGCATACTTTAGTAGTAATAATAGTAATAATAATAACAACAATAATAATAGAAAAAGCTTTGCTGTGATAAATTCAGGAAATGAAGTCCTGCACCTCAATAAGCAGCATTTCTGAAGAAAGGAGGTATAGTAGTGGGGTCTCTAAGATTTCACAGATGAAATGAAATAGGAATTAATAGTGAAACAACTGCAGAAGAAAATGGCAATGAGAATAGACATATTCTTATTAAGAATATCTATATTTGACAAAATATGTCACTTCATCTGTTCTTTATAGATTTAAGGTGGATGGCTGGATAGATAACAATGTAGCTATTCTAAATCTATAAAGAGGAGATAAACTGGCACATTTTGTTAAATATGAGCATAACAGCAACATCAGATATCTAAAAGGAGGAATGATATTCTATGGAGGCGCTAAAACAGGCATGCATGGCTATAAGAGATCATTAAAATTTTATGTTACATTAACCCAGAAATTCATGAACCAAAACTTTACCTGGAAATGCAGTTCCTCAAATTCAACAACAAAAAAAAAAAAAATACTGAAAACATCATTAGTTCTGTTTAACTTCTTTTAATCAAAAGGAAATGGCTATGGGGCAGATTCTGACACTCTTATTTGTGCTAAGTAATACATCACTCCACAAGAAGTCTTACTTAATGGGACCATTCAAAGAATGAAGACCCAAATCAGGAAAACATCCCTATTTACTAAATCAATGGGATTTAAACACATGCCTAAAGTTAAGTATGTGCCTAAGTGCTTTTCTGACTAAGGGCCAAAAGTACTAGTTGGCCTATCAAATACAGCCCTGTGACAGGGCTGACTCACCTTGCACTGAAGTAGCCCAGCCAGTCCTGTGGGCGGTGGAAGCTCCGCCCCTTACGCCCTGCTGGGCATGCTCAGGCAGCTGCCCCAGTATAAGACGGAGCAGCACAGCTCAGTCTGGGCTGGCCAATAGAGGGGAGGACATCTGCTGGAGGCTCCTGCCCCAGAGCTACACCAGCCCTGTTGCAGAGGAGACTCGGCAGTCAGAGTGGACCCTGAAGAGCTGCTACCTGGCAAAGAGAGCCTTGGAGAAGACGCCCAAGACCCGTGGGGAAGCCGACAACTGCAGTTTCAGGAAGAAGGGAACCACAGCCCAGTGACAGACCAAGCCCGCACTCCAACCCAGGTAGGAAGTAGCCCCAGGGGCCTGACGTGTGGTGCTGGGGTGTAGTGGTTGTCTAATCAGTGTGTTGTGGTTTGGATCCCCACCGACTTAGTGCTGTAACCCCCTTCACCCATATGGCCCTCGGCTGGGGCTCAATGGAACGGGAGGACCAAGCCCTGCTACGTGGGCATTGTGCCCCATCACAGACTTGTTGCGCATAGACTTTGTTTATAGACTGTGGCTACTAGGCTGCACTGCCCTGACCCAAGGGCTCCTGATAGACTTTGATATAGATTGTGGTTGCTAGGCCGTGCTCCCCAGATCCAAGGGGTTGCTGAAAGACATTGTATTTGACTCTGGCTACCAGACCAGGTTGCCCTAACTGCAGGCTGAGTTGGTACATGAACTGTGCATTCAGAAGCTCGCGGGGGCACCCTCTCTGATAACTCTCTCCCTGTTTCCCCACAAGGGGGGCACTAGGGAGGGCTTACCCCGCAGCAGGCCCAAACACCATTAAGTTTTCTCTCATATTCTAAGGAGGAAATCCTGATCCTAGTGAAGTCCTTGAGAGTACTGCCACTGATTCCAGTGGGTCCAGAATTCTACCCCAAGAATATTAGACAATATATGGGATGAGAAAAAGGCAAATATAATTGCAGAATGTATTAATAGGAGTGTCACATGTAATACACTGGAAAAAATAGTTCCACTCTAAATGGCATTTGGGAAGGCCTCTGCTGGAGACCCGTGTCCAGTTCTGGCTGCCACCCTTTAGAAAAGATCTGGATGAATTGGAGAGAGTCCAGAGGAGAGCAACTAAAATGAAAAAAAGGTTTAGAAAAACTCACCTATGAGGAAAAAGAAACAAACAAACAAAACAAACAAACAAACAAAAAAACCCTGGCACATTTAACCTTAAGAAAAGAAGACCTGGGGAGAAGGAAGTAATAACAGTCTTTAAATGGGTTTTGTTTTGTTTTCTTTAATAAAAGATGATCAATGGTTCTCCACCTAAAGCAAGACAAGTAGTAATGACTAAATCTGCAACAATGAAGACATGCACTAAATATTAGGGGGAGCAGAAGGGAAAAAACCTTTCTAACAATGCTAGTTAGTACAGAAATAGGTTTCCAAAGAAGGCTGTGGAATTCCCATCACTAGAAATTTTTTAGAACAAGCTATAGAAACGTATGTCAGGAATGGTCTAGGTAAACTTGGATCTTGGAGAATGCACTACTACATGAACTTGAAGTCTGTCCAGCCCTATATTTCTATGATTCTGTATATAGAGATAAAAGGGAAAGTAGGATTACACTGGTGTTTCAATATAATTATCAGACGGACCTCCTATATTAAGATAAGCAAAACTGACTCAGAAGTAGAGCTGGTATGTTATCTGCAGACAATATCTGAGTCTTGATTCACTTGCCATATTGTCACTGTCAATAAAGGGCCTGTTTATGAATTTTAAAAGTTTTAAATAAGATGTTTTGAGAGGCTTCCTGGTAGAAAGTATCCTACTAAAGGGATGCAGCAGCCTAATTCTTTGTTCTATTATCGTAATTATAAGGCACACTTCACACACACACACACACACACACACACACACACGCAAGCCATGGTGGTTCTAGATATCAGAGATTAACCTGTAAATTAATTTTATGAGAACAAAAATGAAACAAGGGATAAAAAACAGATATAAAAAATTAAGGTTATAGCCTTCATATATAAGACTAATAATTTAATTATAAGAATTATAATGAGAAATTATTTGTATTACAGGTGTGTTTAGGGGCCTCCACAGTGATTGGGATCCCATTGTGCTAGGCATTCATCAAATAAAGAAGAGACAGTCCTTGTCCTGAAGATTTCACAGTTTAAACAGACAATACTCACGAAGGATGAGAGGTGAAACAGACGCTAAGAAAGGCAGGAGTGTTGCTGCACTGGGGAAAGACCTGGGGCAGGAGCACAGGCCTGCAGGAAAAACCTGGGGCACGGACATGGGCCCTGGCCCCGCCCCCCAAAAGCCACAATTCTGAGCCCGGGCCCAGTCTGGCCTTGAGCTCCTGCTGCCGCCAGCCCGGCCCGGGATCCCCGGGTGGGGGCGGGGCCAGGAGAGGTGGGCACCGCCGCACGGGCCCTGGCCTGAATTCCTGTCTGGGAACTGGCTGGGAGTCGCAGGCGCTGGCGCCAGCAGCCGGGCCAGGAGAGGCAGGGGCTGCCCCAGACATGCGGGGCACTGGCACTGGGACTCAGGGCACATGCCCCGTGCCAGATGCCAGCAATACCCTGAAGGAAGGTCACACAAGAGGTCAGTGACAGAACCAGATCTCCTGATTCCCAGATCACTGAAGTGTGCACATGAAGCAGCCTCTTTCTGAGTTACATGGAAAACAAACCTAAGTTTATTTGCTAGGTTATTAAGAAAAATCCTTAGTACAAATCCAAATCTCTTCGTATATTTTGGCATGAAATTTTAAATTTTAATTACTGATCCTGAACTTATTTTATCATTTAGACTGAATGTTTTCTGGGTTCTTATAATGGCATTCTTTCATCAGCAGTTGCTTTACTTCCATACAATACTTCCATACAGGGATAATGATGGCTATCAGGAGAAGTCACTGATGAGATTTAAAATGGCTGAGGAGTCCAACTCATGCTCTACAGATTTTTCTACCTATGTGACAGGTGCCTGGAGAGAGCACAGCTGCTGGCCACGATGCTGTACATTTCCTCCCTCCTCTGCTGTTTCTTGGCCTCTTAAGCCTGACAATTCTCTTCAAAATGGGCTGAAGTTTGATGCATGATGTGACACCAGTGCAGCGGACTGCCAGCCAGATCTTTGCAATGTGTGGGTTCAATGTCTCCCTTCTTAAGATATAATTACAGAGGATCTTTATAGCATTTCCTCTGTCCCCTAGGAATCATCTTACCATTATTAAGGTCAGAAAAGAGGACTTGCTTCAGAAGACAAGTATCAACCATCCACACACAATGATAAGCCAGTGAAGTTGATGTTCCACAATCTTCACCTCAGCACTAGTGATGTTAGCTGCAGAGAAAACACTGCCATTGCTGTGACTGTCACCCTTCCTGATACAGAGAATCTTCCTAGCGCAGCACTGTTTAGACAACTTAAGAGATGGTTTTAATATGTCACCCATGTCTTGTACCCATAAAGAAGAGTGGGGATGCTTATAGCATTGTAGACCATGACTTTAATTTCCATCTGCAAACCTCTAAGATACAACAGAGCAACTTTCTGAAGGATGCGCTGGCACTACAGATCCTATGCTCAATCTTCATGTCAAAGTGGGCTGCCTGAAAGAGGTGGCTACCAAGCTAAGGGGAATGCTCAACATTTTTCCAGCGGTTCACCACCAATGACAATTTGTGGGAGAAGGTAAACTTGTGGTGGAGTAGACTGGTGGAGGACCTTAGTCTTCCTAATGTTGAGGGAGAGTCCTAGACTATGATAGGCACCTCAGAAGAGATCTAGGGGGGATTGCAAATCAGCCTCAGTGTGTGCAATAATAGCACAGCTGTCAGCATACTGAAGGTCTATAACAACAGCCCTGGTGACCTTAGTTTTAGAATGAAGATACAGCTAAGTGCAAACCCAGAAGTAAAGCAATCATGAATAAGTATCAAGATTACAGCAAGACAATGGAGAAAAAGGTTGGGGCAATAAAACATCCCTGCTTACATTAGTATGAATGATGAAGGGGTCTGTTTTTAACCTATTACAGAGGATGGTGGCAGTCATTCATTCCATCATGAAGTAGCCTGAGAACATGAATGAACTTCAGTAAACAATCAAATCTAGATAGCACCTTCCTTAATGCTTCACAACTGATAAAATTAAACATCATAGTTAGATGCGCAAATGCAATAAGCAATGTTTTTCTCCAAACTTATCTTGGATCTGTCATGCAACAAAACACCTTTTGGTGGTACCCCAAGATGGTCTGAAACAACTCTGGAATTCCAGAAGGATGTCTTGGGAAAACAGAAGGAGAGAGTTCAACTGGATGTGAGCCAGGATCTTCATAGCAATGGAGAGCTGAACAATACCTCAGTAATTCCTGCACATTAACTTGTCCCCCCTTTTAAAAATGGTCACAGTACTGGCATTAGGACAAACAGAATTTCCTCATTAATCCAAATTACCATCATGTCAGAGAGTTTTTAATATCTCTGGTTCCGTTAGGTGGGTTTCACAAATTTCCAGGATCCTGGGGAAGGTTAGAGCATGTAAATTGTAAGCAGGGCTTCCATGGAGTTAAAGACAAACTGAATCTGTTTCATTATTTTCTATAATACTGAGCAGCAAGTATTAATGTAAAATCTTTTAGAAAAATCTTTACCAGAAAAAAGGAGTATGTAACTTTTGCTCTTTCTATGGATTTTAATTGATTTTTAATCTGCTGATGGAAGACCGTAAATACTATGTTCAAAGCTCACACAAATGCAAGTCAATAAGAAGTTTTATTAGTTTCTTTCTGAGAATTATAGCAGTGATTGATAGACTTTGAAGCAAACACAAGGCTCACAGGCTGAATGGTTTCTCTTCTCTCCACAGGTTGTTTGAACTCTGCTTCTATAAGGGCCCAATTCAGACAGAATTTACATTTGACTTCCGCAACACGGAAAACTGAGATAGCTGCAAAAACAGTATTAACATAGTTTTTTCCTCAAATAGGCCCTAATTCACTGCAAGGCAACCAATAAAAGGTCTTGTGTACAGCACACCTATTCTATAAATCACTTCACAGAGTTGCAGAAACATTTTTGAAACAGATTATCCCTTTCCCTACCCTTTCTAAAAGCAAGAGAGAGGGAAGAGGTTGTGCAAATAGTCTACAACTTCCCACTTTTTTTGATTTCTTTAAATGAAGTAGTGTTTATAGTTTTACTTGCATGCATGCATATGGATTTTGGAATGCGTGTGTTTCTTTATACCGTCAGTTTCCAAAGGGACAGCCGTATTAGTCTAGTCCAGTAAAAAAACAACAAGCAGTTGTGTGG